>JARHVA010006842.1:420000-477500 GCA_037957365.1 Torreya grandis | reverse complement strand
TAATGTTTTGATTCTCTTCTATGGTTAAATCATATATTTGATCAAATGTTTAAAAGTTTTTGTGCACCATTGAGTGATTGGCATCTTTTGATTTGCTATAAATTTTGGCCCAACTTTTGTCATCCACTAAATGGCATCCCTTAGTGTCTCCTCTAGTATTGTGCATCTCAAACATAATGTGAACTCTCCTAGAATATTTTTATCCAATTCTAATTTTTACTATAGGTCAATTAATGTAACTTTATATTATTTCCTTATTGTGTTGTTTTTATAAGGGTAGAAGACAAATGGATGGTGTTGATTTTATAATGTTTGGCCAAAATATATTTAATATAGGTGATATAATCTTGGGGATTTATAGTGAGGTCAGATGGAGTGGTGGCCAATAATTGAGTGGAAGTGGAAGGTGTAGAGGAAATTGGTTGCATGGGAAAAATGGCAACTATTATGTTTGGGAAAGTATGTTTACCTTAGCTTTTATTATGGACTATTTTTATATGTTATTGGTGTCTTTGTTGGGATCATTAACCACATTTTTGTTTTCTTATTTTGTCTTTTTGGTATCTTTTTTTCTTGCTTGTCTCCTTTTTTTTTAATTTAGCTTTGATGGTGGCATCCTCTACCTCCTTTTTATTTTTCTTTTCTTAGGATAGGAAGGAAACATCCTCTATTTCCTTTTTTTCTTTACTCTACCTTTACTTTCTATTCTTTTCTATTTTTATAATTTTTATTCTTTATCTTCTTTGTCATTTTCCTATTTCTCCTTTTTCTCTTTCTCCTTTTGTTCTCTTTCATATTTTTATTTTTCCTATTGTTATTTTTCATTTTCTTCTTTTTATTTATTTCTCTTTTCCACCAATGCTTCAATTACTTTGTGTTTGGTTACAACATCATTTTCATCCTTCTTGTCAGCTTCTACCTTTTCTTATTCCATAGGTTCTTCTTTATATTCATTTTATTTTTACCTTTGTTCAACCTTTGCCTTTCCTAAGAATTGAATGGCTTATTTTTTGTATTTATCCAACATGATATTGGTGGCTTGGTCTATATCTTTTCCATCTTCACTCTCTATGTCTGATGATTTCATTATTATGACCTTTGTATCATAGACATCAATGGAGGACTCTTTGAAAAATGGATTTAAATGTGTGGGGAGGTTCTTATCCCTTGTGTTCTTTTTTTTTAATTTCTTTTTGAATGGAATCTTAGCTATTTTTGGTGGGGGATATGTTCTTAGTTTTCTTGTGTGAAAACATATATCATCCATATATCCACTATTTGTTCTGATGTACTAGGTTGACTTGCCCTTGTAGGTATATGTATGTCTTTTAGTATTGCTATTTGTTTGGTGTCTTAGAATAAAGCATGTTTTCCTTTCATTTTCTCTTATGTTTCTATTTTCCCTTCAAATTCATCTTTATTTATTTTTTATTCTAATACATTGTCATTAGATGATGCTCATAATACTTAGGTTGCTAACTCTTCCATATTAGATTGGATGTTAGTTGGAGTAGACTTACCCAAAACTCATGGAATAGACCAAATTAAGGGAACAAGTTGATTTTTTTATTTGAAACTTATATTATAATGGGGGATCAATTTTGGTAAATTGATCATATGGGATGATATTGATGTAGTCAATAGTGGAAGAGAAACAAAACTCTTTATGGTATTTATCTAATATTTATGGGGAAATATGATACCATGAACTGAGGATTTACTATAAATTAGTTCCCCACATAATCATGGCGGTAAATTATTATTCTATGATCATTGTATCTATATGATTTGTGACTTGTTATCCTAAGGTAATTATTGTATCTCATTCTATTTTTCTTGACCTCTTTGGGAGGTTGTTTGTCTATTACATATTTAGACAAAGTAAAAAGATACATAGTGGAAATCATGCTTACCTCTCCTAATATTCTTAATGTTGGCATTGGAGTTATCCCTAGACCTTGGCAAATGTTAAATTTGGTATTAACACCATACAAAATGACATTGTTGTGTTTTGAGGACTTGAAACATCATGCCTATCGATAAAGTATATTTTCCATGATGTTGTTTTGATTGGATATCTATATATGAAATTGGGAATGGTTATTAGTTTCATGCCATGTTTTCCTTTAACATCTTGGAAATAATTGGTGGCTAGTACTTCTTTCACTAAATCTATATTTTTATACTTAATAATACTATTTCCTTAATTCATCATCTTGGTTACTATATTAATTTCTTCAGAGGTAATAGCATGAGACTGGTCAAAGAAGAAAATATCATTATGTACCCAACTGATTAAAATTTTGATTATAATATCTGCTAGCATAAAGTAAGGAAATATTTCCTAGTCATTAATACTGATCTATGAAATTACGTTTCTTTAAGGTTCCAATCCCACATATTTTATTCTAGTATATCATTTATGAGTTCTTTCTAGTCTATTTCCATTATGGTATGGTCACTTTCTATTATATATGTATGAATGTATTTTGTAGGTGAGCAACCTTGTATGGTAGCATGGAAAATGATCCCTTTATATATGGTGTTAAATCATTTTGTGGAACATTCTTTGATGTTGGGAATCCAAATATTTCTATGTTTTCAAGGATTGGGGTTACCAATTTTTCCTTCACTATGTTGTGTTTTAGAACTTGTAGTCTCAAATGTAGATGAAAGGACTTTTTAGTGTTTTAGTTCTTATAATTCTTGGATGAATGGAATCAGATCTATTTTTGTATAACTATCCATGGTTTTAGGTGGTGACAGAGATCATGAGTGAATTCATTGGTGATTGTGCATCAACCATCTTGTTGACATGGAATTTCCTTATTGGTTGGACCTCTTATCCATAGTCTTAGTATATGTGACCCATTAAGTGAAATTAATGTTATTTTTTGCTTTAGCTTGACTTTTTTATTTATTGAATTTGGTTGATTAATACCCCACATGGAAATTTATGTTTTTATTTGATGGGATGTGATTAGTTATTAATTTAGTGTCATCCATATATCTTTCTAAGGAGTTGTTTTAGTCAACGTACCGATTTATTTTAAGAATATGGAATCATATGCCATGGAATTCATGCTTGACATGCCTCTCCTTGCATATTTCACTCAGATAAATTTATAGGACCAAACACTATTACCCTTAGTTTTGATTTTTGATATCCATCAAGTTTATGTTTACCATATTTCAAGTTGGGGATATTATTTTTATCATTTTTTTCTCTTTTATTTCTTTAAAAGTTAAGTCTAAACACAAGTATCTATCTTGGCATAGTTTTTACCTCACGGTATTGTATGGAGCTAGATAGAGAAAAATGATAGACAAAAATGATGTAAGCATTAGAGTATAACATTGTATTTATAATTATAAAAATAGATAATATAATATTATCGAATCTATCATATTTTTGTATTGATCTATCTTATGTAACCATTTTGAGATATTAATAAAGAATACTAATATGAACTTAAATATTTGTGTGTTAGTTTAAATATCTAATAATATAATTAAGAGGACATGCTAACTAATCTAACTAGATACTTTTTCTACGTGTTAGCATGTATGGAACATCTAACTATGAATTCATAGTTTGACATTTTTTTTATGTCAACACATATTGATATTCCTAAGAATTGAATCTTTAATTTCTATGAGGTCAGTTTGTAAGGAATAAATTATTTCATATCCTTTATAATTATATATCATCCTGTTAATGACTATTCTTCTATGTTATTTTCCATGGGATGATATGAATCACTGTCAATACCAAAAATAACTTATGTAGATGTTTGATGCCATGATATAAATATAGTATTATGATATTCACTTTTATACTTAATGACAAAGATAATGCAATTCATTATTGATAGTTTTGAGTGCTTAATGTTGGGGATCAACCAACAATATGATTACACTTATGAAAGCAATAAACCACATAATTAAATCAGATAGATAAGTAACTAGAATCAGATAATAGTAAAGAATAACAGATACAAGAAACCACCCTGAAAACTTGTATTAAACTCTTTACAGAAGGAATACAATTGAAGAGACTTCTTTCTTCCACACCTCTCTCAGATGCACAAGATCTCTCTCTAGATCTCTATCCCTCAAGAGCTCTCTCTCTCAAGTACAATCAACTCTAACAACCTAGATTGATTCACTTATATAATTTTGTTCTATTCTTTAACATTCACAACAATGAACTACTATAATAAGCTAAGAAAATCTAATTCTACATATAGAATTAGGAGACTTGAGCATGCACTTACAACCAATAGTTAAGCCTCTTGAACAAGGGCTCTAAAAATAGTCTTACTAATAATAGAGACACAAACTTAAAACTAAGACTTAAACTCATCATGCAAACACTTGGTTCTGTCCATGGAAATAGCTCTCTGGATGCACAGGTAACCGATGCTGGTTCCTGCCTGCTTGCCTGTGACTGACGTCAGCCGATCCACTACCAATGTTGGCATCTCTTCAATTGCACCTAACCCACGTCAGTCACTCCTGACTGACGCTGGTGACTGTGTAAACCTACAACTTTGGTAATGCACTCATATGTGAAGCTTTTAGGCTCCACACCTTAACAATCTCCCACTTGGAGATAAACAGCTGCACTAGTACCTGTACAACAACATCTTCTAGCTCCTCCATCTTCAACTCAATCATGAAGACCAATAGAAGTTGAATGAAGATTCAACTTCTCCTTTGTAACTGGCTTGGTTAACATATCAGTAGGATTCCTATCTGTATGGATCTTCTCCAGCTTCAACTCACCATCCTCTAATACCTATCTTATGAAATGGTACCTAAGCTGTATGTGCTTGGTTCTTGAATGAAAGGCTGAATTCTTAGCCAAATGGATTGCACTCTGACTATCATTGTATAGTTTACAACTCCCTTGCTCCTTTCCAAGCTCTTCCATGAACCGTCTCATCCATATCATCTCTTTGCTAGCCTCTGTGGCTGCAATATACTTTGCTTCTATAGTTGACAAGGTAACAACCTTCTGCAACTTTGATATCCAGCTAACCATCATTCCACCTACAGTGAAAACATATCCTATGGTGCTCCTCCTACCATGCAAATCACCTGCCATATCTAAATCTACATAACCATGTAGAGAAGTATCTGAACCTCCATAGCACAAGTGCCTACTGTTGGTTCCTCTCAGATATCTAAGGATCCACTGAACTACTTTCCAATGTTCCTTACCTGGATTGGCCATAAACTTACTTACAACTCCCACTGCTTGGGCAATATCCAGTCTAGTACACACCATTGCATACATTAAACTCCCTACTGTGGAAGAATATGGAACCTTACTCATGTACTCTACCTCATCATGTGAATTAGGACATTGTTCTTTACTCAACTTAAAATGTCCAGCCAAAGGTGTGCTTACCGGTTTGGCATCCTGCATGTTGAACCATTTCAACACCTTGTCCACATAATCCTCTTGAGACAATATCAACCTGTGATTTTTCCTGTCTCTCTTAATGCTCATGCCAAGGATTTTCTTTGCTACTCCCAAATCCTTCATAGCAAATGTTTGAGCTAATTTCACCTTAAGCTTAGAGATATCTTGCATGTGTGATCCTGCAACTAGCATATCATCTACATACAACACTAGAATAATATATCTACCATTATCCAATCTCTTAAAATACACACAATGGTCAGATTGACACCTACTTTAGCCATGCTCAGTCATAAACCTGTCAAATTTTAAATACCACTATCTAGGAGCTTGCTTGAGGCCATACAAGCTTTTCAACAATCTGCACACTAACGTCTCCTTACCTTTGACCTTAAATCCTTCCGACTGTTCCATATAAATTTCCTCATCCAAATCTCCATGAAGAAACGTTGTCTTAACATCTATCTGCTCAAGATGCAAATCCTCAATAGCAACCAAAGACAGTACAACCCGTATAGAAGTCATTTTAACAATAGGAGAAAGAATCTCACCAAAATCAATACCTGGTTTTTGTGCAAATCCTTTCACTACCAACCTGGCCTTATATCTCATTTGTCCATTCTCACCTTCCTTCAATCTGTAGGTCCATCTATTCTTCAGTGTTCTCTTACCAGCTGGCAACTCAACCAAATCCCATGTTTGGTTCTCTCTTAAGGACTCCATTTCCTCAACCATGCCACACTCCCACTGACTCTTGGACTCCACCTATAATGCTTCTTCAAAACTCTCTAGTTTTCCACCATTAGTTAGTAATAAATAGAATAATGAAGGAGAATTTCTAATTAGAGGCTTACTTACTCTTTTTGACCTCCTGATGGGCATCTGAGACTCATTCACAACATGCTATCCACCCAAATTCTCTGACAGTGACTGACCTCGATCACCTCTAGAGCTGTTAATGACCGATGCAGGTTCTTCTTGACTGATGTCGGTGCCTATTTTGTTGACATCAGTCTCTGTATGGCTGACATCAATTTCTATCCTATCAACGCTGGTTCCTAAACTGCTGACATCAATCTCTGTGTTTTCTTGCAAGTGATTATTTCTTTTTCTTGTGAGCTCATTTTGGACCGTCACCTCATCCAATTCACCATTGCTCTACCCAAATTGATTCAGCTTCTTTAGCTGATCACTATACATCACTTTTTCATTGAAAACAACATCACGGCTCCTAATTATTTTGTTAATTCCTAGATTCCAAAATCTAAAACCAAAATCATCTGAGCCATAGCCAATAAATGTGCACCTCATAGACTTAGCATCCAGCTTCTTTCTATTTTCCTTATCAATGTGCATAAAGGATTCACAACCAAAAACTTTGAGAAAAGAGAGATCTACCTTTTTACTTATCCATGCCTCTTCTAGAATTCCACCATCCAAAGTTGTAGAGGGTCCTCTGTTAATCAGGTACACTGTAGTGTCAACAAATTCTACCCAAAACTCTAAGGGTAAACTAGCATGCAATCTCATACATCTTGCACGCTCCATGATTGTTCTATTCATCCTTTCAACAATTCCATTCTGCTGAGGTGTCCTTGGAACCATCCTTTCCCTATGGATTCCATGCATATAACAATACTAGTTGAACTTATAAATTCAAAACTCACCACCATTGTCAGATCTCAGGCACTTTAATCTTCTGCCTATTTCATTCTCAACCATAGCTTTCCAAGTCTTAAAAGTCTCAAATACATCAGATTTCTTCTTAATACAATAGATTGATACCTTTCTTGTAGCATCATCTATGAATAAAACATAGTACTGTGATCCTCCAATAGAAGCTACCTGAGCTGGTCCCCACACGTCTGTGTGAACAAGCTACAACTTATGCTTCTTCTTTGTTGACCCAGTCTTGAGAAAATTAACCCTCTTCTGTTTTCCAAATACACAGTGCTCACAAAATTATAGATCCATGCTTTTCAAATCTGAAAGCTTACCTTTAGACTTAAGAATTGGCATTCCCTTCTCACTCATGTGGCCGAGCCTTGAGTGCCACAATTTAGCATCCACATCTGAAGTAGATAATATAGAAGGAGAATTGTTAGTAACACAATTACATAAATAGAGATTACCTGCTCTCTTACCTCTGGCCATAACAAGTGCACCCTTGGTCACCTTCCAAGATTCTACTGTGAGAGTTACTATACAACCCTCATCCCCTAACTTTCCTGTAGAAATCAAATTTATTTTCAAGCTAGGAACATGCATAACATCTCTCAACACCCATGTGTTGCCATTTTACATTTTCAGCTGCACTTTACCTTTGCCAATAATTTTACAAGGCTCATCATCCCCTAGATACACTATTCCAAAATCTCAATGGATATAGTCACTGAAATATTCCCTATTAGGGGTAGCATGAAAAGATGCACCAGAATATAACACCCAAGATTCTATATTATTATGCAAAGAGAATATTAAAGCATCTTGTACAATACCTGCAACCTTTGCTTCTTCTTTTCCTTCATGTTGATTGTCCTCCTTAGGCTTTGACCAACAATCTCTGCTTATGTGCCCCATCTTTCCACAATTCCAGCATTGTGGCTTCCTGCCATTTTTGGATTTAGATCTACCTCTCCCCTTAGACCTAGATCTTGATCTCCCTTTCTTGCTCTTCTCTTTTTGCCTTCCCCTACTCTCAAAACTTAAAGCATTCCTAGATGTCTCTTCTGTGCTTTTCCTATGAATTTCCTCATTCAAGATAACACTGACAACATCCTCTACTTTTAAAATATTTGAAGTAGATGCAGTATTGCTAACTGCCATTACTAAGCTATACCAGCTTTCAGGCAAAGAACATAATATTAAAAGAGCTTTAATTTCATCATCAAATACAATTTTGACTGAACTTAATTGATTTACAATACCATGGAAATCATTCAGGTGATTAGATACAAATCCACCTTCCTACATATGCAAATTAAATAATTGCTTCATAAGATATACCTTATTAGAAGCTGAGGGTTTTTCATACAAATTTTCTAAAGTAGTCATCAACTCTACCATTATTTTTGCCTGTGATAAGTTATAAATCATAGTAGATGCTAGACTCAGTCTTATAGACCCCAGAGCTTTTCTATCAAGAACTTCCCATTCTTCATCATCCATGTCTGTGGGCTTCTTTGCAATCCCACCTAATGGTAAGTATAGATCTTTCTGATACAGATAGTCCTCTATCTGCATTCTCCAATGTTGATAATTTTTGCCATTGAACTTATCCATTTTCAGTTTACTTTCTTCTACCATTGCTTCTTTCACTCAAATAGAAATCCCTATAGAAACCCCTATGAGCAACCTGTAATCAATACACACTACATAGATCTGAACCACCTATTAGTGAACTTAAGCTTTGATACCAATTATTGGATATCAAGCTCTAAACTTACAACCAAGGCTCTGATACCACTTGTTGGGGATCAACCAACAATATGATTACACTTATGAAAGCAATAAACTGCGGAATTAAATTAGATAGATAAGTAACTAGAATCAGATAATAGCAAAGAACAAGAGATACAAGAAACCACCCTGAAAACTTGTATTAAACTCTTTATAGAAGGAATACAATTGAAGAAACTTATTTCTTCCACACCTCTCTCAAATGCACAAGATCTCTCTCTAGATCTCTATCCCTCAAGAGTTCTCTCTCTCAAGTACAATCAACTCCAACAACCTAGATTGATTCACCTATATAATTCTGTACCATTCTTTAAAATTCACAAAAATGAACTACTACAATAAGCTAAGAAGATCTAATTCTACATATAGAATTAGGAGACTTGAGCATGCACTTACAACCAACAGTTAAGCCTCTTGAACAAGGGCTCTAAAAATAGTCTTACTAATAATAGAGACATGAACTTAAAACTAAGACTTAAACTCATCATGTAAACACTCAGTTCTATCCACGAAAATAGCTCTCTAGATGCATAGGTAATCGATGCCAATTCCTGCTTGCTTGCCTGTGACCAACGTCGGCCGATCCACTACCAACGCCAGTGTCTCTTCAACTGCACCTGACTGACGTCGGTCACTCCTGACTGACGTTGGTGACTGTGTAAACCTGCAACTTTGGTAATGCGCTAATATGTGAAGCTTTTAGGCTCCACACCTTAACACTTAAGCCATAACTTAGACACAAAATTTCATAGTTGAGTGGTTCAAAATGTGAATTAATGACATGATTGATGGACAAGTATTTTTAAAAATAGGTGAAAAAGTAATATCAAGACAACTTCCAAGCCTAAAGAGTTATCTCAAGTCCATGATTAGGATATGAATATGGATGGATCTATTTTCCCATCAATTGGCTACTATAATATAATATTACTATCAAATTATCATAAGATTCATATCTTCTTCATGAGTATCCTTATCTACTATGTTTTATGTGATGTCATTAAGACTATAGATACCACAAAGTATGTTTGTATATGTCTCATGTTGCAGTATGCTTATAAGATTTTATGCCTTATATTTATCCATAGTGATAAAAATTATGAAATTGATTACTGACCAGGTTGAGTAGTTAAATTAATTAATCAGCATTATAATGTCAAATTTGAATTTATCTATATATGGTTTGGCCACACGATTAATGGAAAAGTGTTTATAAAAATGGGATCCAAGGTACTATTATGACAACTGGTAACCTGTGAACCAAATCATCTAGTGATAAACCTTGACAACTACAAATATAGATATATGACTTTAAAATAAGGTTATTAAATGGAGTTATGGTTAAGGTGGGTTTTTTCTAATTAAGAGTAAAATATTTTAACGAAGGAGATAAATAACCCCTATATGAAGTCAAAGAGATAAAAACCTAAAATCCTTACACAGTTTTTTATTTTTATTATGTGTGTGTGTGTGTGTGTGTGTGTGTGTGTGTGTGTGTGTGTGTGTGTGTGTGCGTGTGTGTGTGCGTGCGCGCGCGTGTGTGTGTGTGTGTGTGTGTGTGTGTGTGTGTGTGTGTGTGTGTGTGTGTGAGGTTGGAGAAAAGAGGCCTTGATATTTATCTCCTCTCTTGAGAGAATATAGGAAAAAATTGACTTAAAGAAACATATTATAGGAGTGATAATGAGGAAGTATAGAATAACAAATGTGAACTCTTGAGTCATCTAGATATGAATTGGCAAAGAGTCAAGGCCATATATCAAGTGTGAATAGGTAGAATTTAGGAATTTCAAGGATAATACATAGATAAAAGAGAAAGTGAGTCAAGAAAGGTAAGCTCAACACAAAAAATTAAGAGGAAATGGGAGAATCTATATAGAGAGAATGAAAAATTGAGTATATGGATCAGAGAACCTAGGGGATGGTAAGGAGAAGAGACACATAGTCTCCACACTACTATACTTTGTAGTGTATGTGTAGACTCAAGTGCCTTGTCACCCAAAATGGCCATGTAATGATGAAATGTTAGATAACAAACAAAGAATGTTTCTATTATTTTGTATTGTTAATGTTTATGTGATAAACATTGTTATTAATTTTTTCAATGTATATTATTTATAGATGCAAGAACTATCTAATATGCACTAAAAATTAATAAGAGAAGTGCACAAGATATTTAGCGGGGAAATATAAGCAATGTGTAGTAATTAATATTTAATTTTATGGGTCCCTATTTCGACTATACATGAGGGAATGTTGGTCACATTAATTATATAATAATATAATCTAATTATGAATTAACATAATAATCTATGAATAATTTAGAAATTATCAACTAGAAAGATAATTATTTTGTTCAATTTATGACCCACTCATAATGAAATTATTAAAATAAACTATTTAAGAGTAAAAAGGGATTAAAAAACATATGGGATGAATGTCCCTTCATTCTTAAGATTATATTGAGCATCTAAAGGCTGATAAATTTATATAATGTTTAACTAGGTGAACACCAACTATTACCACCAGAGGTTCAACAAATCTTTTTATCTGAAATAAAAATGTTTAATGTTGTGGTCTTATTGAAAACATAGGTTTAATATAATATTTTATAATATATGTAAATTATAATCTACTTACTAGTAAATCTTATCGTAAAAAAATTTAAAACAGAGGGAAATATTAAAGTGCAAAAGGGTTGATTCTTTCATAGATATCAGATGTATTAATGCTAAGAAATGGAATTCATGGTTGGTTAAAATTATATCATTGAGAATCAATTTTAATTTTTGTACATGTCAAATAACTCAACAAGATAGACTTAGAGGAAAATTATAAACATATACTTCAAAATATCTATTAAAAAAAGAAATTACACAAGCCCATAGCTATTGCAAACAATGACTTAATGAAATATTCAAAATAAATATAATGAGAATTTAAAATAAATAAAAATATGATTATATATTTACTTTAAAAATAAACATTTAAATAATTTATTAGCATATATTACTTCATTCAAATCAATATCCTCTAACAGATAATCATGAAAAAACAAAGCAAAATGGCAGTGCAATCCTAACATAATCCTAGTAGACTTTTAATGTAAAAATAATTAACCATTATAATGACAACAATTATTGATTATAAATATGAGTTAATTAGATCCATTTCCTTGATTCACAACCAAAATTTAATGTCCTGATGCCCAAAATTACATGAGGTTATTGATTACAACTTAGTTTCTTGAGATAACACATCAATAAAAGATAAGCATAAGTCATGGCACAATTCCCATATTATAAAAACTGTTAGGATGAAAGGGGATGAAATGTCTAATTTATTTCAAGATCCAATGATCTAATGTTCATTGGAACTCAATTCTTATCCATAAACTTATCAATGGTCCATAAAAGAAAATCCACCTAATTGTAGAAATATTCCAATGATGGAATAATCGATTCATGCTATATTTTGTCCTTTCCTAATTCCACATGCTTATCTTTGTGACAAAAAGCCTTCCTATTAATGCACCATTTTTTTTAAAATTAATGTGATAAACCAATATTAGAATAATGAATCATTTTAATATATAAATACATGTAAATTAAACCTCCTTTTTTTGATGAATTTATCGATGCCTCTAGAAATTGAGTTACTCTTACCATGGAACTATGAATAATCCTATCAATTTTGGGTTCTATATACCTTATTATAATCCCTTTTAATATTCTGTATCCAAATAATCTAATAATTTTCATCAACCTACATGATCAAGGCAAATTACTTTCTATAAACATGAAGTTGTCATTCTCCTATCCTTTGGTCTTATTCATTATGATCAACTTTTTTTGTTTTATTTTCACCATTCTCATTTTCATTCAAACCTTGAAATTATCTAAATCCTTTGTCTTTAACTCTTGAATGAATTACACCATTAGTATATTTATTTTTTCTCTCTTTATTACAATTTTGATTTATGGTACCTTTGATTGGTTACTCTTGACATGAGAAGAAAAATGTAATCAAAATAAAATTATGAGAAGTCTTTATCATAGCCCAAACATAAATTTCTAGACTAAAACCATCATTTCCAATTCTTCTAATTTATGACTTGGTTATCAAATTTTATCTATGTTCCATGTCAAAGTGTTTATATGGTCAAGACATTTGTCAAAACATCATTTTTTGAGAGGTCTTTCTGACTTGACTTTAATGGTTATACATCCTACAAACTATGAATCCCTAATATTGTGGGAGTTGACATGATCTTAAGACTGTGGGAGACTTTTGGTATTGATTTTTCTCCCAAGATTCATGATCCATGTGTGATTTGAAAAGTCCTCCATGTTTTGGCTCATGTGATGGTGCCATGTGGAATCATCATATAACATAGGGTCTTCAAAGCATCATTATTGTTCTTATTCTTTATACCAACTAAGCCTCTTATATCATGACACATGACATGATATTAATACTTCAAGAAATCACCACTTGACTATTATATACACTCTCCATTCTAAATTCTAATTCCCTGAGATGTGACCATGTGTCACAATCATGGGACTTTAGAATTAGATTGTCTTTAAAATGTGCATTGCCTTCTCTAATATTTGAATCCCTAAGATGTAACCACATGTCATAATCATGGGACTTCATATATCTTTGACACTTATCAATTCTTACAAAATTGATTTGTTCTAATTGAACAATATCAAGCCATGTGGCATGATCTTGGGGTTTCTCTACCTTTGAAACTTAGTCTATTTTATAATAATTGATTTATTTCTTTGCAAATTTGAGTGAGTTCAAAATCATTTGATATTTCCTTAAGGTACCTTATCATTAAATATTCCATCAAATGATTGAATTATATGAACTAAACCTCTAAGTCCTTAGAGATCCATGATGATGCCACATGACATCATTATAGGTCTTTGGGTCTCTAAGCTTTTATGGACCATCTTCAACCTTTTTCTTCCTTTCTCTCTAAGATCATGCCACATGGCATGATCTTAGGACTTTTAGGCCTCAAGATTGATATAGAATTTGGATTGTATTAAATCACCTAATAGTTTGGCACATGGACAACTCATAAAATATTAATAAATTATGACATTAAACTATTGTATACCCCACTCTGATCTCTAAGTGCCTAAGATGTAGCCACATGTTGGAATATAGGATCTTGAAGACCTTAAAGACATTTATAGACTAAGAATTACCTCTAAAAAGTTTTATATCGCCTAGGTTTTTATATTTATGACATACATAAAAATATATAAAGTTGAGCCATGATAAATCCTTAACCATTTTTGAATGCTCTTGTAGAATCTAAATGCCTAAGATTTAGATAGTTGGCAAGGGTTGATGACCTAGAGTATTCAGAAGATCTGTGTGAATAAAGAAAAGGAAAAAATGACTTGAGAAAACCATTATTGAGTTAGTCTATGAGACAATAAAGTGTAATAAAACATGAAATTTATTATAATAAAAGGCCCAAAAAGCCATAAATAAAGCATGATTTACATGAAAAGTTGACTAAAAAAGCACCAATTTAAGTATAATAAATAAGTTTTTAAAGCTTTAATGAATACTTTAACTTGATAATATGACCATTCAAATAATAGTTTGAACTAGATATGAATTAATGTATTTCATAACTTGATATAAATAATTCAATAATGAATCCCATGGTTTAATGAAAAAAACTACTGAAATTGGCCCCTTTTAATTTATCCTTTAAGGAAATAGAGTTCACATTAAAAGCTCCAATGTTTCAAGACAAGACCTTCGAGTGGAAAATGAACAAAATAAGTTAATTTTAGAGGATTTAGAGGGAATGATTTTGAAATGAATAATAATTAAACCTACAGTACATCACTTAAACTTAATCTTAAAGTGACTTGAAGAACCTACAACTAGTAATGAATCAAAGCCAAATTTACTTAAAAGTAACCTTGATGGACAAATTATTAAGATTGAAATATATACAAGGAATTATAAATAATTATGAACAAATATTCAAGTACAAATAATTCATTTTCATCAAACCAAATTGACACATGATTTAAATAAAAATAAAGGAAGGCTTATCTCAATAGTTTGACTGGAATTTATAAATGAGGTCATGCAAGTATGTGTTTAACCCTAATTTGGATTATGGAAATCCTTAATTGTGTAGATAGGGTTAAAGATATATAAATTATAGGGAAAAAAGATGAATATCATGTCTACATCAAGCTAATAAAATTCTAAACTTAGATGTACCATATGTTGCATTTATTAAAATTAGATAGACTATTAATGGAAAGTACAACTATGTTAGATATAAAAATTTGATATAAAATTGATGTACTTAGCTAATTATAATGATAATATATATCTAGATATGGTATAGGTAGAAAGCAGGTGGGAAGAAAGTCTTAGAACAATCATCATATTTTAGGTCTAGTGTCTCTAGCTCTTTGGACAAATACATTAGCCTAGGATGGTTGTGTCGATGCTAGTGTTTGTGTTTGATTATAGTGTCTTATATAGAATATATACTAAAATAAGATTAAACCACTTGGATGATTTTGGGTTTGTCTTTGGTTTTATTCTAGTTCATTTATATCTTATTCATGTATTGTCACTCTTAGTGAAATGGCAAAACCCTAGATTTTCATATTTAATGCGACCTTGGTGGAAAATGGGTTACTAGGCACATGATGTTGATCTAACCTATTATGACCCCATTATCAAAGGGTGATTCCTAAATACCTAATAATCTATAAGAGGGATTAAAACTCATGTATTTCTCCCCTATGTTTTGGCTTATGTGTGAATCATGCAATGGGTGAATCAATTATAATAATGACCTAGCTTTTAACTTAGAAAATAAGAAATTATGACTGCTCCTTTAGTAATTTAGTCTTATATTTGGGTTTTTACTTTGATTGATATAAAAATAGGTTAAAATATTGAAGATTTTGGTAATTTGAGTGTTTCATGAGTGCTCTTTTAGTATGATTTCTAGGTGAGAAATAAATGAGGGTTTTTATTATATTTATATCAATCCTATAAGGATATAACTCACCTTAAATCACTTATTCTAATGATTTTAATATGTGTCATTTAAAAATTAGGTGAATTTAGTTCACTAAACACGTATGTTAGGTTAGGATAGCAACATCGATGCTACTATATAACCTAAACATTAGTGTCCAAGCAGAAGGAGATCATACACATGATCATAACTTGTAGAGGTGTAAGATAAGTATATTTTTAGCATTCAAGAGAATATGGGATGTTTGTGTTATCAATATAAGGCTGGTTGTACTAATATATGGGCCAAGGGGCATGAGATAGAGTAGATGAGAGAATTATGGAAGCAAGGCATGTGTATAAATAAGAAGAACAATTAGGGTATGAGTTTACTAAGGGTATAAGATTAAGGTGCTACATAATCAAAAAATATCATCTCTATTCTTCCCCTTTAATTTATTGATGAAATTTAGATTTTAGAAAAAAGGAATAAGTACTTGGTTGTGTATACACACCTTATCTTTGATTGATTTGAAATTGATTTCTTTGCTAGAGTTTAATTTGAGTGCTTTATTGGTGAATAATCTAAAACCAAGAACATGTTATAGTTTATAATCAGTGCATATATTTTGGGTCAAAATTACTTGAAATAGATTGAATTTGATAGATCAAGGTTTAAGAGTACACCTATGTGTCGATGTAACTACCTTGCCTATTAGAAAGTTACTTTTGTAAAATATGTATCATTATAAGTATAATAAACTAAAATTATGATAAATATAGATAAATATTTAAAGTGAATATATTCAAGGAGATAAAGAGAGAGGTTGAAAGGCACCTATCCCATAATTTGGAGAAAAAGTGAGTTACCACTCAACATTTGAGATTAGCTCAACCAAGCAAGCCAATGATACTTATAACCTAGTGAGTTTAAACAATAAAGTTCAAACTAAAAACTTAGGAAGATTGAATGATTTAATCACCTCAACCACACCAAAAGGTGAACCAACTACTATATAATATTATCTTTCTAGAGTCTGTAAAAGTTTATGGGGTCTTAATATGTGCAATAGTTTTATAATCTAAGTGTAGATACTAAAAAACTAATCATTTTTTATGTTTAAAACACCTTAGACCCTTAAACAACCATTAGAGCTAGTTAAACCCCAATAGACTTAGCCCCCTTTTCAACTTGCTAACCTAACATTTTAATTCAACTCTTTTTAACCAATTCTTGACCATATCCCTCTGGACCCTCGATCATCGATGATCAGGATAACCATTGATGGTTAGCTTGATCATCGATGTTAAAGTCACAAAATTATTTTAAAATAATGTCCAACTACATGTGAGAGAAGATTTAAATCCAACTTGGCAAATTTTTATTTCATAATGCCTACTAGCTTTAGAGTGCCTAAGTCAGCATCTTTATCCTTTACCAAACTATCAACTTCTTCCACTCATAATTGGCAACTTCTTCGTATAAAAAGAGACCTACAAGAAGGAGAAGGGATATAAAAATCTATAACCACATGCTTTTAAAATCCTCTTGAAAGTACCTAAAGACCTAAAACTCTACCCAAGCCATTCTTAAATATGAGAGTACTATTATGTTGGCAGAATTCCTCCAAGTCTTTTCTACCATCTTTTTATCTCATTGACAATATGTAATTTATATTTGTTTTCAATTCATTTTACTATTTTTCTTAGTTTCTTACCTTGACAAAAATCTCACCAAACCAATCTCCCAACTTTCAACCTCTCACCAGATCCACTTGCAGGCATATACCAAACCTAATCAAACCTTAACCCATCCACCATTCCCTTTTCAGCTCCACTTCAACATCCTACTAGAACACAGAAGAAACTATCATTGATTCCTATAATCATAATCAGTTATAGTAACTATTGTTGGTCATCCAACCATTTCTAGTTAGGCTAGCTATCTCTAATTGCCTTAACCGCCACTAGTTCACTTTGTAACCCAAATTAGCAACCTTTTACCCATTAATCAAACCTTTAACCAAATTCTATTTTCCATTTTCTATTTTCTATCATAGACCTAACCTGACCTAATCATTTATTTAATTAGCATTTATATTAATGTTAATTTGTTAATCCTAGCATTTCATTTGAAAGTATTTACTTCTTCAGATTAATTTCATGTTATGTAACTTTTCCTTCTTTTATTTTTATGCAACCTTTTATTAGAAAGGGGATTGATAGCCATCTTAGTAAGCTATTATTTTCTTGGATCTATCCTATGCTAGGAAATACCCCCATCTTATTATCTAACCAACAAGTTTCTTTAGTGCTTTTTTACTACAGGGCTTCTTCCCTAGCCAAAGAGGAGCTCTCACTTCAACTGGATATCAACATGTGCACTTTTAGCTAGGTACCCTTACACACCCCTTTATTTTAGTTTTAATTCCACTTTCATAAATTAAAAAAATAGGAGAAAATTTGAGTAAAACATTCTAGCATGCCCGGTGGGTCCCCACCTTTCTTTTCTTAGTTAGCATTGTATGCTTTCTCTCTCTCTCTCTATTGTTTTTTCATTGAAAGAAATCTAAAATTTCCCATTTGGGCTTAAAATAAACCTTTCATCCATTTTTTACTTGCATTTTTAGTTCACCTAGTAATGTAAAAAGGTAAGTAATCTATTGTAGCTTCACTTTTATATCACACACAAAACCTAAACCACTTTCATAGCCAACACATCATAACATACTTGAGACAAAGCCCAACTGGGATTTTACCACCCAACAAATAATCTTACCCTACCTTGAAATCCCACTTGGAGGTCATTACCAAGGGGAGAGCCCACTTTATTCTCTAGACAAGTATAAGCCCTAGATAAATGGCATATCTTGGCTAAGCGACCTAACTTACCTTTGGGATCATGAAGTGTGAGGAGCAAACCCCTAGTACCAAGCCACATACCCAGTCTAGTATAGATTGTCTTGAGCACCTAGAAATTACTTGAAATGATCCTTATCTTGCCTATCTAGTACCCTATTTACAAACCAAACTACCCTCACACATTTTTAACTAAGGCATAAGCCAAAATAAGATAAAAGTTATCCTAAGAGTTAATCCACTTAGTGTATGCATTGCTTTCTAGACTTTCTTCTTGTTTTTTATTTATTTGAGTTGTGAGGAATCAACCTTTTACCATCAAACTTCCATAATTTTGATCTCATTTACCCTCTTCTCCATTATCTTGTTCAAATGGTGAGACCTTCTATAACCTTTTTTAGAGATCCTAACTTTGTAGGAATTATAGACCACAACCCTCTTGTATCTGAGCATTATCTAGCATTTCAAGATAGATATGGTCCTTATCTTACCTAATATCAACCCAAATATACCCATCACCCATCAAACATCAACCATAATCAACCCCCAAACTATCAACTACCACTTCAATTGGTTACAATGTTAATGGACCAAATAAGTAAGGTAGAGTTATCTATTTTTGGTAACCATGACCAATCAACCCTTACCTATAACCAATCAAATTTTAACTTCAACCAACCAACAACCTATCAACAACCCTTTAACCATTATCTTACCCAACCAATAACCTATCAACATCTACCACATCCATTACGCCAACTATGTCAAAACTCGGGCCATCTACCCCACCCCTCATATCAATTACCTCAACCCACCTTATAACCACTCACCATCATATCAACCTATAAACCCAACTTATTAACTTATTAATCTAACAAACAATCAACATACCAACATATTGATCCAACCAAACCAATCAAACCAACCCACCTCATCAACCTTATCCAACTTATCAAACCAACCCATCTTATCAACCCAACCATCATATCAATTACCTCAACCAAACTTATCAATCCCAACCTATCAACCAACCCATAAAAAACCCCAACAACCCATCCATCCATTAACCAATCAGCCCAACCGATCTATCAATCATTCAATCCAACCAAACCAATCAGGCCAACCCACCTTATCAACCTTGCCCAACTTATCCACCTTATCAAGTCTAACTAACAACTACCTATTAAACCTACCTAACTTATCAAACCTATCAAAACCACTAAACCAACCCAAGTCATCAAACCTATCAAATCCATCAAATCAACAAACCTCATCAAATCTACCATTTACCTCACTAACTCAAGAACCATTTATGCATCCTCTTTCTAGGTAGTATACCCTACTGGGGGAATCATATGCCTTGATCCTTGAAAAATTATTAGAGGCTTATGTCATTAAACTTATTTTGATCAAACATATCAATAATTCTCTTCAAAAACTAATTTGTTTCTTAGAATATTAATTTTGTATGTATCATCACACCAATGGACATGGGATAAATAGATGTGGCTCTTTTAAGATGCTCATCCAAAACCTCATTGATCACAAGGAGGTTTCAAAGAAAATTCTACATGTTCCTTCCAACCTAGCCTTAAATATCATCAAAAAATCAATCATTAAACCTATTCTTTTGGTTATTGTTGAGGAAACCATGGTCCAAACCTCAACCAAACCACTTGTCACCCAAGTGGACTCTTTTCAACTTTCTTTTAGAAACACATTCAAGGAACCAACCAATAAAACTACTCCACTCACCTTTGTAGAACCAACCAAACAACCAAACACCCTTTTTCACTCACCCATGTGGAAGAAACTAACCACCCTTTTCCACTCAACCATGTGGAACCAACTAGTCTACCTTCTCCACTTACCACTTTTGTGGAACCTATCAATCCAACCTTAGTGACTATCAACCAAACCAAACCAACCATTAGTCTAACGAAACCTACCATTAACCCAACCTTACCTATATCCATCCACCAAACTTTACCTCACCAACCAAACCAAATAATCAAACCAATAAACCAACTCAACCATTTATCTTATCTCTCTCAACCAATCAAACCAACCTCTACCCCAACCCAATTAACCATAATCAACATACTTTTCCACTCAACCATAACCAACCTACCTAAAAAATTAAACCAAATTCAACCCATAAAAACTATCAATCCCACCCTACCATACCTAAATCCAACCCAACCTCTTTCTCCCAGCCTTGGTGCACTGGAGGAAATTCCATCTAAACAATCACTTGAAAACTTGACCTAATAACCACTAATAACTAACAACCCTTGGAGAGGTGGGTGAAGTCATCTTTACCCCTCCTAAAACCTTCTTAATAAACATCACCTCATCTATAGAAAAAGTAAACTGGGGGAACTTCCCCTCCATAAGGCTTTGACCATTTATCAACATATCATCCAACCTATCAACATATTAATCTAACAAAAAACTAACATACCAACATATTGGTCCAACCAAACCAATAAAGCCAACCCACCTTATCAACTCTACCCAAGAAATCAAACCCACTTAACCCAAACCAACCAAATAAAACTATCAACCAATTAACCTTGAAATCTTGGGGATTACCTTTCTCCTTCACCCAAATAAAATTATTAGAGAATCACCTTCTCCCCCAACCCATTGGAGATCACCCTTCTCCTTCAACAAACCAACCAACTAAATGACTTTAACCTTAGTCATTTTTGGCCATCTTTTTCCACATTTCTTTTTTTATTATCCCACACCATTGTAGAATACCTTTCTCCATCCAATGGTTACTTAACCAACCTCACCTTTTTCATCACTCTGAATCATTTCCACATCTAACCAAGTGTCATAAAGTAAATGAGGGACATCTACTCTTTTAATTGACATTACCCATCCATGCAAGCATGGATTTGGGGCACATCAAACTTAAACTTCTTAAATTCTTGGCATTCATGTATATTCCCTAGCTAAACCAAGTTTCTTATCATTTTATGTCTAACTTAAGCTCATCCCTTATTTTCAATCACCTTCATCTCCTTATCTTTAAGGACAACTGATTAAAAATAGGATCATGTGATTATCCATCACCAACTTTGCCTAATCCTAAGCATGGATACCATGGTTCTACCCATGGCATGATCCTCATGGATACTTTTCATCTCTAATCAGATTGAATCCCATGGTTATTGTCACTTAAAACCACTTATTCCACCCATCATCAGCCTTCTTGTGCCATGGCTTTACCTCCATAAATGAAAACCTTAGGCCTATATAGATAGTCAATGTCTAAGTAAGCATATAAACATTTAGGATACCATAATATCACTTGGGTCAACATTTGTATGCATGCAGACTACTCCCTTAAAGGATAGCTACCCAAAATAATCAAATTGATTCAACTTAAAATAGAGTGCTCCGTTGAAGGACAAGTGTCAAACATGAACAAATCCAAACTTAGACCACTCCGTCAAAGGATGGATAAGTCAACTTTGTCAAAAATAATCATTTGAAACTTCTCAAATTTATCAACTTCACCAACATATCAAAACAAGTAATATAAGACCCTATTATGTGACCTAGGAATCATGATAGACAAGTCCATGTCATAGCAAGGTGTAGACTAATCAATGCGGGAAAGCTAATGATGAAAAATGATTATGGTTTTCTTGGGATAACATTTTTACAATTAGTTTTCATTAGTAGACTTCCCACATTGATCAGTCTATACCTTGCATATGACATGGACTTGTCTATCATGGTTCCTATGTCACCTACAGAAGGGGCAAGTTATCCTCACAAGAAGCTTACTATAGCTATGACCCAATACCTACCATCCATTTCTCCTTTTTCCCTCTACAAATTAAATGATATTAAACTTACTTAAAACCATGTGATAAAGTTACCTTTTTAACCATTGAACTAACAATAAAGTAAAAGTATGATAGGGGTTTTATGTTCATAAGCCCAACCATCTTGCCACCATAGTCTTTGTCAATCAAAGCATTTATACTCCCCCTTATACTTTCATGGTCATTTAGGGAGATGTGTCTTATTCCTTTTGAGCCCTTAAAACCACCCACTTACCCTAACCATTAAATTGTTAGGGATCACCGTCCCCCATAAACCTTTAACTTAACCAAACCAACCCCCCCTTTTGGAGATTGCCTTTCTCCTACCTTTGCCAACCCTTTGACCATCATCCTACATAAAACCCATCAAAACCAACTCAATAATTATTTTTACCAACCTTAACTTCAACCTATCCAACCTCATCAACCATTGGATTATCCAACCCCAACCACCATCCTAACCTACCTTGTCAACTTTACCCAACTAACCTAATATATCAGCCTAACTAGCCTTATCAACCTTATCTACCTTATCAAGCCAATAACCATCACCCCAGCCTATTGATCTAACAACTCCAACCCATTATAATTATTAACCAATAATAAATAACCACATTTACCTACCTCACCCAACCTATACAATAAAAAAATCTTATCAACTTCACCTAACTTATCAAATCAACCTATTTAACTAACCTTAATCAAACCATTAACTAGCAATAAAACTTCTTAAACCTTACCTAAAATTATTAAAACACCTATCTACCCAACCACCTATCAACAAACATTATCCACTCAACTTAGCCTATCAAATCTAACTTTACCTATCAACTTTATCAACCCTATCAACCTAAACCAAGCCAAGTGGTACACCCAAGTGGCTAAACCTATTTAGACATCCACCAACTTCTTTGGGAGTCACCCTCTCCCTTAAACTATGGATCTTACCCTTATCCACCAACCTATTTGGGATTCACCTTCTTCATCAAATAGCCTAATCATTTGACTATGTCCACCTCAATTTTGACCTTTTCTAAACCAACCTATTTTAATGCCTTGAGATGACCTTTGCCTTGGTCATTTTGACCATACAAACCATTTTTACCATGTTGAATATTTACATTTTCACCACCTCTTACAAAACTAAACCATTTGTGTTTTCTTAGCTGTACTTCCTACCCTAAATACTTGAGTAAACACCAACCCTATCTAGGAGACTTGATAAGACTAACCTAATCAACTATGACCAATGTTGGGGATTTATTACCTTATCATTTATTGTAGAACTCATCAATATTGTTACCAACATGGAAATCTTAATCTTGGTAGGATCTTGGCTATTGCACTTAATTATATTTTGTGCATATGTTTGTGTCTCAAATGCCCAACCTCACCTTTCTATCACCCACTTCATGACTTACCATCTACCATTTATCAAACCCTGACCCAATTCAACCTTCACCTAATTAACTCTTGGTTTGAGGGGGAATCCATCCTACCATACTTGAGGCAATCTGACCCTTTTATAAATGACCATTCTCTATAAACCTTCACCTAAACCAAACCATGCCATTCTTCAATTTGGGGTAACCTAGTTGAATATCACTACCTTACCCTTAGAACACACCTATTCTCCTTAACCTACCCATGAAACATTCAAGAAATAAATTTGGCCTAAAGTTATTTTTGAATATTATGTCCATAAAACTTTGTAGGTAGCGTTCACTTGCCTAGAGCATCTAGAGCCAACTCAACCATCACCCTTCACCCTTTACCAAAAACCTGATTATGTTTTCTTTTATAACTTATCAACCCAAATCCACATAACAAAAAAGGGAAAATATAGACACTCAAAAATTGATTGTTTTTGATGTTGAAAACACCTTAGACCCTAAACTAACCTTTGGATCTAGTTAAACCCTAGTGGACGTAGCCCCCTTTTCAAATTGCTAACCTAACATTTTAATTCACCTCTTTTTAACTAATTCTTAACCATTTCCTTCTAGATCCTCAACCATTGATGGTCAGCTTAACCATGATGGTTAGCTTGATTGTCAATGATCAAGTCACCATCTTATTTTAAAGCAATGTTTGACTACATATGAGATAAGATTTAAACCCAACTTGGTAACTTTTTGTTTCATAATGATAGATTGCTTTAGAGAGCCTAACTTAACATCTTTATCCTTTACCAAACTAGCAACTTCTTCCACTCATAATTGGCAACTTCTTCCTATAAAAAAAGAGTTGTAAAAAGGAGAAGGGATCCAAAAAACTATAACCACATGTTTCCAAAATCCTCTTATTGGTACCTAACAACTTGAAATTCTACCCAAGTCATTCTAAAATGTTGGAGAACTATTATGCTAGAAAAATTCCTCTAGGTATTTTCTACCATCTCTTTATCTCACTAACAATAGATAATTTCTATTTGTTTTCAATTCATTTTATTATTTTTCTTAGTTTCTTACCTTGACCGAAATCTCACCAGACCAATCTTCCAAATTTCAACCTCTCACTAGATCCAAATTCAAGCCTTTACCAAACCTAATCAGACCTTGACCCATCCACCATTCCCTTTTCAACTCTAGTTTAATATCCTATAAGAACACACATGCAACCATCATTGATTCTTACAAATATCACTAGTTATAGAAACTACCATCGATCATCCAATTGTCATCAGTTAGGCCAACCATCATCAATTGCGTTGACCACTGCTGGTTCACTATGTGACCCAAATCAACAACTTTTTACCCATTGATCAAACCTTTAACCAAACTCTATTTTCTAATTTTTGTTTTCTATCACAGACTAGACCAGACTAGACTTGACTTGACTTAAACATTTCTTTAATTAGAATTTATCTTAATGTAAATTTTTTAATCCTAAAATTTCATTTAAAAGTATTTACTTCTTCAAATTACTTTCATGTTATGCAAATTTCCCTTCCTTTATTTTTATCCAACCTTTTATTAGAAAGGGGATTGACATCCATCCTAACAAGCTATTACATTCTTGGATCTAGCCTACGCTAGGCAATCCCCCCATATTATTATCTAACCAACAAGTTTTTATCGTGATTTCTTACTATAGGTCTTCCTCCCCAGCCAAAGAGGAGCTATCACTTTGTCTAGATATCAATGTGTGTACTTTTAGCTAGGTACCCTTACACACCCCTTTTTTTAGTTTTACTTCCGCTTTCATAAATTAGGAAATGAGGATAAAATTTGAGTAAAACACTAAGATTGATTTAGTTTTTCAAATATTAGGCACATGTTTTATATCATATATAACTTAGATATGTCTTATCCTAAAATTATGTATAAAAATGGTACCATGTATAGAATTCTACCATGATTATGTATCAGAATCATATAACTATGTTTTATCCAATTTAACTATGTAATTATGGATGACATGTTTCTAAATCATGACCCACTTTATATGGAGAAATTTGAAACTGATATAATTACCAATGTGGAGGACATGTTTTCAAAACATGCCCCTTTTGTAAACTACAAATGTTGAATATTGAGTAGGTGTAGAGAACATGCTTCCAAATAATGCCCCTACCAAATATATGAAATAACATAAGTATTATACTAAATGAATGTGGAGAATATGATTTTAAAGCATGACCCTAATAAATCTAAAAACTATGAATGTGTGGAATCTATGTCCATATGGCATTACCCCACTAAATCTAAAACTAGTATAAGTACTTAATACTAAATAAATGTGGAATACATGATTTTAAAACATGCCCTCACTATAATCTATAAATCATGAATGTGTGGAATCCATGTTCATATGACATGACTTGACTAAATTTGAAAACTATGAAAAGTGTGGAAATCCATGTCCATATGACATACCCCCATTGAATCTGTGAACTAGTATAAGTACTAAAAATTGAATGAATGTGGAGAACATGTTTCCAAAAAATTCCGCCACTAAATCTAAAAAACTATGAATGTGTGGAAAGCATGTGTATATGACTTGCCCCCACTAAATCTACAAACTATTAAAAGTAATGAATACTAAATAAATGTGGAGTACATGCTTCTAAAGCATGCCCCCACTATAATGTAGACACTCTGAATGTGTGGAATCCATGTCCATATGATATGCCCACTTTGAATATAAGAATTGTGAAAAGTGTTTATAATAGGATTCCTAAGCATTCCCCCACTAATATTCCCCACTTTTGAGGTGGGGGAAAATATTTCCTTGAAGTTACCTCACCTCAAAAGGGTAAGACAACTATAAAATATGTAACCACGTAGCATATATAAGGAAACATGTATGGGTAAATATATCATTAAGGTGCACAGAACCAATGTGATCACATGTAGGCATAATATGAATGATAAATATCATGGCATCATCTATATAGTAATAGTATAATCTCAATAATAAAACAAACACACACATAATACCACTCAAAATGAAGTCAAAAGTAATAACCCAAGAAGACTGTAAATAAGGGGAATGTTCAAATGATGCAAAATTGAAATGACATGACTTAGTCAAATTTTTACAAAATCAAATAATGACATATTAAAATGTCCATATAACAATCAATGACATATTCAAATTTTCAAGAAGGCAAGGATGACATATTCAAATGTTTATATAATAAATCATGACATATGTAAATGCTAATGAAATCATACATATGGGTAGGGGCCATATTCAATTAAGCATATTCAAATACTTGAATAATAAATAAAATAGCAATGAAAAACACTCAAGGAAGTCTGTAAATTAAGACATAACCAACCATTGTAAACATGTCATAATGGTTGATGGATCAATTGTGTTAAAAAAAATGTCAATTAAATAGCATATCAAGTACCATATGCAAGATATTAGAATAGATAAGGCATGTATAAGTATATATGTAAACTAAAACATGATAATATAGAGTGATCACTGAATCATATAACATGTGTGTATTAATATCATATAATATGGATGCCCCCAAAATCTCGGTGATGTGAGTAGAGGGAAAGCCCAACACCTATAAGTGTAATATGTATATGTATATGCCTATGTACGTGTATGTAAGAGTAAATGATATGCTATTCCTCAACATGGAACTAACACATAGATTCCAAGGAGCCAATAAAACATGTAGGTGCTAAAAATATTTTTGGATATTTTTGTTATTTTTGAAATTTTTTATGAGGAAAGATCATCCTATGATTCCACCAAATGGATAGTCAAATGCATCTCCTCCCATTGTGAACCTTATAATCTTAATTTTTATATTTTACATTATTTTAATCATGATCAAACAAGTTGAAAAGGTACATATCATGTTCCTCCTCATACTTTGCATGTGTATTATAATATATAATGTTGTCACCTAAAATATGTATTAATTTGTCTCTATGAGAAAAGGAAATACCTTGTTGATTTTGGTCATTTTTTTCTTCCCATTAGTATAGCCAAAGAGTCTCAAGTGTAAATGTATATGAATATGAGGTAGGCAAAAAAAAACCCATAATTACTTTAGGACCACAATCAATTGGTATTGTTATGTTTCCCAAGGTGTCTTCCCAAGTGACCTTATTCTGAAAATATTGTAAACTAAAATTGAGATGCTGAAATTTATTTATGCTACAAGTGGTTTTGGCATGTGTAGGATCAAAATGGTTGTGAAAATAATAACAACCACCCATGTATAAGGTAATTTTTAAATTCTAGTGATGTGTGCATTTTTTTATTCTATATACTTGAGGATTTGGCATAGCATGAAGTGCTCATATAAAGTTTAGGAATACCATATTTTTACACATAATTCTCATTTTTTATTTTATCTCCCTTATTTGTATAAGGTATAAAACTTTGGTACTTGGAAGGATAAAAAGTGATTAAGGAACCCTTTTATGAGCTATAAAACCAATTGTGAGCCTCATCATAAATGCTCATATGGAACACCTTTAATAATAGTTTGTAACTATTTTCCCATTGACCAAAAGAATCTACATAATTTAGCATGTGATCAAATGGATCTTTATTATGCTAAAATATATCTATGTGTTGTAATTCAAAACCATGTGGATAAGGATGTTTAAGTATACATTATTCAAGAGTTTTATTATTGAATGAGTTAACATGTGCATTTTCTTTCATGAAAAACCACTTGCATTTGAACTATAGAAACCTATTTCTAAAGATCCCGAATAGTGCTCATCATATACATAATATATTGTATTTTGATGGTAGTGTTTGACATAGGTTTATCATTGATTATAAACCCATATTTATTTTAGATGTAAGTATATGAGTATAATCATTCTCATGAATAACAAGTGAAAGTGTGGAATTATTGAATTTTGGATGTTTTGGTAATGGATCTTGATCTTGATATACATCTATTTGGACTTCAATACGTGGTACCTTATTTTCATCTAGATATGTAGTATCCATTGTATTTAAATAACCTATTCATAAGTATGTGTTCTCAATAGGAATGCAATGTTTAGGTGGTATCAATATAGGAAAGCCTTTAGTTTTGAATTATATCTTGTAAAATTTGAAAGGTTTATCATCAACGTGCATTGTTAATAAAGTCCCATAATGTATGAATTTTACACATCTATGAATTTTATATGATATGACCTCCATTGAATGTATCCAAGGTATACCCAAAAGTATGTTATAATGTAATGATTAAGACATTACCTAAAATACAGTTGAAATAGTTTCTGGTCGCAATGTCACATCCAATGTAATTTGAACAACTAGAGAATTATGTAAATTATCAAACCCTTTCATATGCATAATCAATTTTTTAATTAGATTGGTGTAATAATGCTAATGGTGGCTAAAATTTTGATAATAATAATTTTTAGGCATGATCCATTATTAATGTGCACCCTTTTGATGCCCTTATTTTATATTATCAATTTTATTAATAAAGGAAAATTTTGACCAATAATATATTTGGATGGTAAGCCAATTGGATCAAAGATAATAGGTTTGGAAATTTTTAATATATTTCATGATATATGAAAGATAATTAGGCTCAAAATAATTTGGAACTTGATTTTCATGTAATGTCTCATATAGGATATCCTTGTAAACATTAGATTACTTTAGGATCTCAAGTAGTGAAATTTTAGCATGCATATTATTCAATTGGTCATGTTGGCATCTAGATATTAGATATATAGCATTGTAAGAGTAATTATGGATATATCTCAAATATTGTATCCATTTTAACACTCTCTCATTATGCACATGAACTTGATTAATGGTTTTTTTAAGATAAGTAATGTATAAAACCATAAAAGATATAAGATATTAGACCATGAAATAATTGATAGATGTGTCCATGGAAAACATGATTTCCAAATTTTTTAATCAAGGATCAACAACAAGATAAAAAATTAAAAAAATCTAGTTGGCCTATTATTTGATGTTCAAATATTGTGTTAACCATGATTTGGATAGTGAAAATCCTTACTCAGGTATATAGGTTTAATGATATAGAAATTATAAGGCATAAGGGTGAATATAATATTTATAGTAGGCTAATTAAATGCTAAAATCAAATGTACCATATGTTGAATTTATTAAATTTTGATATGTTATTAATGGAAAGTACATATATACTTGATATATAAATTTTATACAGAAGTGATGCACTTATCTGATTATGATGTTAATCTATATCTATGTTTGGTATAGATAGAAAGCAGGTGGGAAGACATTTATGGAATAATCATCAAATTTTAGATTTGTTATCTCTGGCTCTTTAGATAGTTTTGTTAGCCTAGGATGGTTATGTAATATATACTCAAACCTGATGAAACCACCTATATACTTTTGGGTTGGCTTCACATTCATTCTTTTACATTCAAATCTAAGTCATGTATTGTTGCTCATGGTCAAATGGAAAAACCATAGCATCTAATCTTTAATATGACCTTGAGAAAAAATGGGTTAGTGGGAATACAATGTCAATCTGAATCAAAATAACCCCATGTCAAATGGAGACATAAATAATACTCTAGAAGAGGAACTCAAACTTGTATTTATCCCCTATGTGTTGGATTATGTGTGAATCATACAATGTGTGATCAATTACAATAGTGACCTATCTTGTAACTTATAAAATAAGTCTTTATGACTACTTATTTAGCACTTTAGACTTATATATGGCCTATTCCTTTGATTAATATTAGAAAAGGGCAGAATAGGAAAGATTTTGGTAACTTCAAGATTCAAAACAAATATAAAATGATTTAGATGTGGATTAAATTCATCCATGTTAAAATGTGCAAGCAATTAAAGATCATACTTATATTTTTTAATATTGAACTTAGATTTAGACTAAGAATTTCTAATCCTATGGAAGTAATGAAACAAGCCCAAGTCAATCATTGAGAACCTAGACGACAAATAAATTTTAACTATTATGATAGTGTATGAATAAATCCATGTGTTAAATAGTTCATCCACATAAAGAACCAAAATCAACAATGAATCATGCTAAAATAAATGTAGACATTCAGATCAAAATGGTATATGGTGAACCCCATCGAAACAAGAAAGGAGTCCATATTGGCATACAAAGATTGAGGAGTTTTTTTTAGGCCATAGATATATTTTATAATATTTAAAACTAATTAATAATATTCCACAAATCCTTATGGTTTATCCATATATATTTTTTATTTGAGGTCACTGTGAAGAAAAGCATTCTTCACATCCATGTAATGAACATCCCACCAACGTGTTTTAGCCATGATGAGAGTGAGTTAGATTGAGTTAATTTTGGAAACTAAGGTGAAAATATTAGTATATTCAATGTTAAGTACCTAATAAAAACCCTTTTCTACAAAACATGCTTTGAACTTGTATACAAATTAATCCATTATGCATTTTATTCGTTAGATCCACCTACATCAAACAAGATTTCTTTCATTATGAAGAGGGACTAAATCCTAGGAGTCATTCCTTAGTAAGGAACCATATTAATATTATTTAGTAGTATCCCACTCATTAATTAATGATGCCTCATAAAATTATTTTATATTGGAAGGATATGCAATGAAATCAAGTGGGGCATTCTATAATTGTGAATGGGTTTACTTTATGTCTGATGGATCTATAACCCATTGGAAAAAACATTATACCATATATCTATCCCAAAGAGGAATAATGTTTAGAGATTAATGAGGAGATTCCTCATCCTCTAAATATATTTTGGGTGAAGGAGGAGATGAATCCTCATCACTAGAATTAGAATAATCTCGATCATCAAAAAACTACTCAAGCAGATCTAAATCATCAGATCTATCATAAAATCCTTGTGAATCACAAAAAGAAGAGGATTGTCATGTATATATCCTTGAGGAACATATTGAAAGATAACACTACTCCTAATGAAAAACTCATGAGTGGTGGGATGGATAATCTTATATCACTTAACACCCTCAGGATATATAACAAATATGCAAGATTCACTCTGAGGATCTATTGTCTTACATTTCTTACTCAAAATGTGGGTCATATCAAGAGATAAAAACACTCATAAGTACTTTAATATGGTGTTTTTACCACTCTAATATTAAAAAAAAGTGTCTTCCTTTAATATTTTATGAAAAAATGGTTTTATATATAACACACACAATTGATATCCTCGACTCAATATTAAGGTGTAAGAGACTTTGAGTATAGCATAAAATTGTCCATTTTATTCAAAGACTTGTTATTTAACTCTAAAAAACCATTATAATGAGTACTATATGAAACTATATTTTGTAATTTAATCCCACAATATGTACAAAGTTGCTCAAAATGATTATTGACATACTCACCACCATTATCGGTGCATAAAATATTGATGGCTTTACTTAACTATTTTTATACAAGTGACTTGAAGTCCTTATAATGATCAAATTCCTCTAATTTTTTATTAATAAAATACACCCAAGTATGCCTCACAAAGACATTAATGAAAATAATTATGTATTAAGTCCTATTTAATGAATAGTTTTCAAATAGACCAACAATGTCATTGTGTAAAATATTCAATATATTTTCATCTCTCTATGTTTTTTCCTTTTCATGCTTCTCCTTAGGATGCTTTCTGAGTATGCAACCCTAGAAAACTCCATTATAAATCTTGACTCGTGAAAACACTAAATCCATATATTGGTGAATGAGTTGATCCAGATAGAGATAGTTGATATGGCCAAATAAACCATGCCATAATTTACTCACCCAATGTGAATGAGTCAGTGATGTAGTAGAAGATTGATAATGAACTAAATGTGAGAAAATATACATTTATGACTAGTGATCTACTTTAAAAAATGGAATAATAGATTCACTATTTTATTCCCTATTAACCAATGAAAATGGTGTGAACTCAAGTTTTTTAGCCAAACCAATGTGAGTGATCTAATAGAAAAATAAGAGATTATTGTATAAATAGGGAACACATAAAACATCATAAAATTTCCCATCATTCACTTCAATATATCCATTCCCACAAAATTCAATAGAAGTATCATCACCCAAAAATATAAAGGCATAAAATAATGCTCCAAGAATGATAACATGTCATGTGATGAATCCATGTGGTGTGATGCACCATAATCAATAACCCATGTGGAAGGATGGGACATAACTACAATAATTTATTTTACCTTATCTTTTTCCTTATTATTATCATGTGCCTTAGAATATTCCTTTGTTGATGAACTCTAATTTGAAAAATTAGGGACATGGATGTTTTGATTTTTTTTACCTCATGTGTTAGTTTTTTTTACCCATCATAACTCAATTTAAGTCTTTGATCCTCAATAAGATTTGCTATTTAAATTACACTCATGATATTTGAATGGTGTAAGAATTGGAAAAAAACTCAAATCTATGCTATAGAAAGGAATATGTGATGAACTACATGTATGAAAATATTAGGAATATACAAACCCTAAATCTAGATATTTTTAAATTTACAAGCCACAAGAATATTACCAATGCATATAACTCAAAAAAAAACAATTTAAAAAAATTGACACCTTGAAAGGAACAACAGTCTAAAAGTTATGCACATTTAAAGTTTTTAATGGCAAGGGAAATCTCCACTTTAAAAAATTTCAAAAATTTTGTGTGTGAAAAAGTTTGGATTGGGTGCTATAATTAATCCCCCACAAGTAGGGATAAATTTTAATCCCCCTTCATGTGACCTTGCCATATGACCAAGAAAATAAGACCTTTTATAGCTACGAGGGTAACAAGAAATAAATTTAATTAGAAGGATAAATACAACCTTTTTACCACCCTTGAAGACGTGTTTAATTATTGGTATGTAGATGTTGAGCTTATCTTGTGAGTTAGGAGTCTTTGGCAATGCTAGTGTTTTGTGGTCAACATCTCCCCACGTTCACTTATGGTTTGGCTTGGCATGTGAGATGAGAAGGTGAGTGTTCTTATAATTTTACACAATAACACTATAGTCAAAAATATTGTCTATAATGGACATTTATCCTTAATTTCATATACTTTTAGGATGATTATAGATAATTGAATCAATATCAAGATAAGTGGTCGAGGATGAGTCCTTATACTCGTCATTGCATACATGGAGTGTGTAATTTATGCCATTTAAGGCCTTTTTAGAGTGTGGAAGGAAGGTTAGAAGGAAAGTACAATGATGGATACTTGGAGAATGTAAGAGGAGTGTAAGAGCTTGCTTGTACTCCTACTCCTTCTCATTGATTTTTTTGAAAGACATAACCCATGTTAGGTAACAGATCACTTTTGATTTAGGAAAATGGTATAATTCTAAAAAGTCATGGAAGTTCTTATTAGAGGAATATTAACCAAATTAATCAAAGATTAATTATAAATTAGAAGAATGGGACCTTTACAATGTTTTTTTTTCCATCAAATATTCATTTAATTGGCTTATGATAATGTTTAAAAAGGTTAGAATTAGTATTGGATGAATTTGATTAGATTAATGTTGCAAGACAATCTATTACTCCAAATAGGGATGTGTCATTTTTATTTTGGATTAAAATGATAGTTGTATGGATAACTTGGGTTTAATATTGATTTTTGATCGAATTTACATTTTATTCCATAAAATCATTCCAAAATGTAGTTAACACACTCAAGTTGTTAAAGTGAGGTGTCTATATTTTGTCCTTGTTTGAGAATGCATATATGATACACTATGTAGAGTAACATTTTTTCAAATATAATGAAAAAAATGTAAATAAAAATTAGCTAAAGGAACAATAGATGACACATGATGCCCCCTCGAGAGGACATGCAAGGATGAAATATACAGATGGGCTCTCAAAAAAGAGAGGGAAGTGGGGAAGATGTATCCTAAGACAATCAACACACTTTAACCTCTACCAATAGAGGGAAAAAGTTACAGGACTATAATTATAATAATTTTCCCTAATATGGATAAATGAAGGTATAATCCCTAATTAGGGCAATCCAATTTGAGAATAACTTTCTGTAGTTGGATGGATTTTGATAATTGAGTAACTAATTTTTGCCCTAGTAGGGCAGGTGTAAATTTTAATGGTTCAAAATTATTTTCCCCAGTAGAGTGAATGTTGATTATAGATTAGTCTAAATGCTAAAGAAATAGATGAGTAATAACACTTGATGAATTATTTGATTAGTTTATAATAATGTTAAGATAATCATATTTTTTTGTATACGCTTATATGTATTATGAGGAACATATATATGAGTTATGGTGGATAAAATGATGGGGATCAAGTGAACAAGGATAATTTGTGTTGCAACATTATCAAGTAGACTCCCATATCTAGTCTTTTGATATAGCATGAAAATATATGCACCATGGTATAAAACACCATGTTGAATTGACTATAATGTGCATAAAGACTAACACCTGATCTAATAGACAATGGTAAATAAAGCACCAATGATAAAAACCATGATTTTAATGTTGATGAACTCAACGGATAGACTCAAATGAGATTGTATGAAAAGGAACACCATGATGATACCCTAGTAATCAAAATGGATTCAGTTGAGGCAACAACAAAATTAAAAAAAACAAAAAAATAAAGGTAAAATGTAAATAAAAATCAATATGATTCATAAGACAATTTTTAGTATCCTTCAAATTCTATGATTGTGTGATCATGAGGATTTATATTTGGAAATTTATTCAAGATAAAATGGTAACTTGGAATAGGAGGGGAGAATAGAATAATAGGAAGGGGATGGATGAGCTGACTCTAAATGCACTAGTGAAATGAAAATTTCCTATATAGTACCTTGGACACTAGGTCCAAGATGAAATTTGTGATCTAGGAATTTGAATCAAGAGAGGATGGTTAGTATCATGTTAGTTCAAAAATGAAAACAAAATGAAAGAAACACATTAACTAGCATAACATCTCTAGGACCAGACACTAGGGAGAGCTTAGTTAACAAAATCAAATGACAAACACAAATTAAAAGTAAGGAATGAAAACACAAGAATTCCTTCACCTTACTTGGATGCTCAAAATACATATTTAGTGGTGTCTTGATTGGCTTGTGCTCATGAAGTCCTTGGCAATGGAAGCTTGGCTACCTCTAGCTTTCCTTATCACCTTGTGGCTTTGGCTTGGCTTGGCTTAGAATCAATTTGGAGACCTCCTATTTATAGATTTTTGAGAATGACTATAATCAACCTGAATAATCCATCTCAAGATTGAGATGTGTGGTTGAGGATTAATTAAATTTTTAGAATTAATTTTATAATTATCCTAATCATTACATTGGAAGAAGGGGAAATTAAGAGGCATGGATGGCATCATTGGAGGCATTGATGAGGCATGGAGGGCATGAATCCTGATATTTATGGCATTTATGGCCTAGGGATGTCTTCTCAAGAAATAAGGTCACCTAATGATGCAGATATTCAATATTCATTTTCATAAATAATTTTTCAACAAGTTTTCATGAAATTTTTTATTAGGCCTTGATTTAGGTTAATTATCTCTTAAACATGATGAAGCACTTTGTGCACAAATTACTCAAATTGATTAGAATGCCTTGTTATTAGTCCAAAATTTGACTGGATTAGAATTGGAAGGTGATGTTAGATGCATTGGAACCATATTTAAATTTAGGAAATTACCAAAAACAAATAAGAAATGCACACATCTTGTGCATAATATTTGATAGGAAAGAGCAATCCAGAGCACACAAGTGTAAAATCAACATTATGACTCAAAATTATCTGATCAAAATTAGCTATCCCATAAATTACATTACTCCATTTTGGGATACCCTAGCTAAAATTGGCACTTGAATATGTAAATTTCACATTATTTATAGTGTTTTAGTGTTTTTAGGCCAAATTATGTATTTTGGGTGGAAATTAACCAAAAGCCTGATTTGAGGTTATCAGTGGCCAATTTTAGGTGTCTATAGTTTGCCCTTATTTGGGAAGGTATTGAAATTTATAAGTATAGTAACATCTTCTCAAAGAATGAAAAGGACCTACATGCCTATAACTATAATGATGATAAAATAACTATATGATGCCCCCTCGAGGGAATGGTTGGCACAAGTAAGTCGATAAATAGACCCTCAAAAAGAAAGAAGTGAAATGAGGGGACCAAAAAAAGGAAAGATGATGGGGTAAAAACATAATGATATTGAAAAATTATTCAAAATCATTGAGAATGAAAGTGGGATGGTGTGTAATGATTTATTGAAAGGTGGTTATAAACATTATACCCTGATAGTGGCAATGTGGTATGACAACACAATGATTTACCCAAAGGTAGTTATAATAATTAAGAATATGAAGCTACCCCCATTAGGATATAAAAACAAGATAATAACATTCCCTTGTATAGGAAAAAAAATTAAAGTGGTGACAACATAATGATTTTCCCAAAGGCAGTTATAATCATTGAGAAATGCAGGTGGGACAATGTGCAATGATTTACCCATAGGTGGTTATAATCATTAGACATATATTATGGTAAACATGATAAACTTGGTTGAGGATGATGATAAATTATCATAGAGGGTAATGATGAATTAGAACAACCTAATAGTAGGGAGATGCTCACCTAAGCTAATAAAGGTTGAAATTCTTTCATGGTTAACTACTCTATTTGGGATATGATTAGGATGGAATCGGAATGTTGATGTCGAAGAGATGTCACCATTGTTGAATAAAGTTTTTGAAGCTGAGGTTTATTGTAACACATATCGGTAGGCATCATGGTATAACATCATGAGGACTTGGCTAAAATATGCATGAGGACTGACTCCCATAATCTAATACTCAATATAAAATAATGCACTAGTGATAGAAACCATGATGATAATGTGAACATATGAATATGGATGGGTTCAAGTGTAAGTGTGGATAATGAATCACCTTAAAAAACCCACATAAATTGAATCAAGGAAACAATGCTAAAAGTAAATAAACAGACAAACAAACATATAAAATAAGTAGAAATAAATAAAGAAACAATGCAATAAAAACTCTATGAAAATTTGCCCTATAAAATAAATGACAACTTAATGAATGAACAAAATGTTGGAATAAAATAAAATGAAGGGAGTTACTTATTTTTCTCTATATGCACTAGGCAAGTGGACACTACCTACATAGTTCCATTTATGTAATATCAAATAAAAATACTTTAGGAGAAATGTAGTTCTCCCAGGGAATGGGAAGAATATGATAACTGAGGAAAACAAATAAAATGGATGTGATAGAATAATAGGAATGGTATTGAAAAATGGCAAGTGCATGAGAGAAAAAGGACAAAAAAGATAGGGAAACTAAATGACAAGTGATTTGCTTGTAACTTAGTAAGGGTTTCTAGAATCCTTAAGGCAAAAAAGTGGTCAATGTTTTTATTCTTTTCTAAGAATTTTTTAAAAAAATTTAGAACTTTTTTAAGTGTCTCAACTCAATAAATAATGATGAGACACTAAATGGTTGAATCTCACAAAATGGTGAGAGTGTTTAAATGAAGGTTGCTCACAAAACTATGAGATCGTGGCTTATGTTACTCAAAAAATAATGAGAGCATTTAAATGAAGGTTGATCATAAAAGGGTGAGAGCGTGGCTTAATTTTCTCATAAAATGGTGAGAGCATTTAAATGAAGGTTTCTCATAAAATGGTGAGAGCATTGGGAAAAGGGTGACTAAGCTAACCTCAACAAGTGTTGAGTGTTGCCTACATAGTCATAGAGTAGGATATTAGATCACTATAGTTCTACCCTTACAATGGAAGAACTCGACTAGTGTAGCAATTAATTCAAAAAAATAGGTAGATTTGGTAAAAAAGCATAGCATGGCATAGAAAGTGGTAATTTGGTACATCAAGGCTTAATATTGCCCCTAGTTTTCCCATAGGTAGTTATAACTAGGACATAATGGCATAGATAAATGGTACTAATTTTTTTAAAGGTGGTTATAATTAGTAGCAAGATCAGTGGTAAGAAAGGAATAACAAACGAAAGATGTAATTGTCAAAACTTCTATCACACTATCCCAAAATATGCTCTTTATCTGAAGTAATTAAACTAACTAATGAACTAATCAGATACCTTGATGATGAAACTATGTAATGAATGAAAAAAACCAAGGTCAAATGGGTTAGGCTTTAAAATACACTAGGTTGATAGAATGGAAGCAAAAAGTGGATATGGTGAAGAGAGAATTAAGGATGGTATTTATATAAAGAAAAATAGTGATAAGCTGGAATAACTAAAATGGTCCTTATAGACAATACACCTTAGAATTCAAGCATAGTACCACTTGAGATAAATAATATTCATTAGCTTAGGAAGTTCATATCCATCTAGTGTGGTGATCCTGTATGCTCTTGATCCATAATCTATAGTGATGATGAAAGGCCCTATCTAGTTTGGTTTGAATTTCCCTTTATGCTTCTTCTTATCTATGGTACTCTTTTGATTTTTTTTTAAGAACAAGATCACTAATTTTGAATGTTATATACGTAACACATTGATTATAGTGGCCTTTGAGTCAATTTTTATATGCTTGAAGATTGTTTAGCATGGTCATGCATTTCTCATCAAGGAGATCTATCTGTTATAGGTGAGCTACTCAATAGTCATGATCATCCATGACATGCTTGAAAGATATGCGTAGAGAAGGTAATTCAACCTCAATGTGAAGGATGGATTCAATACCATAAATAATTATGGAGTGGCTTTTGTGGGAGTATGATGATTGGTGTGGTATTCCCAAAGGGTAGGGAATATCTAGAGGTGCCAATCATGACTGGTATCATTAACAATTTTTTTGAAGACGTTAACAATTATTTTATTGGATGCCTCAGCTTGGCCATTACCTTGATGGTAATATATTGTAGAAAAATGTAGTGTGATGTTATATTTAGTACACAACTAATCTATATCCTTGTTCTTGAATGATCCTTCATTATTAGATATAATGTCAAAGGGGATACCATAATGGTAAATGAGATGGTTAAAGATGAATTTGGAAATTTTCTTTGTAGTAATATAACTGAGGTGTATAGCTTCAACCCACTTAGTGAAATACTTAGTGGTGGTCAGGATATGTTTATGGCCATAAGAGGAAGTGGGTTTAATTTTTCTAATGAGATCAAGTCCCCATGTAGAAAATGGCCATGGTGTCAACATCTTTTTTACATAGGTGGTGTCAACTAGGGAATGAATTAGATTAGCATGTTGTTGACATTTGTCACACTTTTTTACATAGGTAGTGGCATCTACGTCCATTATAGGCCAATAATAGCCAATACACAAAGGCTTTTTGGATAGGACTGCCCTGCTAGAATGAGTGCCACATTCTTTTTTGTGAACTTATCTTAATGCTAATATAGACTCTATCAAGTTTAAACAATGAAGTAGAGTTCCATCAAAACTACAATGGTAAAGGGTGGATCCAAGTAGAGTATAATGAGTGGATTGATGAATGAAGGATTTAGTTTGTTTTTGAGATAGGTTAGGTGGTAGAACTTGCTAATGAAGGTAGTTGTAAAGGTCTGAGCACTAAATAGAAATAAGACCAATAATATCATAAATCATTACATCGATTCAAGGTTCATGAGTTGGTGCTAACAAATTACTGACAAGTAACTGATACTCTCTAGCTTTATCTATTTGTCAAAGCATAGAGCTAATAGTAGCCAGGTCATTTTCAGTTCTATTACTATCACTTGGTATATGCTCAAATTGAATATTTAATATCTTTAATTTGTTGCTTAAGAGTGTCAACCATGGCTTTATATGGAACCAACTTGTTGTCTTTGGTCTAAAAATGATCTGTGACTAGATTGATGATTAATTCAAAATCACCATAAACTTAGAGATGAGATATATTCCAATGCACTACTTGTCAAAGCCCTACAACAAGTGCTTCATACTTGGCCATATTGTTTGTACAAGGAAAGATGATTCTAAATGATTTAGGGATTAAATTCCCTTATGGTATAATAAATAATAATCATGTCTCCAATCCATGTGAAATACATGAACCATAAAAATATAGTTTCCAAGGCTGATCCTCAAGGCGTGTGTTAATGATAGTCATTATGGATTCATAAAGAAATTAAAATGTGAGTGGTTGTGTGTCTGTGAAAGGTACTTAAACAAGTTAATCTGAAAGAACTTGTCCCTTGATTAGCTTCTGATTCACATATGCTATGTCAAACTCACTAATAAGCATGATCCATTTAGCCATTGTACATTGAAAATCTATTTTAGATAGTAGATACTTGAGCAGGTCTACCTTTAAAATGACCATAGTCTTATTATTTAGCATGTAATGGCATAGTTTTTGAGTTTTAAAAACCATGGCTAGATAATATTTTTCAATAGGTACATAGTTATGTTCATATGTAATCAAGGTATGACTTAGGTAGCATATAGTGTTCTCCTTTTGTTTGTCATCATGTTGAGCTAAGAGTGCCCCTAGAGCATGATCGATAGCTAATAGGTATAATAAAAATGGTTTTCCTGGCATAAGAAGTAATAAAATAGGTAGATTAACAAGATAGTCTTTGAGTTGTTGAAAAGCTATTTGGTAGTGATCATCCCAGTGAAATAAAACTCCCTTCTTCAAAAGGTGTGCAAATGGATGGAACTTATTTACTAACTAAGAAATGAAGCATCAGATTGAATAGATGTTTCCCTAAAAACTACAGAGTTGTTTTATATTGGTTGGTGGTGGCATCTCGATTATAGCATGGAATCTAATCGATTTGAATTCAATACCTCTATGATACATGATGAAGCCAAGTAGTTTTCCTAAATATACACCAAACACACATTTATTTGGATTGATTTTGACTTTGTACTCTCATAATCTTTCAAATATCTTATGCAACACTATTATATGGTTGACCTTAAATTTAGATTTTCTTAATATGTCATCGACATAGTGTTTAATAATATCATGCATCATATCATAGAATATGATAGTCATGGACCTTTGCTATGTATCTGTAGCATTATTAATGCCAAATGGCATTACTTGACAATAAAATGCTCCCCATGGAGTGGTGAACATTATTTTATGTTGGTTTCTGCTATTATTATGATCTGGTTATATCCTAAAAATCCATCCATGAGTGAAAGCATTTAATAATTGGCCATGGAATCGATGATCATGTCAATATTAGGAAATGGAAAATCATCTTTAGGACAAGCTTTGTTTATGTCTCAAAAATTAGTACAAATCATGATCCCTTCAAGCTTTTTACTAACATAAACCATATTAGAGATCCATTTTGAGTAGTCAATAGATCTGATACATCTTACATCTAAGAGTTTGTCCAACTCTTTCTTTAACAATATAGTTATATGAGGATGCATTTTACGTATCTTTTATTTTACTGATTTGGCATCAGGATTAACCACAATGTGGTACAGAACCAAGGTAGGGTCTAAACATGGCATGTCAAAATAATCCCATGCAAAGATATCTACAAATTCTCTCAACATAGTAGTAAAGATGTCATGTTCCTCTTTAGTAAGGGACGTGCCTAATTTTATCCATTTCAGGTGTGATGGAGTCCCAATATTTAACTCTATTGTAGCTTTGACTAGAAGGGTTGAACCATCTTCTAGGATAGTAGGTAGTGACTTAAACTATTAAATTATGTTAGGGTCCTCCATTATGACTTGATCTTCAACTTCTACTAGACATGATGAATCTGAGTCCCCTAATGGAAAATCTAGCCATGTGACAAAAATAGTTAGAAATTCTTCAAGAATTTGATCAAATACTTGTTGTTTCTTAAATATAAACTCTATTCAACAAGCAAGTTCATCATTGGTGGTCTCCTAGTCTAAATTTGAAGAATAATGAACACCTCCATCTAATGGCACTTGAAACAGGTTTTCACCACTAGACTAACCTTTTTCTTTCATTTTTCCCTAGTCATAAAGTGCCTCAAAGAAGTTTTCACTTTGGGACCTTAGTGTTTTAATTTTTTTTGGCTACAGTTATTCACTCGCTCTCCAAAATAAATTATAGGATCTAATGTGATTGAGAACCTTGATTTGTGATCTCCCAATGGAACATTATCTCTAAGGCATAAAAAGTCATAGAATGCCTCATCATTTTGGAACTCATCAATTAGTAGACTATATTCTTACTAGTCCTAATCTATCAGTTGGGGATAATATAATGGCAAATGGTTTTGATGAATAGCTAAGGTAATGGTACAAATGACATTATTATCAAATAGGTTGGTTTTAGCTAGGTCATCAAAGGTGAGGCTATGATCAGACTCTGCTTCACTATCAAAATCATCATTATTAGTCGTTGGTGATGGATTTTGAATAAGATATGTGGGGTCACCCTAGGTAGTTTAAATCCAAGTCCATAAGGTCTTTCATATGTAGTCATTGAAACTGGCTCGATGGTTCCTTACTGATTTATTTTGAGGCCTCTTTTTTCATAATTATGATGCTCCATGATCCTATTAGGAATACGATACTTGGAGTTTTTATAACAATCAGCTTGGTTATCATTGTATAACCATGATTCATCCCATTCAAGAGGGTCAACTCCTGGTGAAGGATCAATAAGTATATATTTTCCTTTATTTTATTTAGAACTTAGTTTCATACCATATTTATAATTATAGCTTTGAAATTTGGCCTAAAGATGCTTATAGTGCTCATATGGGTGTAAATCTCTTAGAATATTCTCTTCCATCCTTGAGTGGGAAAACTTGATACATTAGTATAACATTGATAGGACTACATGAATTTCATGTAGCCAAGGCTTGCCTAGAAGCATGTTGTATGATAACTCAAGATCAAACACATGACAAAGTGTATCATGGGTAAAAGGCCCAATGATAACAAGACAATTAATGGTGCCTTGTGATTCTCTTTCTTGATTATCATAATCCTTGATTGTTATTGTTTTTGGTTGAAGATCTACCATTATGTACCTAAGAAGCTTGATGAGCTTTAGAGACACTATGTTGAGGCCTGATCCATTGTGTATAAGGACATGTTTCACTTTATTCCATTTGATACAAACTTCTATGTATAATGGGTTATTATGGAGCAAGCCAAGGGAAGACATATTACTTTGGTTGAATGTGACTTGTTAGGTTGGAGCTAGGTGTCCACCCAAAGCTTAACATTTATTAGGGGATATGTCACTAGCAATAGTTGATTGAGTCAAAAAATCAATCAAGATGTTTTTAAGGATTATTGACATTCATAGTAAGTTTAAGATAAAAATTTGTGTTGGTGTCTTCTGTAATTGTTTCACAATATCAAACTTCTTGTCTTGGTCAGTAGTGAATGGTTTATTCTGAGGCTAAATGGTTGGCTGGATGATAGGAAAAGTGGTGGATGATTGTGGGCTTTGGATAGTAATCTTTGACCTCTATGTTTTGATTGCATAATAAAGATTAAAATACTATACCATAATTGCTAATCAGTGTTGGAAATGGTGTGGGACTTAACAAGACAAGTCTCAGTTGCCGATGCACTTGGATGTGGTCACATGGCAAGAACAAGTTGTCACTATAAGATCCAAAAGATAAAGTCCTAGTTTTTTGGTTTGCCTATATGCACTCCCAAGTTAAAGAAGGATTATCCATGTGATTTGGTGGAATATTTTTGTTTAGCAATGGTCTAGGCTGATTAGTGTTTGGTCTAGGATTAATGGAGATGGTATTAACTCTACCCCTTGTAATACCATTAGGCTAAATGTAGTTCTCTTAAAGATATGGGATAAAATAAAAAATGATGAAAAGTAAGAAAGTGATTATATAAGAACAATAGGATGGGTAAACTCATAAAATGGTGAGAATGTTTAGTATAAGTTAGGATTGTGATATGGCAATAAGAGTGGCTAAACTAACTTGAGATGCCCCATGCATCCACTAACTACCTATATAGTCCATGTGGACCTTAGTCTAATGTTCTCCTATAAATGAGAGTGAACAATATTAGGAAATGGATAAGGTAAATATAAATGATCATGATTGGATAAGAGGTTCCAACCTAGTAAATGTGGTAAACCATACCACCTAGAACAAAGGTTAATCCACTAGTGAACAAGATGACAAAGAAAGTAGAAATTTTGTAGCTTAATATCTCTCATGGATATTTTAAACCCTTTTTCCAAACATTGTTATTTTTAGGTTGTTTATTTTTGATATTTTTGGAAAAAGGTATTTACATGAACAATATTCTCTCAAAATGGTGAGAATGTGGCTTAGGTTGCTTGAAAAATAGTGAGAGCATGGGAAATGGGTGAATGAGATAACCTCAAAATTTGAGCACTACATCGATAGTATAAATAGAACTTAGGTCAATGTAGTTCCACCCTATAGTGGAGGATCATATGAATCAACATTAGGGTGAAGGATATAAATTGAATAGGATGGGAGAAATAGTATAAGAATTGGTATAAATTGGCATAGGGTGAGCAAGGAATGAAAAATCCACAACTTTTAAGAACCATCAATCAAGGAAATTATGCATGCATGTGATGAGTTACATTCTTCAATTTTTTGCTAATTATAACCAAATTTTCCCTATATATGCAAGTTAACGTCTCAAAATTTGTCATCTAAATTTTTTATAGTACTTGGGAACTAGAATCAAGGTCAATATTGATACTAAAAAAAGGTAATAAGATCAAATAGGAATTGGTATAGATAAAAATGGGACTAAATGCCCCAAATAATAGGTCTTCATAGACAATATTTAGGATGATCAAGCATAAAAACACTTAAGGTGGATAATATTCATAATCTCATCCAGTTATTCTCCTTCTAATATAACCAATCTGTATACTCTAGATCCATAATTAGCCATGATGATGAAGGGTCCTAACCAATTATCTTAACAATTTCATTTTTTTTCATGATTGCCATTAGTATTCTTTTAGTTATATTTTATAACAATATCTCCTAGCTCAAAGTCTCTAAATTCGATACACTTATTGTAGCTATATCACAAAATGTTCTGATATGTCTAGATATTACTCAAAGTAGCTACATGCTTTTCATCAAGTATCTCCAATTATTATAGTAGAGAGATTTAAGCCCATTAAAATCTATATGGTGTCACCACTATATATCTTATCTTATCAATCCCCCTACCCCCTTAAATATTTATTATCTATTTGGGTATAGTATCAGTCAAACCAATATGAGACTAGATAAGTGGGTAGCTATAGTTATGGAGGGGCCCTCATGCTAAATCTATATATATATAGTATAGTTCTTTTACGAGGTATTCTTATTCATATATGATACCTTCTAATTAAATTCACGAGGGAATCCCAACCTTGATAGACAAGGAGGGAGTTCAATGATTGGTACAATAGGACCATAGGGCAAGAGATCATTACAAATGCCAATCATGACCAACAATATTAATGGTATTTTTAAGAATTTAGATCAAAGTTTTGTTATATTCATTGGATTAGGCATTGATTTGAGGGAAAAGTACAATGTAAAAGTGTTTTTTAATTTAGTAATTGGCACAAAGGTATTTAAAATCCTTATTCTTAAAAGAGTAACCATTGTAAAAAATGAATCAAAAGGAATGCCAAAGTGAAAAATGAGGTGTTTTATGATGAACTTGGATATCTATTTACTTGTAAAATAAGTGAGTGAAATGGATTTGACCCACATAATAAAGTATTAAGTTATAATAAGGATATAGTTATGGTCATAATAATAAGTTATATTGATCTTACCTATGAGGTTGAGTAACCATGTGGAAAATGTCCATGGCATTGTGAGTGACTATAATTCTTGAGATGGACCATGAATAATATTGGAATGCACTTATTTACATAGGCATAAGCATAAAATTCAATAATGGGCTAGTAATAGATAGTACATAGGTGTTTATTATCAAGTATTATTATATTTGTGTGGCCACATAAATTAATTTGTGCACTTCACTAAGAACTAATTTTCTCTATATAAAAGTTAAATAGTGAAGCAAATTTTCATCGTATCCTCTACAAAAGTGTGTGGCACCAAGTATGGTATAATAAGAGGTGTTATAAATGAAGTCTCTTTGTTTTTTATGAGAAAGGTTATTAAGGATAATGTTATCATGGAGGTAGGCATATATTATAGTGTACCAAGGTGTATTAGGATAAATAATGTCTCATACCATTTCAAATTATGGATGTTCATGAGCTAGTCTCAATATATGTTTGATAAGAAATTGGTAATCAAGAATGTGTTCTGTAATTGATATTAATAAACCAATAGTTTACATTGCATCAATATTCCTATTGTTATCCTTTAGAATATGCTCAAAATGTGATCAAAGTTTTATATTAGATTATCCACCATTTTATTGTATGAAATGAGTTTTTCATCTTTTTTTTGGCACTACTATGTTACCTAATTAATAATTAATTGGTAATATCCATGAACATGTAGATGATTGATATTCCATTATACTATTAAATGAAGTCTTGAGACAAGTGCTTCATATTATTCTATGTTATTTATATAATTGAAATTGATATGGAATGTCTTGGGAATAATATCTCATTATGATGGTATGAACACAATATCAAATCTAGATCTTTGATAAGTATAGTAACCATCAAAATAGAGTGTCTAGTGTTTTATCTCAAAATAAGTGTCCTCAAGAGTCATGATAGACTCATCAGGAAAGTTAAATAGGAGTGGCTTGGTATTTGATAGGGGTGTTATCATAAGCTAATTATTAATAACTTTCCCTTGATATATTTTTATTCACATACTTGATCTCAAATTTACTTGATAAAATTATCCATTTTTCCATATGACCAATCAATTTTACCTTGAAAATTAGGTACTTGATAGGGTCCACTTTAAAAATGATAATGGTCTTGTTGTTAATAATGTAGTGTCATAATATTTGGGCTGCAAACACCATTACTAAACAAGATTTTTCAATGGTTGTGTAATTGTGTTCATATGTGACCAATGTTCAGATCAAGTAATACACCACTCTTTCTTTCATTTTGTAATCATTTTGTGCCAAGAGTACCCCACGGCATGTTATATTATTGAAATTTAGAGAAATAATGACTTTTTAGGTGTAAAAGGAGCTAAAACATGTGGATTGGCTAGATAATATTTTAACTACTCAAAGGCCTTTTGAAAATATATATTCCATGAATAGTTGGTTCCTTTCTTCAAAATATTAGTGAAAGGATGTCACTAGTCTACTAATTGAGGTATGAACCACCTAATAGATTGGACCTTACCCTACAACCCATGGATTTGTTTTAAATTATAAAGTGGAGGCATTTTAGTAGTGGCATTAACCTTGGATGGATCAAATTCAAATACCCTTTCAGAGATGATGAAGCCTAGTTATTTTCATAAAGTAATACAAATGATGAATTTATTAAGGTTAAGCCTTACTTTGTATTCATAGATGCATTCAAATATTCTATACAACACTTATAAATGTCCTTCTCTGGGCTTGGATTTTCCCAGGATATCATAAACATAATCTTCAATGATATCATACATCATGTCATGAAACATTATAGTCATTTCACATTGGTATGTGGCACCAAAAATCTTAAGACATAAAGACATTACCTAATAACAAAACATTCCCCATGGAGTAGTGAATTTTGTTTTGTGTTGATCCTTAGGTTCGATCTTATTGTAATTATATCTAGATAAACCACTCATAAGAAATGAAATATCATACCGAATCGTGGAATATAAAATCATATAAATATTAGGTAAAAGAAATCCATCCTTAGGACATGCCTTATTGATGTCTTTAAAATTGATACATAGTCAAATTCCTTATGGCTTTTTGCTGATTGAAATTATGTTCAGTATCCATTCAAATTAATCAATAAAAGTAATGCATCCCACCTCCAATAGCTTCTCAAATTCTTTATTGATAATAATGTCTATGTGTAGGTTCATATTTGTTACTTTTTGTTTGATTATCTTGGCATAAATATGTATAATAAGGTGATGGACAACACGGGTAGGGTCCAAGCCAAACATATCAGAATAACACCATGAAAAAATGTCTACAAAATCCTAAAGGAGGGAATTAAGGACGTAGTGTTAATCTTTAGTAAAGGATGCTCCAAGCTTGTTCCATTTGGGATCATTAGGTGTTACAATATTACCTTCAATGGTGTATTTCATGAGCAATGTTGAACCATCTTATAAAATATTAAATAAAAAGGTACGATTATTTTCATCTTTATTTGGTGGGATAAGTAGATCCTTTATTTATCCCAAGTAACAAGAGTATGAATCCCTAGTATTTTGAAAAGGCCATTCAAAAAAGGCATCTATATAATCTTTAATAATTTGATCACATTTTTGTTATTTTGAACTAATTTTAGAATTGTAGGTGGTTTTAGAACTAGAATAGGCCTTGAATTTATTTGAGAGAGGGTGAACTTCCCCATTCAATGGCACTTAAAATAGGTTTTCACCATGGGAATTGTCTTTATCTTTACTTTTACCTTGGTCAAAAATCACCTCAAAGAGGTTTTCACTTTGGGACCTCAATGTTTAATTTTATATTTGTTTTTGTTTTTGACCAAAGAAGTTCACCTATTCCCCAAAATAAGAACAGGGTCTAGTGTAATTTTAAATCCTTTTTTATGATTACCAAGCACTACATTGTCTTTGAGGCCCATAAATTCATAAATTGATTCATCATTCTAAAAATAATCCAATGGTACATATGCATCTTATTGGTCCTAGTCTCTAAATTAAGGATGATGGAGGAAAAGAGGATAATATGATGGCACATTGGTAATGGTACAGATAGTGTTGGGGTCAAATAGGTTAGTTTCAACCAACTCATCATAAATTATATAATAGGATTTTTTTCATTATTAGCATTATCATTTTTAGATAATAAATCATAGCTCCTTAAGAGATATAAGGGGTCACCCCTAGGAGTTTTGTATGTAATGCCTTGAGTTTTGTTATGCTTGACAAGTGATACTAACTCAATAGTTCTTTGTTACATTTCCCTCAAGCCTTTTCCTTTGTAATCATGGTGATCCATTATTTGGTTAGGGATATGATACTTTTTTCTTTGATAATAGGTAGTAAAATCATCATTATACATCTAGGAATCATCATTGGCTTAGATCTACTCTTGTTCTTATCAAGTGGTCTTGATAAAAACCAATGTTATCTAAGGAGAATTGTTCTTCTTGCACAATTTTATTTTGTGAATTTTATTTTGAGGTTTACCATTCACTTTTGGCATCTTAGGAAATTTGGCTATATGAAATGAATTATTATTTTATATTCCCAAGGGGTGTTGTTCTGAATAGTGAAGTGATTAGTTATTTTTATAGATAGGGTAGCTAAAGTGGAAGCAAGTGTGTTTGGATCCACATAATTATATTTTGGTGGCTGATTAACTACCTCCTTTCAAATTTTTAGGAAAAGGGTCTATTCTGAAGTGATATTTATAAATCTCATATTATGCTTTCAAATGTTTGCATAATTGATAGGGTTGAAGGTCACTAGGAATGGTAACATCTAGTCTAGAATGAGGGAACTTAATGTACTAATGAAGGGTATATGGCATAACATTCCTTTCATGGATCTATGATCACCCAAGGAGAAAATTATATGATAATTATAGGTCGAGGATGTGGCACAACATATCATGGGTTAAATTCCCAATGATAATTGGTAAAAAAATGGTACATTGTGACTCACAATCTTCATAATCATATGTTTTGATGGTAATGGTGTCTGACTAAAGATATTTTGCCATATAGCTCAAATTTTTTTACTAGATTTAAAGTTACAATGTTGAGTCCTAAACCATTGTCTATTAGGACTTGTTTGATCTTATGATAAGTAATTATGGCCTTTATGTACAATGGGTTAATATGCAAAGGTCCAACTAGTGACATGTCTATTTAATCAAAGGTAAGTCATTGGCTAGGAGTAAAATGACTTATAAGATTTTAAAATTTATCAACAAAAATGTTACTTGGACATTTGACCAGATTAAAAGTGTATTTAATATGTTTTTGTAGATGTCAGATGTACGTAAAAGACCTAAAATAAAAATATACACAGTCATTTTTTGTAATTATTACACAATATCTAGGGTTTATCATTAATGGTGACACTTGGTTTAAATTTGTGAGGTAGAGAATCTTTAGCATGATGATTAAAAAAATAAGGTATAGGACCTTGAATGGTAACCTTGGCACATTAGGTTGTGACTTTGCAATCCTGATTTGGTGGGGGGTTAGAGTAATTATATGGTAGATGAGAACCTAGTATGGTAAATCTTTGTCATTAGTTAGCATTCAGGCTATTACAAATCAAAGAATAGTTACCAAAAAGTGGTGGTGGAGGTTTGAGAAGGGACATAATAGGTCTATGTGTACTATTAGTAGGTGGTTTTATCCTAATGGTAGCTACACATCCAATTATAATGCAATTTATAACATTGTAGTTTTAAGGGATGGCATTGTGTTGAATTGGGTATCATGAACTTGATTCTTGTTTTGTTGCTATTAATTATGTCATTTTCATTATTTTTTTGATAGCCTATTTTGATTTTGATTGTTAGCCTAACACTGGTTCTAATTTTTATTAGTGGAGTTATGTTGTGAAAAGGGGTTATGATATATTCCCAAATTTTGATTAGATATTATAGCCACATTATCCAAATCTATTTAACCTTTTTCAATTAAGTCTTTAATGAGATGATGAATTTGTATGAATGTATGAATAAAATTCCCTTAAACCCAATGATAGTCACAAAAACAATTCTCCCTATACCAATCAGGCTTAGGTTGATTTGCAGAAAAAGGTCTATGTATTGGCTAGATGATCATGTTAGTTGAAACTATTTTTTGAGAGGTCATCTCAATATGCTCACCTAGATTTCTAAAAGGTCTATGATGGGAATGACCCATTTTTGGAGGTGGAATTTATAACTTGGGTTGTTTGGTAAGAGGTTTTGTTTTAATAGGAGGTGGTTGTACCATTTATACATGTTTAGATTTTGTTACTCAATATCTTACAAGTTTTTGGTTCTTGTTAAAGGGTATATGATTCTTTGATGTAATTTATTATGATTATATGGGAGCTTGTGCCTGAATTTTTTCTATATTTGGTTTTGAGAGTAAATTTTGATAATTCCCTTGTAGATGAGTGTTTACTTGATTTGTAGTCCTTTAGAAATTATTTCTTCAAATGCGTTGTCATGGTTGAATTTGAGATTATGAGCCACATAAAATTGAAGACTTGATGTGAACATTATAGATAATTTTTTGTCGTAGATGTTATGTGGAATCCATCTAGTTAATGTGCACCAACATTGAAAATAATTGGATAAGCTTTCTCCTCTTTTTTTTAGCTTGACATAAGTCAACTATAGTCAACTCATCTTACAGATTATAGGATAAATGTTGCACTAATTTATTGTAAACCTCATCAAAGTTGTCAATGAAATTATTAGGTAGATTCAAGAACCATTATAATGCTTGCACTACCAAACTATGAGGAAATAGTGAAAGTAAGTATATGTAGTTGTAAGAAACTTCTTGACATGTGATGGAAAATTCCTATAAATGATCTTTTATATCAACCTTCCCTTTATATTTATCATACTTTGGAATTTGAAAGTGACATAGGAGAGGTAATTGAAGATAGCTCATGTCAAATGGATAAGAACATATATCATCAATATAAAATTTCTTATTTTATGATTACTTATTTGAATGGCCTAAAGTGCATCTTTAACTTCTTGCAAATATTGGAATGTAAGACCAGAATGAGATGGACTAGGTATGTTTTTTTTTGGGTGGTATAAGGTGTATTACCTTTATTTTGAAAATGAGGTAATATATTATTTGTAAATTTGAACATGATTGGATCTATTAATAATAGTCACTCTTAGATTAGAGTTATATTTTTGATATGGTACTTGTTTTGGTATGGTACATGTTGAGAACAATTTTGATTTGGAGGGAACTAAGGTTTAAATATAGAAAATTTATGTCAAATATTTAATGGTACTTATTTGAATTTTAAATGGACCTATTATTTATTGGTAGGAACTTGCCAAATAGGAAGAACCTATTATTGACCTGAAGAACCTCCTTGTTGAATAGAAGTAGAAATTGGTTAGCTAATAGGAATGCATTATGGATTAAAAAACATTGGTAGAAGATTGGTAGACACCTATAGAAAAAATGTTGGTTTCTACCTTTTGAGGTGGGGGATTGTTTGGCACTTATTATAATGTATAATTGGCTACCCCCTATGGAGGTAGGGTACTAGTTACCACTCAATGTGGTGCAGTACTTAGAATTTGTTGTTGTGGCTCAGATGTATTAGAATTTTTTTGTGGAAAGGTACTTAGAACATTAGAATAAGGAACTTGTGGGGAATATGGAAGAATATTTTGTTTCATTTTATATGGTACTTGGTGTGGGATAAAATAGGTCATTTCATAATTATCCACCACATGTTGGATAGATTCTATAAGGACCTCTGAATGGAGATTATTTTCTAAGTTGGTTTGCACTAGAGGTTCACCAAAAATTTCCACAACTAATGTCCTTTTAGCAAAGGGATCTAGAATGTATATTGGATAGTTTGACAAATCTAATGGTTTTTCTATTGGAAGATTGAATTTTAATAATGTAGGATTCTAAACTTAGAGACTATTTAAGGAGTTGAATAAAGTAGAAATGGATTATTTATCCTATTATATTTACGTGGGAGGATAAACTCATTGAACTTTTCCTTTTTTTCACACTATCAAGCCTTAGTTGAAAGTGGAGCCTTGGTTAAAAGTGAGATCTTGGCTAGTAGTTTCTTGACTCTCTAGTAATGTAAGAGTTTCTTGTTTGGGTCCTCTATCTATGTATTGTAGGTTTTCCATGGGAAATTCTATAGGAAAATTTTCACCCATTTGGAATAACCTAATAAGATGTTCATTTTTGTGGTCAAATAGTTGTATAGAAAATTTGTATCACCTATATTCATCATTAAATGATATGTTTTCAAGGTCCATTAGATTTAGTGTCTATTTAGTGTCAAATGGCACATGTTGGAGGTACTATTAGACCTATTTAATTTGGGTGGGTATACTTATAATATATTATTAGTAATATAGGCCTTGTTCAATAGTAGTTGGAGTAATTGGAAGAAATGGGTTATGTGGTTCAAATCCAACATTTGATGACACATTAGCAAGATTGGTTGATATTCTTCATCTTCTATATAAATGTCATATCCATAGGGGTTGTAAACTATTTCCTCAACAAATGAGGGGTTATATATGGCCCCAATACATGTGTATCTAGGCATGATTAAATCTATGATCTTTATTTTCATAAGAGGTTTGGTTGCCTTAAAAACATAGCTATACTTGGTAAAAGGCACATGCAAATTAGTCCAAGGTAAAGTGTCTTACTTGTATTTAACACACCAATCAAAGGGTTTATCAATGTCAATTATTTTAATAGGTAAAGGAAAGTTATTATAAGAGGATGTGTCCTCAAATTTGAGGTTCAAATGTTTAAAATACATAATTCTGAATGGGTAAGACTTTGGGAACACTTAAATTTTAGGCACTTGTAATGTGTAAAAGTTTCAATCTTGTAAATTTTACATTTTTTGTAAAGACATATGACTTGGGATGCGTAAATTATTGGCACAAGAATTATAAACTTGGTCTTGAAATGTTGCATCAAGATCCAAACTTAGTTTAAATCTTAATATTTTAAAAGAGTTAACCTTGACACAAATCAAAATAGAATTGGATGGAATTTAAATATGGAATTTTAAATTTTGAAATTGGAACTAGAAGGAAAATCAGAATGGCATTTGGTTGTGAACTTAATCAAATTACATAATGATACACACTTGATAAGAAGTTTGATATTCAAATTAAGGACCTATTTGTTTAATAATTAAAAATAAAGGCACATTATATTGGGCATCTAAACTTGCACTTATGTTTGAACTAAAATAAATGGCACAACTTTCATAATAATTTAGGATTGGCACAATTAGAAAAAATATGATAGGTATTGGACTAAGTTGACAAGGTTACTAATTTTTTTTGCATGAAAGTTTGACAACATAATGCTTCTTTGTCAAATGGACCATGTGTTTTGATTTTGGACTAATAACTTGGTGTTTTTGTTTTAAAATATGGTTGTGAACACAACATGGGTTTTAACAAAAAACACTCTAATTAATCATGTGGAAATTGACATGGGTTACAAGATAATCATTGAGTCCTTTAGATATATATTTTTTAAGATGATAAAATTTAAGGTTCATTAAAATGAATTAATAATTTCATGTTATTAGTATGGTTTTTAATCCCCCCTTGTCTCAAAATTTTATACTTAAAATGAAAATTTTGGGGGAAATTAATATTTTCATCCCTTATATAAGTGATTTATCCATGGTAAAAGTGGATTTTTACCCTATGATTTCAATGGAAAACTAGTTGGTCATGATATTTCTTATGGTATGTGGGCACTTTATAACAATCTATAAATTGGATGTCAACTTGTCTAGATTGATAATGAATGGTCTTGTCCCTTTCACAACCACTTAATGTGTCAATTAATCAATGCAGTGTGATGTCTATAATGTGCACACTCTGAGGATCTATTCAACTTATCAGGTTAACTACTCAACCATTGTCCAATTGAATAACATTCTTAATTTATATACCCTATTAGATAAGTGGGGTTGGTATGATGGTTGGAGATGAAAAACAATGTCAACAAACCCCTAATTTACTTGCAATGAGGCTATGAACTCCTATTCAATAAGTCAAATAAAAAATAAAGGAAGAAAGGGTCATTTTTTAGTCATCCAAGTTTCCAAGAATGAGGGAAGAGTATAGGTTATTTTATTTGGGTAGACACACAAGAAATCAAACTAATTAAACCAATTTGAATGATCATATGCTTAAGAACCAAATGAAAGTTTGAATGAATTTTTAAACACTAATTTTGAAATGTATAATATGCTTTGAAACTCAATAAAAAGTGTTAACATACATCAATCTTCTTTTTTTTGTTTAGTACCCTACATCAAAATATTAGTGGATTCATTTGAGTTGATTAAGTTTACTAAATAAATAAGACTTTTTATCTCTTGGGTCTATGTCTTAGAGTGATTTACCATTTAATAAGGTGATTTTAGTGATAATTACTTTGATTTTGCCATTGAAACTTGTAAACATAACATAAAATTATAATAGAAATGAATTCATTATTGATTGAGATGATTTCACCAATACACTTGATGATTTAACTACTAAATGGGGTGAAGTCACTGAGTTTGACCTACAAACAAGAAGATCTTAAAACATAGATAATGACAATTTTATTAATTAGATAGATAATTTCACTGATACATAGAATGAAAATGAGAACCAAAAAGTAGTAAGAGAATGATTTTACCACTAACAAGTGATTTATATAATGTCTTGAATTGTTTCACCATTTCATTGATGATTCTATCATTTATTTTAACTATTTCTCTTTTTTTGTTAACTATTTTGTCATTTCTTCCTATTTGGGTATAAAATGTCATATAATAATTTCACTAATGATTATTATGAATTCACCATTATTTCTAATGATTTTATTGATAAATTGAACAATTGCATAGCTTAAAACTTTCAATCACTAAATAAATAAATAAATAGATATTTCATCATTTTTATATGATTTCATTGATTATGGTCTTGAATTCATTGATACATAATCACAATATTGTCATTTGCACATGAACATGTTATTGATATATTTTTGGAGAAAAATGAAGAGAAGTAACTTTTTGGGAGACCAATTCTACAAATTATAAGAAGGGAAATGATATATAATAATTTGTGAGGTGCTCCAATCATTTAAAAGGTTCCAGTAGGTGTGCCATTATGTAGATTATAAATCTAAGAGGGAGTTAGTCAATTTTTAGTGTAATAACCAAAAATGGCTTAGAGACACAACCACTCAAGTCTTAGTCATTGGGTGATATATGAGGGTACCAAGAAAGGAAAGGAATTGGAGGGATAAATACAATCTTTTTACCTCCCTTGAAGACTTAATTGAAGATTGGTATGTAGATGTTGAGATTAGTTTATGAACTAAGAATATTTTGTTATGTTAGTGCTTCATGGGAAATGTATCCTCTTATCCATTTGTGGTTTAGTTTGGTACATGAGGTGAGAAAGTGAATCTTCTTTATATATTTTGACATAATAACACTACACTAATTTTTTTTAATCTATAATGGCCATTAATCCTCATTTTTATAGACTTTTAGGATGGTTATTGTCCCTTGAATTAAGATCAAGATTAGTGGTG
>JARHVA010006842.1:52500-415000 GCA_037957365.1 Torreya grandis | reverse complement strand
TAGTCTCAATACTTATGAGATGGGAAAGTAGATTTAGGAGAATACAGAGGTGATGCTTCATAGTACCTAGATGAATAGATATGATATTGTTCAAATGGTAAATAGAGATCTAGGCATACATAGGTGTGAAAATATTATTGAGAAGAAAAAAAATATTCAGGAGACTACTAAAAACATGCTTCATAGAGCTTAGGTAAGGATGGATTTTGATTTCTTTAAGGATATTGTGACTCATTAGGATAAATTTTTAATTTTAGAGGATGAGGCCAACCCACATAAGGCAATATTTAAATGGTTTATGAAAGATCATTCTAGGCTTAAATAGGAGGCGGGCAATCTCAAAAAGTAGGATGTTTTATATTTTACTAAGGAATAAGAGATTGAGATGTCTTATAACATTGATACTTTGAGGGAAAGAATGATTAGGATGGAAAATTATAATAGAGAACACAATAAAAATTTAAATTTATTGGTAAGTTTTAGAAAAGTGACTATTCATAATGCAATGTAAAGTATGTAGGGTTTAGAAAGATTGTTTAATAATTCTAGTACTCAAGGCATTGATAATTTCCCTAAAAAGAAGATTAAGGTTGAAGCTTCTACTTCTGCTTAGGAATAAATGGAAACTAGACTAGATATCAACTTTCAAAGTATGATCAATGAATGGATAAATGCATATGATGAGTATAAAAATAATCATATATGGTGATTTAATGCTATGATATTGATATGTAAGTGCTATTTTTCTATTGTTTCTAGTTTTTGAACTCTTTTCTCTTTAGTTTTGGTTTTATGGTTAGTTTTGGTCACTATGGTGACTATTTGTAATGGGTTGAGCCCCTTTATTAAATCACTTTTACGTTTAATATAACAACACAAATTTTAAAAATCCAATGAGAATGATAAATTTATAATAATGTTCGTAGTCTTAGATGAGGTACAACATCATATATAAAATTCCAATATAGGAAAGGATGCCTGGGACAAGCTCAAAAATGTCTATGAGGAGAAAATAAAATATCAAATTATGCATTTTTAAATCTAAATACATTATATCAAATGGAAATGAAAATAAAAAGTGGAAGCTCTCCTGCATAGAGTTGTAACTTGTCAAAGTTGGTCACAATCAATGATTGGGTTGAATAGGATTGAATACATTAATCTTAATCTATGTGGAGTAATAAAATCTAAATAAACAACTCAAATGGAAGAATCTTTTATTCAAAATAAATAAATTATATTAACAATATTTACTCATTATCCATAGAATATTTAGGAAGGTACATTATATAGGTGAAAGATAAATATGTCTTCACATCCTCATGAATGTGGGATTATCTTTCACAATGACCTTTATTAAACAACTAAATGAAACATAAGAAATATAAACTAACATATGCAAGGTAAAATCTTTAAATAAAATTAAAACCTATACAAACACCCACCTTAAGTGTATCTTAAGTGGGTAGTTGAATTGGGTCTTAGCAAGAAAGGCCTAATGAAGTACCAAAATACCATAAAATTCTCCTTAGAAGAGGATTTTATATATGCCTAAAACCTAATAAGAGATCACAAATGAAGATACTTTGTCTCAATGAATTTTTTTATGAATATATAAACAACTTTATCAATTGTCTATATATAACATAGATCAATTACTTGATCATAGATGAGCTCCTGAATGAAATGCATGTGAATTTTGATATGCATAGTATACTAATGGAGGACTATATTATTGAAGATATATATTGTGCTTTGGTTGTCATAGAAGATGATTGTTGGTCATCAAAATTAGATGCAAAACTTAATGATAATCCCGTAAATCTAAATAGCTTTAGTGGTATAATTAATAAATGCTCTATATTCTACCTCTATAGAACAAAAAACAATAACATTATGTTTTTTGACTAACAGATTAATCATACCTAAATCAAGGGAGAAACTATATCCTGGGGTAAAATTACAATTTTGAATATTTCTAACCAAATCTGAATCTATATAACCAATCAGGTCAACATTTATGTGTGATACATAATGAATATTGAAACTATGAGTACCCTAAATGTAGTGGATAATTCACTTAGCTTCTTTCTAGTGTAGCTCATGTGGTTCCTAAATGAATCTAAATACCATGCCCATTATATATGAAATGCTAGGTATAATGTGTGTAAGGTAGATGAGACTATTGATAAGTTATCAATAAGACGTAGCATTAGCCAAAGGAAATGGATAAACATCCTTAACATTTAGAGTAGATATTAAAGGAATCATTGATAAATTATAGTTAGCCATGTTAAACTTACAAGAAAATAAAGAGCATACTTAGATTATGAAATAGTGATCTTGGAGTCAAACTGAGAAACTTCAACCTTGAGGAAGTAATACAATAATCCCAATTCAGATATTAAGTACCAATAAAACAAAAAAGTTTTCACTATTATGATGGTGAATGAATAACTAATTATGATCAATAGGTAATCCATGCATAAAAATAAAATCAATAATAAATCATCTTGCCATAAAATGTCGACATTAAAATCAAAATGGCATCTGTTGAACCTAAATAAAAGAATAAAGGATTTAATCTTGGCATACCAAGCTTGAGGTGATTGTTTGAGGCCATAGATATATTTATAAAATTTTCAAACTAAGAATTCTCCACAAATAATTGTGGTTAATTCATTTATATTTCCTCTTTGAGTTCACTATCAATAAAGGCACTCTTCACATCCATATGATGGACATCCCATTGGCTTGTTATGAATACATCAAGAGTGATTTGTATTGAGTTCATTTTCTAAACTAGGGAAAATGTATCTATATAGTTAATTTTAGGTATCCAAGAAAAATTCTTTGATACCAAAAATGATTTGAACTTGTCTATGGACCCATCTCCTAAATATTTTGTTTGGTAGATTCACCTACATTGAACAGATTTTCTTCCTTTAGGAAGAGGGACTAAATCCAAAGTAGTGTTCCTTAACAAAGAACCATACTTCTCTTCCATAATATTATCCCACTTAAGAGTTTTTGATGTCTCATAAAATGATTTTAGATTGAAATTAAATGTAGTGAAAACATGTGGGGCATCCTAGAATTAAGAATAGGTTCACTTGTTATTTGGTGGATCTCAAATCTAATGGTCAACACTTTACAATGTATTCCTATCCCAAAGAGGACTAATTCTCAAATATTTAAGAAAATTTTCATCATCTTATAAATATATTCTAGGAGAATGTGAGTTTTCATCACTAATATCATCATTAAAACTAGAAGAAGAATATGGATCATTAGGAAGCTACTTCGGCAAGTTTGAATAATTCTAAATGTCATCAAATGCTAGTACATCTAAATAAGTGGGAGAGGTGTTGATTTTGGATTACAAAGGACTCTATTTAAAATTAACACTCTTATCAATGAATAACTCATTATTAGTGGGATGGAGAAGCCTATATCCCTTAACACCCTCATGTTATCCAATGAAGATGTAAGGCTAACTCTAAGGTTCCATCACCTTACATTTCTTCTTAGGAATGTGGGCCATAAGAAGAGATATAAAAACTTTTAAGTTATTTATTGTGGGTATATGATCACTCCAAGATTCAAAAGGAGTGACACCCTTCACTTTTTTAGGAGGAACTCATTTTTGGATATAACAAGCATAGTTGATTGCTTCAATCCAATATTAATGTGAGACTTAGAGTGTATCATAGAGTTTTCAATTCCTTGAAGGAGCCATGTTATGATATAAAAAAGCATTTTGATGAGGATTATATGGAATTTTATGCTTTATTTAAATGTCATATGAAATGAAAAATTGTTTAAAATAGTTACTGACATACTCACCACCATTGTCAGTGCACAACATCTTGATGGATTTATCTAACTATTTTTCTATAGTCACCTTAAACTCTTTAAAATATTAAAATATCTTATATTTATCCTTAATAAAGTACTCCCAAGTATACCTTGAAAAGTCATCAATGAAGGTAAGCATGTATTTACTCTTGTTAAATGAAAGAGTTGGAAATGGTCCAGAAATGTCACTATGAACTAGCTCTAATATATGCCTTTATCATAGTTCTCCTCAATATTCTTACCATGTATTCAACCTTGGTAAATTTCATGATAACAATTAATACATGGCAACCAAAAAACCATGTCATGATGACTCAATTTCTCTAGGTAACAATAATTGAGATGGCTGAATCGCTCATTCCATAATCTACTCACCATCTGAATGAGTGAGAAGTGTAGTAGAGGGTTGATCAAGAGAAAAATGTGAGAAAGTATATAATTATTTATATTGATCTACTTTCCTAAATGTAATAATGGAGCCTTTATTTTCTTCCCTAATAACTAGTAAATTAGGTGTGAATTCAACTATCTTGTCTAGACTAATGTGACTGATATGATAAACATATAGGAGATTAGTGGATAAAGAGGGAAAATATAAAACATCATGAAATTTAAAATCATTCAATTTAAAAAATCCTATCCCACTAACTTCTATGTAATTATTTCACACAACAAGATGGAAGGCATTTAACAAGGTTGTACGGATGAGAACATGTCATGTGATGAATTCATGTGGTGCAAGGAACTAGAGTCAATTACCCATGTAAAAGTTTAATATGCAATAATAAAAATTTATTTTACATTATATTTATCTTGTCTAATATATTTGGTGTTAGAAGGATTTTATGTTGATGAACTCTAATTAGCTAAATCAACAACATTGATACTATGCTTCTCAAGCATCTTAGTTAGTTGATCAATCTAATTCTTCATGTATTTGGATTCATCATGCCTATATTTCTTGTAGTAAACACATTTGAGTCACTCTTTCTTTTATTTTATATCTAAATATGACTCTTTTGATGTTGTATGTTTAGAATTAGATTTATAACTATTTATTCACTTTATGTCCTTCTTGATCTGTTTCTTCTCCATGTTACTAGAATCCTTTTAATTACAATGAATCATAATTAAGGCATGCAATTTAGATGAATTTAGTACCCATTTTAATAATTTTATCTTTCTCTCGATTTAAGTCAATAGAAAATAATCTAAGGATGGCATGTTTGATGTACCTCCAAGAGCATATTTGGTGTCATAGAAGGTAGAGAAAATACACAATAGTCTGAACTCAATTTGGCAAGGATTAAAATAATCAATTAATCATAATTTTTGTTAATGCCACATAGATTCAATTACAACCTAGGTTATTTGAACTTTTTGAATAATTCTTATATAGTATAAAAGTCACATGTGTTCAAAATTATGAGATTATTCTCCAACTCAAGACCTCTCATTATGTCATACTTTTTAAAAAGTTTTCCCAATGTGGTCTAGACTTCATTAGGAGTAGATTCAAATTAAATATGAAAGAGCATGTCAAGAAACATAGAAAATCATAACAGACCATAGGCTTCATCACTTTTATTAAACCACTTCAATTTATTTTCATAAAGTGTTGATTATTTTCTATACCCATCATGATTTGGTGTAAGCCTTTGTTCCATAAGAGGATTTGCACCTTGACATTACAGTCATGATAGTTTAATGGTGTAAGAAATGGAACTGAAATAAGGAAGTATGTGTTGAAATGTGTGATAAAACACTTAAATGTGAGACCTCCCAAAGCTATAGAAGTTTAGTTTTATAAGGAACAATAATATCACCATTGTGAAGAGCTCAAAAATATTGCATTTAAAAAAAATGCCGAAAAATGTGTTATCAATTAAAAGTTATATAAAATTGAATGTTTTTTCTCACAAAAAAATGACCTCCACTTTATATTTTTTTGGGTGTATAAGTAGTTTTCCTCAGCTTTATGAAGAAAATTTGACCTCCCTTACATTGATTGAGACCAAGGGATAATCTACCATGTGACTAGGGGATGAATAGTGACACATTGACATTATATAAAATTTGATGGACATTGTGACTGAGTATGGGGATAAGGAAGTGTGTGGGTGTGGATATAGAGGTTATGTAGATATTCATAGTGTGAAAAACTGACTAGGTGTAATAATTAGATGTGGGTGGGCCAAATGGCATGGGTTCAAAGGCTACTCGAATGTTGTAGATGTGTGTTCATGGGTGCACATGTTTGGAGGATGTATGGATGTTTCCATGGGTATGTAGCCATGGTGATTGTGTAGATGTAGAGGGTGCATGTTCATAATCACATAGGCACATAAGATGATAGGTAATTTGCATGGATGTGGGTCATGTTAATGTGATAGCAAGGGATATGTGGACATGAGTCATGCCATTGTGGCTACCAGTGATGCATGGGCATGAAATTTGAAAAATGAAATGAATTTTTTTGAGTCTAAGCTTTTTTGTAGAAGTTTTTGAACTAGTTGAAATGATGGGAGACCAATAAGGAAAACCTCATATCTTGAAAAATATATAAGGATTCCTCAAAAACTAACAAATATCCATTTCATATTTTAGAAAACCTAGAAAAACCCAAAAAGGTGTTTTTTATTGAAGACTGGTGGTATGGATATGTGAAAAAACTAAGATAAATCCATGAAACCCTTTAAAAAGGGTCTTAAATGGATGTCAAAAATCGAAGTCATGTTTAAAATCATTCCTATGGTTTTTGAACCCTATGAATCAAATGACACTATCCATTTTTTATTTGTAGACTTGAGTGATCAAATTTTCATGATTTTTATATAAAACCCACCAAACCCTTGGAAATAAAAATGAATGAAGGACACTTGAACAAGCTAGAATATTAGATCTCATAATATGAACAATAGCATTCTAAGACAAACAAGGATTTGATCCCATGTAGGAGTGGGACACAATTAAGGATTAGTCTAGAGAGGATTGAATGCATGTAACTTAACCTATATGTGGTAGTGAAATCTAAATAAACAACTCAAATGTAAGAAACTTGTCTTCATAATAAATAAATTATAGTAGAAACATTTACTCATTTTATCATTAGACATAAAATATTTAGGAAGGTACACTATATAGATGAAAGATAAACAAGTCCTCACAACTCATGAATGTAAGATTATCTTTCACAATGACCCTTATTAAACACCTAAGTGACACATAAGTAAGCTAACTAAAAATATATAGGGAAATACCATTAAATGGATTAAAAACCTACACTAACATAACTTTTTAGGTCTGCTCCATGCATTATATGAATTGGTCATAAATGACTCTTTGATATTCATTTTTATTAGAATGTTCCCCCTTACATCCATAATTTTGTGACCAAATTGAATGTCATGAAAAAAAATTATATTTTAAGAGTTGGTAAACATGTTGTGGCAAGAGAAAGCCCTACAAATTTCACAAGATGCATATGAATAACATGCACTTACATCACATTAGAATGGGAATAATCCCATGAATTGATCAAAATAGTATCCTAAGCATAACCATCAACAAAAATAGCAAAGTAATAAACATTATTCCTAGAAAATATGTAATTTTTTTATAAAAATATGATAAATTGAAAAATTTATAGTAAAATGCATTCACACATGGATCATTTTGTTAAATGTCTACTTCACATAATTCACTGTAGGCATGGAATAAACATCAAGTATAAATGGAAAAAAAAAACCTACCAAATCATAGCAACATGGGAATTTTTTATTACAAAAATATTCTTCAAATTAGGATCATGTATTTTATACTCAAATATATGAGGATAACACTTCTTGAAATTTAATATGGTATGTGGATTCTAGTTCTATAAGACACAACCAGTAGGAAAGAATAATTCTCCACATTGCACCAAAAAAATTCATAAGGTAATGTCTCTCTTGGTGATGATACATATTACACTATTCAAGGTTGTATTGATATTTATTTAAAACTGGGAAATGAAAAGTGCATAGTCCAAGATGTCTTGTATGTCCCAAGACTCACTAGAAACACGTTGTCTATCAACCAACTACTAGATGACAATCTTAAGGTTGAATTTGATCATAAAGGTGGTCAGATTTTTTTTCAAATCAATAACAAGTATAGAGGTTCCATAGTATTTGTGGGATATTTAGGTAATTTTAAACTTTTTTAGGTTGATGATGATCATAATGACCATTAAACACTTTTAATAAAGGATATAGACATAACAAGTATATGGCGTAGACTATATTATATAAACAATGTATATATAATTATTTATATAGGTTCCATAGGCTCATATATGTATTAGACTATTATTATCCTATAAATAAATAAAAACAAGATTCAAGATTTACCAGGAATATGACAATGATAAATTAAACATTAATAGGACTTTACAATAAATGTATAGGAATAAATCTTAGATTATAAATTTAATTAATATTAGTACTAAACCATTTATATATTAACTAAACACATTTCATGTTGTTACCACTTCAAAAAATAATACAGATAATGATTTTTATATCATAAAACATTCATTATGCAATTAATATCTTCCATTTGCTGAATGAACAATTAAAAAGTATTGGTACTAAACATCCTAGCCTAACTTATTCTTACGACATAGAAAATAATAATTTTAAGTACTTTCAATTTATATACATAACATTTCAATTTGAAAAAAACTAATTTTATTAAATTATTCCATTACATTTACATTTTAAGTTCCCAATGTAGAGTTATGAAGTGTTTCAAATAATAGGACTAAAAAATGACACTCCTTCCTTTAGATCTATAGAAATATCTTCATTTTCATATTTATATAAGTATATTTCATGTGGAAGATAACTATGGAGTGGAATTTAATTATAAATAATATAATGGAATATATCTATACACACCTTAATAATTACTCACAAGCATTTAAGTTAAAATATTATTGAAATATATTTTTAATTGAAACTAGAAAACATACAACATAACTCTAATAAGTGACTCATCAAAGTTCCTAAAAGGTAATTAATATAGGTAAAATTATTTTTATTTTCTGCAATCATAACCTTTATTTTTATAACATTAAATCTTTGATTTTTGAGATTTGAGTTTGTAGATATATCTATCATTTTAATTTATTTATTTTTTAAATAAATAAGGCCTAAGCACTATTTGATTTCCTCCTTGATTTATATCCAAAAAAAACATGGATATTTATATCATGTTAACTCTACATAAAAATATAAAGTTATATCAAGATATTTTTCTTATCTCATACCATTTTGAGCTTATATTATTTATTACTTCTTTACATGCCTTAATAGTTTATACACCAAGAATATTATGCAATAAAAGAATTTCATAATCACTAGAAATATATACATTTTTAAAGTAATGTAATAAACTATGACAATCATAATTTACCTAATTATATTTAAAACTTTTAGTTGAGATTTAACCTTAAATGTTTAACCTGAAAACCATACAAAATCCAAGCGATAACTAAATGGGATCTTACATTCCCTAGTCAATAGTAAAAGTTCAAGATAAAATATATGTTAATATACTCAAATCCTAGTGATGCTCTCGCTTATGAAATCAATATATTAGTATATGAAGGAGGAAAAAATGATACAATTAACATAAAATAAATGAATCCCAATTGATCATAAAATCATGAAACACTAATATACTAAGTTTCCATATATGATACTATTCAAAAAATTTATCTAGTTAATTATTAAAAAACTAAATAATAATAATGATGATGATGATGATGATGATGATGATGATGATGATGATGATGATGATGATGATGATGATGATGATGATGATAATAATAATAATAATAATAATAATAATAATAATAATAATAACAATAACAAATATGTGTACCAATCATCTTTACGAATTATTAAAAATATACCTTCCATACCACACCACAACATATATCTTTCTAAATAGATATAAATTAATAAATAATAATTATACGTAAAACATATCACATTTATTTTTAAAAAAATTTATAAATAAATCTAGATTGATACCTATCATCTTATTTGTCAAAAAAAAAGACTTATTTTTTAGAAAAATAATTGAGCTCAAATTTTAAATGATAAGCATGATGTAAATAACTTATCCAAAATAATGGTTGATCAAAAATATGGTGTAAAATATAATTTTAATATCCTATCTATGAAATAATCCAACTAATCAAGTGCATAAAATAATTCAAACATTTTGCATTGTAATTTTCCAAAAATGCACGGTGAGGTGTACCATAATTAAAATGAATGGGATTTATTTTTTATTTATTCATATTTTAAGGGATAAAAAAACCATTAATAACCTTATTAAAAATAAATTTATGTATAAAATATGTATATTATTATGTAAATTATGTGCAACAAAGCAAGAAATCGAAGAAAAATGATGTGCGAGAAAGGTAAGATGCATAGTGAAGTGAAGCGTAACAAAGTTACAATGCATAATGAGATGATGTGTGGAGAATTTTAGACACACATGAGATTACATGTAGAAAATTAGAAAAGGCATGGTGGTGACAAGAACATTAATGGCATAGATTTGATATTATTAAATAAAAGGTTGAACCTCATTTATTGTAATGGCATCAATTAGATCCTTAAATTTAAAGAAACTAATGAACTCCACCATGAATTTTTAATGTAAAAGTTATTATCATTGAAATATTTATTTTTTATTCCTCATTAATTAAATATTTAATTAATAATATGTGGGTGATATTATGGAATTGCCATCCGACAATAAAAATAATTGAAATAAATTAGTATGATGTGTTTTATTTTACTCATATATTTTAAAAATGAAAAGATTTTTTAATTTTGTTGTCATAACTAAATTTATAAATTAAATTTCATTTCTAACATTTTAAATTTTATTATATCTTATAATTAGTCTCATTCATTTTTAGGTGAGCATGTCCTCTATTTAGGGAAGGTTAATGTATCAAATTATTTTTGAAAAGTAGTAAAGTTTCATAAGGTAGGTTGTATCCTAGAAAACCAAAAATGCATTGTAGTCACATGGGAAGTGGAATTTATTATTTCAAGTTTAGCTTAGTATTATATGAGTCATATAACCTTAATGAGTGATTTAATAAATTCAAATATGTCAATAATAAAAGATGTTATATACCTTACAAAGTGAAATAAATATTAAAGTATGAATATTTATTTTTATAAATTATTTGTATTGATCATATAAAACATATCTTGGGTATATCCTTGAAGGATAATAGTGTTATGAAAGATGGATATACTGATGATAAACAAATAACCAAACATACCAATCACAAAGATTGATTTTAATTTATTACAATGTATGTGTCTCATAAACACAATTATTTTAGCAATGTTAGTAAAATATCTGAAAGATTTATAAACATTTTAGATCAATACTATGAATTTTTTCATAGAATTTAAATCCCATGAATTATGATATATTTTTATAAAATGAAAAATAATGCTATATTTTTTTTCTCGATTACATTGTCACCCAACATGGAAATGTCTTGGCCAATAACAAAATTGGTGGCTATAAAAATATTGTGTGAAATAGAATTTATAGGTATTTATTAATTATAAGATTCACTCTAAATAAAGGGTTGTGAAATCAACCTAAAGTTCATAGGAGTTACAACTAAGTTTATCCATTTTTATTTAATTTAGAGAAAATTTTTATTAGAATATATAATTAAAACATTATCAAAGGAGATATGGTGAAATTTATAATATTGGATGGTAATAATTTCAACATTCATATTGATAAATTATTTTACCATCCTTGTTTTTTTTGCCCTGTCATATGGTTTTATCATACAATGGTTTTTTATCCAATTTCATTACATTATTTATTTATTTTGAATTTCAAAGGATAATAATGTTATAGATTCTAGACATAGTGATGAGAAATAAGTAACCAAAAATATTTATCTTAAATGTCAATTTGAAATTTTTGCAATGTATGTGGATCATAAACATAATTTTTATTCCAATGTCCACACAATAACTAAAGGGTATGTAATTATTATAGATAACGACCCTAAAATTTTTGGAGAAAATTCATGACCCATGAATTATTTTATATTTTTATTAAATGAAAAATAATAGTATAATATTTTCTCAGTTGCGTTGTAATCCTACATGAGTATTCCTTGGTTGATAAAAAAAATGGTGACTCTAAAAATAGTGTGTGAAATAGAAGCCATATGGATTTCTTAACTATAACTTTCACTCTAAATAAAGGGTTGTGAAATCACCTAGAAGTTCAAAAGAGTTAAAACCAAGTTGATCCACTTCTTTTTTTTTTATTAGAAATCTTATTATAGAAGGTTTAATTTAAAACATTCTAAAAGGAGACATGGTGCAACACTTTAGAAGATTGAATAGTAATAATTTTTAGATACATAATAATAAAGTATTTAACCATATTTCTAAATTTTACTCTATATGATAAAGGTATCTCATGCAATGGTTTTATTTTAATTTCCTTACATTAGTGATTGCCCTTTGGATTCAAAAAAAAAAAAAAAAAACTAAAATAGGTGGAGGTAAATGTATAAAATTCATTATAAAAAAGAAAATTTCCATTTGGTATTTATAATATATTTTTATACATTTGATTGCAATCATACTCATAAAATTATAAAAATACCTTACAAGTCTCATAAATGTCGAAAGGTGAATATTACTCCAACTAGTTCATAAAATCCAAGCACATGTGGGGATTTTTTTTGGGTGGATGAATACAATAAATGATATATTTTTTTATAAATGTCCCTTTTAACTAGAAAAAAATGGGTGGAATAATGATACATCCATTATTCAATAAGACACATAATGTTTATCTTAATGTATTCACACTAGATGTTGTCAATGTTTTAGGGGACCAATCTATCTAGAAACATATAAATAAAAAGAAATTTTATGGGTTTGATGCCTATCATCATGCATGGTATAGATTTTATGGAATCCTAAAGAGAACCCAAAAAATTTATAAATTAATAGATAAATGTTTTCAAAAGTGGATTAATTGGTAACTAAAAAATAAAATAAAAATAATAATATTGTCACAATGATTTATAAAATTTAAATAATAACATAAATGAATAAAAATAAATTTTGAATTTTGATTCATTTTTTAGGACATGATGGAACCAAAATTCCTCTTTAATTTATAATATTATTATTTTCACACTCTTCATTCCTTAATAAGTTTAATGAGGGAATTGCATTATTGAGTATTCCTCCAAAATCAATGTCAAACTTTAGAGAAAATTGTTTATTTTAATTTTACGGAATACTTATTTTCAAAGGTTGATGAGTCTACAAAAATTTTGTATGTCCACCATATTACCAAAAACATTATAAAAGACTTGAACAACAAAAAAATGTCACAATTAATACTTTTAAAATTGTCATGCACATTCTAAAAATAAGGAAAATATGAAAATGTATATATCAATAATGGTTAAAGTAAACATGTAATGCTGTGAAACTCCCCATTAATTTGATTAGTATGATAAAAAATAGTCATAATACTAGGGTCTTTAGCAAATTTAAACTAACATTTATTGAAGATAGATAAAAATTCATAGTCACATCACCAAATTTATGTTTGAGGAAGGTAAAAAAATAAATGACTAATAAGTATGATTATTTACTATATAATATCAGATCATTGTAATAGTCATTTCATGTAACAATATTAAAAAATATTATTAAAATATAGAATTATAAAAATAAAATGTCATGAAATTTCAAGAAAATAGTGTTGATAATAAAAGTGATTCGTTAAAAAACTATCCACTAATACTCTACTTACAAAGGGTAATGAGTTGAATGAAAACATGAATCATACCTTTTCTCATTTGTGTCCACATTGATTCTAAAGAGAGTTTTCAACAATGTTTATAGAATTTAACTTCATGTGTAACATATCAATGATGATATATTAACTTTGGTAGACTATCACCATTGTGAATATTATAAACATTCCTTTTTTCACATATAATGGCCACCTAAATAATATGGAAAGATGGGTTAAATGCATTAAATCCATACTTTATTGAGTAATTTTATGACTCAAATTTTTTTATGAAGCGATAATAGTTGAATGGAAGCCACAACAAAGTGGGTATTAGTAGACCAAATATGTTTAAATTCCATGTTATGTAATACATATATGTGATGGAATATAAAGAAACAATCACGGATATTAAAAGGTATTGTCCAATAAAAATATAGTGTATGTTTAATGATGGTAAATTATACTTTCTTGTAGGTAAATATTAATAGGAATGTTATAAATAAATTAAATAAATGCAAGAATAGAAAAATGGAATACAAACATATATTTCACATTGAGATACACATTTTTTATACTAATGTGATGGATTATAGCATTAAATATATAAGAAGTGGGAAAATGATTTTTGTTGTTTGGATATATCCTATGTTAATTTTAGTATGATTTAAGAATATTTATTTTAGAGAAAAACCAACCAAGACACAAACATGTAACATAAAATACTAGGAACTACAACTTTTCCCATGAAATACTAATTAATAAAAATATCACAACAAATAATTATATTTCCTTTGGGATTTTTTGTGAAATAACTAAGATAAGAATTTGATTAGATAATGGATGTGTATACCAGAGATATGATTCTATTAAAATTATATGATGATTCATGAAAATGGGTTGGTATTGAATAAAGGGATATTTATCTCAAAATTAAAACTAAAAATATGGATACAAATAAAAGTGTTAAGAAATGGTAACCTATTAAAAGAGGAAAATAAATAGATATACTATATTGTTATTGTTTAAGGACAAATTGGTTGTGGAAGAATATCAAATTTATTTAGAATATGTAATGTATATATGATAGATCTATATAGTAATCAATTATCAAATATCGTGTGTGTGTGTGTGTGTTTATCTCTCTGAGTTTTTCCATGTCATATTCTATGTCGACTTTATATATATATATATATATATATATATATATATATATATATAAAGTCGACATAGAATATGACATGGAAAAACTCAGAGAGATAAAAACCGTGGTGTTTCTTTATTTATATAAATGAGAAACTAAACACCAATAAATAAATTATTCTTTTCTCACTTATTATCTATCCAATAGTCATAAAACTCTCAAAAATTTTTGCCACACAAAAATATACCAATGTCAAAATAATAAAAGTATCAATCCATGTTTTTTGAATTAATTTACCAAAGGGGTAAAACCAATTTATAATGGGGTGTGGAGGTGGAACGTTGTAACCAAAAGGTCCAACCTCTCCTTGATAAATATAAAACCAATGGTAATAATTAATAAGTTTTATTCTTGTATTTACATAATGAGTTATACCATGTTAAATAATAATAATAATAATAAAACATTTATTATTTACGTATGTAAATGTGCTAAAGGTCCAATAAGGACACCACTTAATCATTATTTATTTAAACACCCCCTTAGTGTTAAGTAGGTATACATGTCATAGTCACCTTAATGAAGGACTTATACTCCATTAATAGACTATAATAATTTTAGGAGGCATGTAAAATTTGAAATATTTCAAAACCTTCATTATGCCAAAAACACCTTTTAAAACAAAATGAATTATAATTAATAAACTACTCAAAGTAAGTTTAGGATAACATGATTGTGAGACTACATCTCATAGTTTCTCATGAATAATTAACCAAAAATTTATTATAACCTTTTATAATATAAGGACCTCTATTATAAAATATGATGTTATCTATTAGGTACACTATAGACTCAAAAAGTATGAAGTTTATCAAAATTAGATAAAAGTGAATTGTTATAATGTTTTACAATGAGAATAAGTATATATAAAAAGAAATAAACACATGGTCATTATTAAGTGACATTTTCATGCACATTCCCCCTCAGTGGAAAGTCTAAGAAGCCTAAGATTGCATGAAATTAACAAAACTTGGTAGTAAAAAGTGGTTTTTTGAAGATATCTACAACTTGTTCATCCTTGTATAAAAATTGTAGATGGATATCACCATTGAGTACATTCTCTTGGATAAAATACACATGGATTTTAGTAGGCTTAGTTTTTTTTTATTGAAATAAATTTTTAACTAGAGATATACAAATTTGATTATCACATAGAAGGGTGGTACTATGAGAAATATCCAAATGAATTTCTCATAACAAACTTCACATCCACATGGATTATTTATAATATTCCATAGCACTTTTGTACTCTAATTCATTATAATAGGTAGATATAGTAGGTTTTTTTTTGGTTTCAAGTGATAACACCTAAACCAAACTTAAACACATATCTAGAAGTAGATTTTCTAGCTATAATATCACCAACATGGTTAGCATCATAATAACCATATAATTAAGAATTATCAATGGAACAATAAAATAAACCAAGACTTATTATTCCTTTGATATAATGAAGTATAAATTTATCAATTTCCAATTATCTAAATATGGATCTTTCATAAATATAAAATCAACACCTAAAATAAATGAAATTTATGGCCTACTAATGGTTAAATAAATTTATCCTTTTGTTTTTCTAGGACTTTTGGTTGAAGTTTAGTGTCTTTTTGGTGGAAGGGTATTTTTTTTCAATTCTCTATTTATTTATATAGATCTTTTTGCTTATTCATGCCTATATTTCATATTATTTTGTATGGGAACATGCCCTTATAACTTGGTTTTAAGCAATCTAATAAAAAAATGGTTAGATAAATCAAACTACCAACATGTTTTCTATAAAGTGTGGGGTTTGCTTTGTCAAATGTATATTTTGGATCAAGTTTAAAACAAACTTAAATGGGACTAGATGTGGGGTTAAAATCAAGCATATTAAACTTAAGAAGAAGATTATGTTCATCCTAATATTATGATACAATAACTAAATTTTTATCCTAAAAGATATCCATTCTTAAAAAATGATGAAGAATGCCTAAATAAATCACTTCAAACATTTGGCTTACTTTATCCTTATTTTTATGAATTAAACTAATTAGATCATCGATAATAATAAGATCATCAAAATATAATACAATTAAGATAATATTACCATTTTAAATTTTTACAAAGAGATCAATATTAGAATAAAAATTAGAAAACCCAAGTTTTTAAAAATAACTAGTGATTTTAGAATACTAAGATCGAGGATATTATTTTAAACCACACAATTATTTATTTAACATAAAATTATAATTATTTTTTAGGGTCAGTGAAACCTTTATGTTTACTCATATATATTTATTATTCTAAATCACTATTAAAGAATGTATTTTGACATCTATTTGATGTATATTCCAATCATTTTGAGATTCAAGAGCAATGAGTAGTCTAATATTACTCCTTTTTTATTATAGGAGGAAAGGTTTCAACATAATAAATATCTTATTTTTGATTAAAACCACAAGAAAATAATTTTGATTTATAAATTTTAAATTTACCAATTGAATTATATTTGATTTTATATATCCACCTACAACCAACAATATGTTTTTTAAGTGGAAGTGGGACTAGATCCAATGTACAATTTTTACCTAAAGCATTAAAATCAGCTCACATAATAACATTCCACCATCATATTCAATATATTCCTCAAAATATAAAGGTTTTCATTCATACATAATCATTAAAATATGATAATAATTTTGAATCCTAATCAAAATTTTAAGGCTATCAAGATCAGTGTTTAACGTTAAATTGGATACAAATCCTAATATGGGCAGATAAGGTTAAGAATATAGAAATGAATAAGCAAAAGAATGATATATATATATATGTATGTATGTATATATATGTATATATATATATATATATATATACATATATATACATATATATATATATATGTATATATATATATGTATATATATATGTATATATATGTATATATATATATATACATATATATACATACACATATATATACATACATGTATATATATATATGTATATATATATATGTATGTATGTATGTATGTATGTATGTATGTATGTATATATATGTACGTGTGTATATATATATATAAGACCAATTAATAATAAAAATCAAATAGAACATTTATTAAATTTATAATGTTGATACATGCTAGAAATGGAAAGTATAACTATGATAAATAATGCAATTAAAAATAAATAATATACTTAGCTAGTTATGATTCTAGTAAAAATATGGATCTAGAATAGGCAAGATGTAGACTAGAAGACTATTTTAGAAAAGTCACCAAATTATGTATTGAGTTCCTTTACAACTGTAAAAACTTGCATTGACACTAGTGTATATATTAGATGTAGGTTTATAGTATAAAATAACTATTGCCATAAGGTGAAACCACTTGGATTATTATAGGTTTATCATTGCCTTCACTCTAGTGCATTTAGATCTAGGTCATAGACTATGACTCCTTATCAAATGATCAAACCCTAGTTCTTCATCTTCATATTGGCAATGGGAAAAATGGCTAAGTAGAATCCCATTATTGAGATACCTAAAAGACACATAAATAAATGATCACTACCTACATAGCCAATACTATGAATAGGGCCTCAGACTTATGTAGTTCTCCCATATGTTTTGACTTATGTGTGAATCATGTAATGTGTAATAAGTAAAATAATAACCTAGCTTGTAACTTTTAAAATATATCTCTTGGGATACTTCTTCAATATTTCATACATGTAGGAGTGGTGTCCTTATGAATGATATGTAAATAGTAGAAAATAGGGAAGCTTTGCTCACTTTAATGCTTGATAGAATTTTTTGCATAAGTTTCCTTGGTTTGTGCTAGGTGAGGAATGAATGAGGGTTGATCTTATATTTATACCAGTCCCTTGGATAATATATTTCATAATAACACTTAACCTAACCATTAGGATATGTTTCATTTACAAATTAGATGACTTATGACACTAGACACTTATGTTGGGTAAGGATAATTGTGTTGATGTAAGTGTCTGACTAAGAAATAAGTGTTTAGGTAGTTGTAAAATATTTATAGGTCTAGAAATTTTAGATATGGAATATAAATAGGTTTTAAGCATTATGGGTTAGATATAAGGTTTGGGTCATCAACATAAGACTAGTCAGGCTAAGGGGTAGGCCAAGGGCCACAAGATAAAATAGATGCAAGACTTATGAAAGTGGTAAAAGTATAGAACTGAGAGGAATAACCAAGGTTTGATTTTTTAAAGTGTATGAGACTAAGATGCTATATAATTCATAAATATCATTTACATTTTACCACCCCTTAATCTAGTAATGAAATTTCTAGTTTAAAAGAAAGGATTGCATGTAGGGGTGTGTATAACATAGCTTGTCTTTGCTTGAGTCCAACTTGATTACCTTTTTGGTGACTGACCTGAAACCAAGATCATGTTATAGTATATAATTTATGCTTATAATTTTACATTTAAAGTATTAAAATGATTTAAATTGAAAGATATCAAAGTTTAGGAGTACACCTATGTATCAATACAACCATCTTGATTTTTGGTAATTTAAATTTGAAAGATGTATCATTATGAATCATTATAACTAAGGTTAGGATAAATATAAATATGTAAATTGATTATATTTACACACACACACACACACACAAAGATATATATATATATATATATATTTATATGTATATGTATATGTATATGTATATGTATATGTATATGTATATGTATATGTATATATATATATATATATATATATATATATATATATATATATAACGTGTGTGTGTATAGAGAGAGATTCATAGGAGGGCCCATGTCCCCAACCTTGGATAAAAAGGTAGATTATCACTTTGTAGTTGACACTAGCTCAATAGTGCAACCCAATCATAATTATAATCTTGTGATTATGAGTGAACCATGTCAATTCAAACTATCAAAATGGTGAGTTTGGATGATAAAATAAATTCTAACCTAAAAAATTGGAAAGATTTAGTTATTCAATCACCCCATTTATACTAAAGATTAAACTAACTACTATAGTAGACTAGCTCAATATAATCTAAAGTCCAACTTGTTCGGTGGTGATGGTCCTTGAAAGTGTTATGAAATTGAAACTAATTTGATTTTGTAATATTAAGCACATATTGCATAACATATCCATCTTATATCTATCTCATGTTGAAAGTATGTATAAAAATGGTACCAATGTATAGAATTTTGTCATAAATATGTATTTAAATCATATAAGTGTGAAATTTGGCCAATTTGAAAATGTGTAAATGTGGATAAAATGCTTTCAAAGCATGCACCTACTATAATCTAAAATTAAAAATTAATATAAGTTCTAAATGTGGAGGACACATTTCTAAAACATACCCCCACTATAATTTGGAGATGGTAAATACTTAGTTAAGTGAGGAGAACATGTTTACAAAACATGTCCCACTAAATCTGAGACTCTGAACATGTGGAATCCATGCTTATATGACATGCCCCCACTGATTCTAAAACTATTAATGTGTGGAATCCTTACCTATATGGTGTGTCACTACTGATATCCCCCCCTTTGAGGTGAGGGATGATATAAAATGGTAGTTACCTCACTTTAAAAGGATAAGATAACCATATAATTATGAATAAATGATGTAGCATATAAGAGAACAAGTCTAAGTAAATGTATAATTGAAGCTCATAGAACGTGATGACATCAAGGGCTAAAATGCATGATAAAGATCATAACAACATCTAGATGGTAATAATACAAGATCAAGAAGTAATCAATCACACATAAAAGGGCACTCATAATAAAATAAAAAAATAATGCTCCAAGGATACCACAAATAAGGGACATGCTCAAATTTTTCATAATCAAATAGACATGACTTATTCAAATGCCTATAAAGTAAGAAATGACATATTAAAATGTCAACATACAATAAGTAATTATAAATTCAAATGTCAAATAATCAAATAGAGGCATGGGGGCTATAAATAATGGATCATATTCAAATTATGAACAAAAAATAAAATAGAAAGGTAAGACACTCAAGGAAGTGCATAAATGAGAACATAAAAATATAGCATAAGCATATCATAATAACCCATGGATCAAATGTGTTAGAAAAAAATGTCAAGAACATAGCATATTAGGTACACTATACAATATATAAGCATAGATAAAGGCATGTGTAAGTTAATACTATCTCAAATATGATAATATAAATTGAGCATAGAATGATATAACCTATATGTGCCATAATCAAATAAGGTGGATGCCCCAACATCCTAGTGATGGAAGCATATGGAAATACTAACATCCATAAGTCCATAGATCATTTATCTATATCTTCTTGTATCATACTCAAATATAACTGTGAAACACATGTATGTATAAGTAACTGATATGCTATTCATCATCATGGAACTAACACATAAATTCCAAGGAGCCAATAGACTATGTATATGCTGAAAATATTTTTGGATTTTTGAAGCATTTAATTTATTTGGTATATATTTAGAATATGTGAAGATAATATCCTATGATCGTATCTAAAGGATGATCATAAATATCTCCACACTATGGACTGAATGTAATCATTTAGTGATGCCACCAAGGAGCATGTATAGGTGTAATATCTATCACTATAGTATCTGGGATGCTCAATGTATATAAAATAGGAATATATTGTCATCAAGAAATAATATGAATAATAGGTGTAGGGGTTTATGGAACCCATAGTTGAGTATTACATGGTTTCTTTAGAATAATAGTAATAGGAAAATGTGTAGTTAATTTAGATATCTAAATGTGTTGTGTAGTAGATGAGATCTCCATGGAACCCACTATGGATCTCTAATGTAATGATCTCTTAAGTATTGGCCACCTAAGAAAGGGGATTTACTATTACTTACCCTTCTTTAGTAGATTAACATTAGTAGGCTTGATAATTAGTTACCTGGGTATAAATTTATCTTGATCAAGAGGATTCTCATATGTAATTATTGATGCTTGAAACTCTCACTTCAGGTTTAGTATCCTCTTATGGGAAGATTTATAACCATGGGACCAAATCATGGTTTGTAAAACAACCTACAAGATTTTAAAATTTGACTCTTCATTCCAAGTTGGGGGGAGGGGGGGAAGAGAGAAGGAAATGAATGAAAATAATAATAGGATAACACTAAATAAGCAAATACTCCAAGAGTTTTAAGGCATTAACCTATTATTTCATAAAATAGATTGAATCCTTAAGCACTACAAACCATAAGGGAACATAAGGTATGAATTAAGATATAGAAGGAAAGAAAAGATCAAAATTATATAATAAGAGAAAAGAAATATAAATCAAAGACAACTTTCCACTCAAATTGACATAGAACATCACTTCCTCTTTATTTTTATATGGAAAACAAAATATGTAAAGGCCTTAAGGTTACAATATAAAATCTTTAACCATACCTATGATGAGTACCTTATAAGGTCATATAATGAAAAAATTGTAACTAATACTACTTATATTCTATCAAAAATGGCTATAAAATTAGAAAGTACAAGTAAAATTATAAGCACCCCCTCCAAAAAAGATGAGCCTAAAATATATAAGCAAGATGGCCTCTTGTGGGAATGACACCTAGAAATCTCAACACTCATGCACATGATGATTTTCTTGTAAATGAATGAGGGACTTAGGATCATGAGTGCAGTTAGCCTCCAGATCCTAGATATTTTGTGACTAATTTGACTTTTTAAGGCCATGATGCTCTGAAGGAGTGTAGTGATGCCATGTTTATATCTCTAAGCTACTTCTACTATGCTATTGGGGATGGGGATCCACTTACCTTGGCCAATGGTACAACTCCTTTATCTAATAGGTAAGTCTTAGAATTTATAAAAACATCATGCTACATGGAAATACTCATCTCCTTCTTTTTATAACCACATGGTGGGTCCCTATCTTTTCCTACTAGCCAATGGAGCAACTTCAACGTCTACTAGACCAAAACCACTCATAGATAAGTGTGGGGATGACAAGTGTTGAGCTATTGCTTCTCTAGGGAAATTGGGTACTTATTTGACAAGGCTTAGTGCTAGGGCACCACATGTAAAGTAGATGCTCATTCAAGGGGGAGTTAGGATTTTATTTTCAAAGTTGAGTGTGAGCACACTACGTGTTAGAATTACATTCACCAATAAATGGTTTAGTGGGCCCCATCTATTCATCTTCCAGCCAATGGTGCTATCCAAAGGTCTAACCAAAATGAATTAGCCTCAGATGAGTATTGGGATGCCACATGTTGAGCTCATGCTACACCAAAGGGAAATGAGAGATTATTTGGGCTAAAGAAGCAATGGGATGACACATGATGGGAAGTGGAAGGAGGTCAAGACATAGAAAAAAAATGTTAAAAATATCTCGAGAAGGAAGAGGTTGAAGGAAGAACCATGGAAGGTGTTGAGCAAGCTTGAGGAAAAAAGGGGTGAGTTCTTCAAAGTGAGAAAACATGGATTTTGATCCATAATTATTGGTTAATCATAGGGGCATCCACCTATGAATGAGAGAACTCAAAACTCTAGTACTCATACCAATCAAATAAAAATTACAAATGAGGAAGTTCTTGAAAACTTATAATTTTTTTAAGAGCCACCTAAAAAGGCACCCACTCTTCATCTTTAGGCTAAGTCATCTTTCTAAGAGCCTCAAACGATATATTTAGATCAATAATCTCCTTCAAGGATATGTTCCCTAAGAATTTAATAACCTCCAACATTTGAAACTCCAACTAGGTGAGTGGATGCAATATACTCTCCACTTCATAAATAATAGGTGATTGATTGAGAGCCATGAATATGGTTTGGTCTTTTTATTTCCACTTTAGTAGTACTTCAAACTATTCCTTTAGGAGGATGTTTTTATATACAAAGAATGGGGAGGGGAGTCCATATTTGACTAGTTTTAAAATGTGCCCCCACCTATCTTGGACCACTTTCTCTAAGGCATTAAGGAATGTCTTATGGTTGTTAGCAACTTTATTGCAGCCTAGAAATTCATGAACCTTTACCATCACTTGCCTTCGATCAGCCACCCCTATTACCTATAATGTCTTGTTTAAATTGATGCAAAGATTTTGGATGAGGATAAATGAATCTTTTACCTTGGGGGATGTGAAGGAAATGACTAGTCAATGATTATGCTCTTAGAGAGCTTAGATCTTGTAAGTCCATGATCAAATTTAGGTTCATAGTCATGGCTTTGATCCTCTCCAGATAGGATTTGTACATATATTAAATCAATGGGAGGATTTTCATGGTCTAAGAGAGGGAAACAAGGTTATTCTTCAACTGAGTGATCTCTTGGTCCTTGACCAAGGACTCTCGATGTGCCTACTAGAATAATTATTGAAAATCCCAAATGGAATCCAAGAAATGTTGATGGGTCTATGCTAGTTTAGTCTCTTTCTCCTATATCTTGGTTTCCATGATAACCCTAAGATTAGATTCCACCTATAAAATCTCATTAGAGATGTGGATCTAAAAGTCAGACCTCATTTTTTTGAGCTCTGCATCTTTGTTTTTTGCCTCAGCATTGAGGCAATCAACCATAGCCTTCACCTTGGTGATTTATAAAATGATCTTCAACTATTAGGTCACCTTGATGTAGTTCATCATAATATACCTTTGCATCTCTTTCATTAGCTTGACCTAGTGGCTAATAGCTTGGATTATGTAGTCTCCCAACTGCATTTGATCTTGGGGCTTGAATACTTAAGGGGCCATATGTGTAATCATGAGGGATTATTGTGTAGGGTTAAAAAATGACCACATGTGAATAAATACTAGGTACTTGGCCTATTTCCCCCTCTTATTTTACATCCAATCCTCTCAAGCCCTTCCCACCATGTCCATCTACTGATGGTATAGCTCTGGTGACTGAATGTTTTCCCATATGAAAGGGAGTCCCTGTGGTAGTGTAAATGGAATGATCACTTACTATTATAAAGTAGTAGATGTTGTTCCTATATAGGTGAGTGAATGAAGGGTAAGAATGGAAGGAGAGAAATGTGGGAGACCTTGGATTAGAGTGGAGGGTAATTTCACCATGATATAAGATGGTGTAGATGATGAAGGTAGAGGACTAAGGAAAGGAAAATGGGATGAGATCAAGATCATAGAATAAAATGGTACGATCTCAGTGGTAGGATGGTGCTTAATTTGGGTAAATCAATAATTTCTTTATGTAGAATGAGTGTTAGGACACCACATGAAAATAGTGAAAGAAGGGTTATATCTTGTGTAATAAGAGGGTGTAGATGTAGTATCTTATGCATGGGCAAAAAAATACATTGGATAGGTGTAGGGAGATCCTTGAACAATATTTGCATGAAGGTTAAAGGTCTTTAGCACATCCTTCATGAGTTTTAACCACTCCTTGTGCACTTCCTCTACTTTGTCACTTTGTAACCCTAAGACTTGTATCCTTAAAATTCTATGTTTTGGACCTATGTGCCACAACATCCTATGCAAAAACACATATTAAAATCTTTATGTAGGCACAAGTAATCCCTATACTACTGTACATACTTGTGCTTATATATTAGGCTTGGCCATAGGTAAGAATCACCTGTGTAATTTATGCTTTGAGTGTTTGGGCCTTTATAGGTGTGTTCTCGCTTTATAATCCTTGAGATTCATACACTGATTGGGGGGTGACTTAAAAAGTCAAAAGTATACACAGGGATAATATGAACTAGGCTATGATGTGTTTTAACTAGTGGTTTAACCTAAAAAGTGTTACAAAGCCTTGATGAGACTATAAGAGGTCTTTTGGTATGACATATGATTTGATATTTTCATATAAAGTGTTTAAATGTTCTACAAAAGGATAAAAGAATAAAATTTACTAATTATGCCCAATAAGATTAGGTTTCCATGAGAGCTAAAGGAGAAATAAAGCCTATTTTGGAAAGGTAAGACCTAAAGGGACTCAAATCATGTTTAATTAATATCTATTAAGTGTTCTAATATCTATTCCATGGCTGATCTAAAAGGATTAGAGTTCTTGTCTAACCAAGAAAGATATGGACAAGAAAAGTCTTGTATATATACTAGGCATTTCTAGGCCTAAAGGAGTGTATAGAGAATGTAGTTGTAAAAAAAACAAGAAGATTATTGTGTGATCTTACATAGGTGGCGAAACATATCAAATAATTTATTAGAATTGTCATAGACATATAGAGGGTTTCATGAGTTCTTTCATGATAGTTTTAAGCCATAGAAGGGTTATTTGAGAAAATTAGGTAAATGATAGTTTTTGATTGTGTGAGAGCTAGATTTGAGTATGTTAGATAAAAATAAGACCATCATTATTTGTGTAAGATAAACAAGAGAAAAGGTGTATAGGATCAAAGTGTTAATTGAGTGGGTTCTTGATCACCAAGGGGGTTGTATCCTCCTATCAAGTCAGTGCTTGATAAATTAGGGTTTGGTACTCTTTATTGGGTTGTTTCTCAACCAAAATTGATCATGGCATTATAGGACAAGTTTTCAAATATGTGTTTCAATGGGTTTTATCCCCTTGAGGGTTTCCACCGTATACTTTGTGTTCATGTGTTTCATGATCTTGTCGATTGATGTCTATGCTTGTCTAATTCATCTATGTTGAGAGCAAAATTTAGATTGTAAAGATATGTGAGATATTTGTCTAATATTCATGTTTTATTTACTCATTTTGTCATGTATAAGTTTATTTTGTCCTATATCCATGACTTGTAATAGTTTAGAATATGAATAAACTCCACTTTTGACACCAAGTATGAGAAGAAGATGAACAATCATAGATTGAAAACATCTATATATACTTTTTATTCTAAGAAGAATAGAGTTTAAATTTTGAAGAGATAAATAGAGACTTATCTACTTATAGTTACCTATGTGATTTCTTACTTTAATCCTTACATGCATTCTCATGTATAATGGTTGAATACTTTCCATTTAATTTAACTCAAATTATATATCTGTGTGTGTGTGTGTGTGTGTGTATTAATGAGTAAATGATTTTTCTTACCCCATACTTAATGCACAATAATTTACACTTGTTATGTTTTTTTTATCCAACCTCTTGTATGAAAATGATACACTATTTTGTGCACTAAAGTATATCCTAGATATCCTCATCCTTAGCATGTTTTGATTCTATAGTAACCTCTATTAACAATAGTGTGGTGAGTGCAGAATACTCCTAGAAGAAATTATGTTAAGATGGTTACCAGGGTAGAGAGATATTGAGACATGGTTATACTAATGAATATGTAATTTAATAGAAGAAAAATTAAAAGGGACTGGTCTTATGATACATAATATCATTCCAGAGCATATTTATGGAGATATTTATGAATTTTTTTGGTGCAAGTTATCTATTTTGCTATCTAACTAGCTATCATGTTTATAATATTATTATGTTAACCCAAGAATGGAAGAAACAATGATCTAGACTGAAGAAAAGATAGATCGGTTGTAAAAATTAGAAACTAACTAGACAAGAGAAATATACTATTGGGTTGCTACTATAGTAGATGGATATATAAGTAAATTTGTAGTACAAGGATACATGTCTTTCAAATCTATGAAGGAATTATTTAATAGATTAATTTGATGGTAATTTTTGTAGTGATTACTTATCCTTTTGAAGATGTGGGTTGTGGACAAGGCCATAGAGCCCATTCCATTCAACATGGAGTACTTACATAAAGTGTATGGGGTTGTGTGTGACATGATAGTGAATGATGATTAGATGAGTGAATAAGGCTTGAACCTAAATTTATAATGGAGACATGAGGGAAGAAGAGTCAGAAGAAAATTTAGGATTTAGAATGTGAGTTATGACAATGAAATAGATTGAGTAAACAAAAGAATACCCAAGTAGCTATGAGTAGAGTTAAGAGTAACAATAAAATAGATGATGAACAAGTAAGAAGATATGATGAGAAATAAAAATGGGATTAATAATGAAGGATGAATAAACATGATATGAAATATGATGATGAATTTTGGTATAAATAAAAGAGTGATGAAGAACAAGAGGAAGAAGAGATGTTCAAAGAAGAAGGAAAAAATAGTGTATAAGTAGAGTAGTTAGATGATAGATGTAGTGCATATCTATAATAACAATTATTATCAAAAAAAGGGCATAAATAATTGTCCAAAGAATCAAAAAAATATTTGTAAATTAGTAATAGGTTTAAGTAAAGTAGAAGAAGTCATAGGAAAGAATCATTCGCCAAAAAATCACATAACCCCATAGCCCAGTTTCTTATATTCTAGTAGAAGTTTTCAACCATGTGGACAATAAGACAATAGTTGGTAAGGTCCATTTTTAGAACAAGTGCATCATTGGGGTACTAAAATTAAAATGAAATCAATTTTAAAGGCTTTAAATGCCATTGGTTTTGTTTAAACCAAGCAAAGTTAAAAAAGGAAACATAGAAAAATAGAGTGCATAGGTTGACTCTCCTAGTGCATAGATAAATATTCATAGTATGCAAGAAGGATTGAACAAAACATAGCCTCCTCTTGTAACAACTTCATATTATATCCTCTTGACACTAGTTTACATAATGGGTGTGATAGGAGATTTTATAAATCTAGTGACATATGATGGGTATGCAGACCCTAAACAATACTTACTAACCTGTGAGATGAGATGGTAAGCTAAGGGTATTAATGATAAGGTTATCAAGATGTGGGAATTAATAGGGGAAATGAATGGAAGAACACTTCAATTTATATACCAAAGATAAATTTGGCAATCAAGTCTATAATAGGTTAAGGAATGGCTTATCATAGAGTTTAAGATAAAGTAATGTACAAGTTAGACTATTCATGACTTGAAGGAGATAAGGTAGAAGTCAATAGAATCAATTCGTGACTATGATTGTAGGTTTTCTAATGTTATGAACAAGGTATAATTTGCCTTAGTAGATAAAGATAAATCTTCATGGTTTGTTAAAGGACTGTGTTCTATTTTCAGATTTGTTATAGCATAGACTCAATATTCTACTAAGGTACATGCTAGAGTTGTTTCCCTATGAGTGAAGAAAATTGAAGACTATGGAGAAACTCCCTTCATAAGTTCTAAGATTGAAGATACATTGCAATATTTTATGAAGAGGATGAATAAATATCATGAGGTGGATAAACCTTAGATAAATATATGGTGCATCAAGTGTGGGAAAGAAGGACATCATAGGAATAATTCTCCTAAGATTAAGATAGATTTTTTTGAAATCTATCGAGTAGTAGGGCATGCAAAAATTTAGTTTCATCTCCTACAGTAGTATGTCAAAAACTGAAATATTTTATATTGTTAGGGTGTGGAGCTAAAAGCTTCACCAAGGAGCAGACTTAAATAGGTTCGGGTCTACACAGACGCCGGCGTCGGTCAGGAGTGACCGACGTCGGTCAGTAGCAGTTGTAGAGGCGCCAACGTCGGCAGTAGGGTCGATCGACGACGGTCACAAGCGAACAGGTAGGAACCGACGTCGGTTACCTGTGTGTTCAGAAAGCGATTTCCGAGGACAGAAGCGAGTGTTTGCATGATGAGTTTGAGTTGTAGTCTCAAGATCGCGTCTCTATTATTAGCAATATTATTTTTAGAGCCCTTGTTGAAGAGGCTTAACTGTTTGTTGTAAGAGCATGCTCAAGTTTCCTATTTCTATATGTAGGAAAGATCTTCTTAGCTTAGAATGGTAGAATGAGAGTGTAGAACTGTAATAGTAGAACATTGTGAATGTTTGAAGGACAGTACAGAGTTGCATCAATCCAGGTTGTTGGATTTGAGTGTACTTGAGAGAGAGCTCTTAAGGAATAGAGATCTAGTGAGAGATCTTGTGTGCATCTGAGAGAGGTGTGGAAGAATGAAGTTTCTTCATTGTATTCCTATTGTAAAGAGTTTCAATACAAGTTTTCAGGGTGTTTTCTTGTATATCTTGTTCTGTGCTATTTATCATTCAGTTACTTATCTATCTGATTTATTTCTGCGTGTATTGCTATCACAATTGTAATCTATTGTTGGTTTGATCCCCCAACATATATTATAATTTTTGTAAGTCACATAATCATAATGAAAATAATTATAGGTCTTTACAGGATCTCAAAAATTACATCACCAAAAATGTATTCATCATTGCTACACATCAAGTGTCCTTGATGAAGTAAATGATTCCATGCCTAGATATTGATAAAGGTTTTGTGACCCAAGCAAGTCCATAATGGAATCCTATTTCAACTCAGTACTAACCTTAAGGTCTAGATGGTTGGACCCCTCCTTTTCTAATTTGGACACCACCATCATCATAATACTAGTATGTAGCACCCTAGAGTCTAGCAATGATCTAACAAGAACAAACTAGTTAGACCCCACTATTTGTGTAATAAAAAACTGGAATTGGAAATAATACCCAACAACATCAACTTTAGAATATAGCATAGCAATAACAAGGGTATAGAGGAGTTTATCATTCAAATAGAGGAGGATCTAGGGGTGGATGTAGAAGAGAATATGAAGGTGGCAAGGGAAATAATTATCAATGTCATCCTTTGCAATGTTATTTGTGTGGAGAGTATAATCATGTGCAATGAAATTTCTCTTTGAATCCCCAAAGATAATTTCACTATGCATACTACAAAGTATATGACCAACATGAGACATAAAGTTATATTATCTTGGAAAAACAAAGAAAGGATAAGGCCATCAAGAATGTTAATATGGTAAATGCATAACCTAAGGAGGATACATTCCTAAATGTTATTACAAGACACCATCACATAGAGAAAGGATTTTCCCCTCTCAAAATTCATCATGAATAGGGAATTTGAAAATTAAAATAGGACAAATACCCAAACCTAGATATGGAAAAGGGGCTCATGTATGAAGTTGCATAGATGTTAAAAAACATTCAACATCAAAACACTACTAAAAGAGATGTTGCCAAAATAGATGCCCAAATGTATGGTTAGATCATGTGAATTATTCATCAAGATGGATTTATTACTATGATAATATATTTAATAAATCTTTTAAGCACACTATGAAATGAAGACATCTCTCAAAACATCACAAACTTGCTACATAATCTAATGAAATGTGCATAGTGAGGGTAGCAAAGGATATAAAATATTGTTTGATATGCCAAAATAAGTAATCCATGGGATTTAGATGCATGAATTGACATTAAATTTATAGGATATGAAATTCCAAATGTTGTCTTTGATATTGGTAGCACAGTCAACATGATTTCAAGGTCTACATGGGATAGTATTACATGATCAATTCTAAGTTACCCAATAACTCTAAGCTTAGAAAACTATGGAAGAGTTGAGCCCATTGGCATATTAGAATATTTTGAGATAAAATTCATATAATTTACCTATGAGGTGACTTTGAAGTCATCAATATGAAAATATTAGTAATGCATTACCCTATACTAATTGGTAAAAAATGGGTATATGATGGTTAGATGACTATCAATACTATTCAAAATCAAATAGAGGCACATAGAGGAGATAAGGTTGTCATAATTCCTATAAATAAGGTGTAAAAACCCTATATTATTATAACTAAACTAGACTCTCCTTACGTCTCACAAGAAACTAGTTAGATGAAGGTAAAATCTAAAGAAAACATGAAAGCTTAGTGTGCATCTAAGTGCAACTTCTTGTATGAGAATACTAAACCTCAAATAAAATATTTTCTTAATAAAAAATTGAATACATGTGAACAATGAAGGCCTAAACCAATAGTTACTCAACCATTAACAACCTAGTTTGTCATAAAGGACTATGAATCCATGCCTACTAAATCCCCTACTCATTCAAAAGTTGATTTTATCTATTAGGTAGGTGATCGTATTAAAGATTATATAGATCCAATCATAGAAGGAACTTTGACTTGGGAAATAGCATCATCAATCAATGGAGACTCAAACATACACTTACTCAACTAAGATCATGGTGATCATGAACTCTGACCTATGAGAATGGTCTTTGTACATGAGAGACAACTTCCTATGTACTATGCAATAAAGGATATTGGTAATTTAATTATACACCTATAATTTTAGGTACCTACCATTAGTCATTGGGTCAGTCATTTTACTTATGATCTAAAAGGAGTTGTAGAAACATGGTGGCCAATTCATAAAAATGATCAACTTGATTTGGATGATGCATTCAAACTCACGATTAGCAAATTCCAACTATTGCAAGTCATCAAAAGTAATTGGAATTTCTTCCAAGAAGGTGAGTGCCCTAAAATACATATTCACAAATGTGTTAAAGTATATACTAAAGAATGTGTGTCACCAAATTATTAGGTTCATATCTTTCATTACACATTGGCTCCTTTATCATTAGCATGGTATATACATCAAGAACATAGTAAGGAGATAAAACATTGGGCACAAGTGTAAAGTGAATTCATAAAAATATTTTATTTTTAATATGAGAACCCTATAGTTCATAAAACACTACTAAAAATTAAACATTTCCTATGACATGGGTGCACATATGATTTATGCACCATGATATAATCCACTATATAGAAGAATGTAACCTATGATCTAAATACAACATTACAAAGATATAAAGTTGCCAAGATAGAAGAAGAATCTTTCATACAACCATGCACTCAAATATAACATGAATAATATGACATTAAAGATGTATATTCTGATGGTGATATCGATCTGATTGAACCTAAATGTCTAGGAGAACCAGTCAAGGAACTAGTCATAGAACATATTAAAGAAGATAAGTTGTGAAACATACAAATTCTAGAATAAGATGGGAAATGAATCATACAAGATTTTTTTCATGAGGAGGAGTGTAATATTTACTATTAACCCATTAAAAATAATGTAAAAAACATCAAAAGTGAGGAGATTCCTAAATTTGCACATATAGGTGATTACTAGATCAAAGATGAAGATTTTGAATCTATATAACTCCTGTGAGATTATCAAGATATGTTTCCCACTAAATTTTTAGAGGTCAGAGGAGTCAATCCATCTCTAAGTGAAATGAATATCAAACTCAAAGAGTGACCACAACCCATAAAGAAATAACCATACAAGTTGAATCCAAACATGAATTTGAAAGTGAAGGTTGAACTCAATAGAATGCAAGATGAAGGTATAATATATCTTATAGAAAAGGTAGATTGGGTTAGTCCCATGGTAGTTTAGTATAAAAAATGGGAGATTAGAGTATGTGGTGATTATAAAATTTTGAATGATGCATGTGTGAATGATCCATTTTTGATTCCCTTCATAGATAAATTTTTAAAATCTCTCATATGTCATGAAGTTTATTCTTTCACGAATGGTTTTAGTGACTATCATAAAATACCCATCAAGAAAGAAAACATATCTAAAATGAATTGTTACATACAATGGGGATCTTTTTCATATAAGGTAATGCCTTATAGACTCAAGAATATACCTAGGGTTCTCTCTTGAGTAGTGGTGACTTCATTCATGACTTCTTGGAAGTCTATCTTGATGATTGGGTAGTCTTTTCTTTATTTAAAGAACATTTCTCCAAGTTGTGCCTCATATTAGAATGTTTTAAAACTTTTATTATTGACCTAAATTTAAGAAATTCTTTTTTACACCTTTTGGTGTCCTGCTAGGTCACATAGTGTGTAGTGAAGGCATTTTGGTAGACCAAACCAAAATTGTAGTCATTCTAAGTATGAAGTCAACTATTTAGAAGTGTGATATTTTCTTGGCCATATAGGGTACTATTATAATTTTATCAAGGGATATGCATCTATTCAATTTTCATTAGATTATTTATTATGCAAAGGTGTGACGTTTGTCTAAACTGTTGAGTTCCAATCAACCTTTATCAAACTAAAGTATCAACTAATTATTATGCTTATTATTATCTTTCTAGATTGAAAAAAGACCTTTCATGTGCACATTGATGCTTCAAGTATCATAGGGGGTGTTTTGATTATGCATCTAGGATATGGTGGACTAGACTACCCCATATATTTTTCAATCCATAAATTATCTGATGTAGAAAAAATTACATGACAACTAAAAGGAAAACATTGGCTATTATGTTTGAACTATATAAATTTCACCATTATCTTATTTCAACACCATTTAAAGTTTTAATTGATAACCAAGATCTAATATACCTTACTAATAAGTCAATTCTAGGAGGATGAATTTATAGATGGTTGATGCTATTTCAAGAATTCAAATTTTACATTAACTCAATCCAAGAAGAGAAAACATGGGGTTGGATCATCTCAATCACATCACAAATGGGAAAGAACCAAAATAAATATAGGAAGATTATCTTAATTCCCATTTATTTTCCATTTTTGTGATCCCCAAAATTTTTAAAGTAATTTCTAACTTCCTCGAACAAGGACTATTCTCTGCACACTACCAAGAAAGAGACAAGAAGAAGTTCATCATCGAAGCTTTTCCATATACCATTATAAATTGGATTTTTTGAAGTACTACATGGGGTAGTTATGGAACATGAACAACCACATATTTTATAGGAGGCACACCAAACAATAGTAGGAGGATATTTTTTTAGAGAAGCTATTGCAAGGAAATTGTTATAGAGTGGCTTATGATGGTTGAACTTTTTTACAAATGTACATAGAGTAGCATAATACTATGATGTATGTTATTTCATGGGTAAATAAATATAAAGAGATGAAATTCCCTTGAAACCTTTGTTATTTGAATAATTATTTGAATAATGGGGCATTGATTTTATAAGACCTATCAATCCATCAAGTAAATGTAGTAAAGCAAGGTATATTTTTACTACCATAGATTACTTTACCAAATGGGTTGAAGCTACTATGACACCCAACTATGGTGTGATGGATATATAAAAGTATTTATATGAAAATATTACTAAAAGGTTTGGATGCCCCATAAAGATAATTAGTGATCAAGGTACACACTTCCTAAATAATACCATCAAAGCCCTTCCTAAGGAATTGATCTAATGGCCAAGCTGAGGATTATAAAAAAGTATTTGTAAAAATCTTGACTAAGATCTGTGATGTCAAGAGGGATGATTGGGAAAATAACATTTATGTGATTATTTGGTCATATCACATGCACTATAAGAGGGCCATAGGAATTAATCCATTACAATTGTTCTATGGTATTGAAGTAGTTATGTGAATGGAATATTTGGTACCCAATCTATGCATTATAATTCTCATGAGACTAGGGTTTTGTAAGTCTCTCACCAATATGATTCTCAAAGTAAATCATATGGAAGAGTATCAATGCAGAGCATCTTGGAAATAGGAATCTCATAAGTAAATTTAGAAATCATGTCATGATATGAATCTACACCATAATGAATTTCATAATGATCAACTAGTTTTGTTATATGATAGTCATTTTAGAGCATTTTTGGGTAAATTATAGATTATATGTAAAGGGCATCATGTTATATATTAAATATCATAGCAAGAAATTTTTATTTTGAGACACCTCTAGGGAACCTTTTTTATAGGATAGGTGAATGGTTGTAGGATTAGTCCCTACCACCAATAGTCTTAATTGATCTCTTTCTACTAAGTGAGTGGGTGCTGAGTAGTACCAAGTAGATAATGATTTCTCATTTTTACATTTTTTATTCTATGTTTCTTTCTATGTATGTGTGTGTTTTGTAGATGATCTCTTCACTACCATTTGGGAATTAATATACCATGTATAGAATGTGACAACCCTGCATAGGAGAATTCGTCTACACTATTATGGATGTCAATAAGAGAAAAAGAAAGAAATTAAGTTTGGTAAATGTACATATAAGCCACATCAACTAATATCTTTATTGTATAATGGTAAACCCCAAATAGTTAATTCTAGATCCAAGGTTTTATAGATTTAATATTCATCTCATCAACATCATCCACTAGTACTCCCATACAGACCAAAAAGAACATAATGACATAACTCCATACATGTGATACTTACTAACTACCTTAATTATCAGATTGGATAAGATTTGCCACATCAACATTTGCATTGATGTTGAATGAACATCTCAGTGTAATATTTATGAAAAAACAAATAGGTGAAAAATCTATAAAGTTATAAGCTTGTGAATAAAGTCTACATTTAATCCTTCAGAATACTTTCATGACCTAAAATTTTAAATAGTTGATTTAGTTTTACTATAGAGAGAGATAATAGAGTTTTAATTTCATCATTTAGTTTTAAAAGATGAAAATACCACCCATTCTTTATCATGTCTAATATTTATATGTTTTATGATCCAAAAGGATCCTAATTGAATAAAATCACAATGAACCAATGCACATCCTAATAGATTGCATCACATAGAGGTTTTAGCAGACCACTAAGTCTACCAAGCAAATTCTAAAAGGGGTCATGGACATTTCCAACTATATGATCAATTGAAATGAGTAGTTTAATTGGATTGAATAATTTTTTTAGTAACTATTGATGAAAATTGACAAGTGATGCACATATTCCAAGCAAACATACCAATAATAGTTACTCATTTTCCTATTATTCTTCACACAAAGTCCTTTGAGGGAGAGCTATACCCCAACATTGACTATTGGCCAACACAGTAATTTCTAAATGTGATATGGATACCTAAGTGTGGATGCATTTCCCATGAGTGAAAATTCAAGACATAGTGAGAGGAATTATTGGATATGATTGCCATACATCTTTGGGTGATATTAGATGTAATGTAATATTTGGACCAATATGCTATTATTACCTTGTGATTAAAAGGAGTGTTTATCCATATTCATGATCTAATGAGGTCACCATTTGGACCTCTACCATTCTTTATTACCATGGACATGGCATAGGCCAAAGTCACAAAATAGAAATCCTTCATATCTAGTTATGTGACACCACTTCAAGCTATACCACCTAATGTATCCATCCCTACAACTCAAACATAAGAGGAAGCCACTTCTTCATAGTAATGTAAAGGAAAGCACAATCTCTCTACCAAGAATAAATCTACATTTTCTTTATTGAATCACAAGATAAGGATCATTACAACCTTGTTAGATGATCCTAAGGTGCCCCAAATATCAAGCTCATGTGACCTACCACAAATGGAAATGGATGAATGAAAATTCTATCGAGTAATGCTTGTCGATATGGCTAAGTAATTTTATGATAGAGAGGAGGAGAAGGAATTATTGTTCTAGAAGGTTGTGCATATGGTCCAAGTACACAAAAAGGTTCCTTCTAATCTATGAGTGGAAACACCACTGTGTCATACATCCATCATCATCGAAACTATGTGGGAAGAAGTTGAGTAGCTACAATGAAGGGTTAACTTCTTCTAGTGGTAACCTTCCACCACATTCATAGATGAAGATGTTTTTGTACCACTTATAGAAAAGCTATCAGAGTCCCACATGGACATACCATAACTAGGTGTAAAGATAGGGTCTTACCTACCCTTGAAGAAGGCACATTAACTTAGATATCCATGGTGAAAGAAGAATATCATATTCCGTCTTTAACTTCACCACCACCAAAATGTAGGTTGGTTACCTTGACCCATAAGAAAACACATGTTTCTATCTATATGATCTAGCCAAGTGATTTTATACCTTCACAACAAACCCAACAGGTCAAAGATCTCACACCAAAGTAATATACAATAGAGGAGAAATATGATTCAAAGGAGAAAATAACTCATGTAGTAGAATGATGATTTATAAAGTAGGAGAATAAATTCCATAAGGATCAGGTTCAATAACAATAATCTCAACAATTAAGTAAACTAAAGAAGCTAAGGCCACACAAAATGCCTAAGATGAAGAGGCTAACCAAAAATCTCTCTCAAGGTGGCCAAGAAGATATCTATGTATCCAAGAAGGTACAAGATCAAAATAAAAAATATTTTGAGCTCATTACAAAAGCTAAGGCTGAAGAAGAAAATAAAAAACAAGATGTAGTGGCATAAGCCAAACAGGCCATGGAAGATGACACTCATGGATAGAAAAAAATTAAGGAAACTAAAAAGAAGTAAGAAGAAGAAAATGAAGCCCTACACAAACAACATGCCCAATTGTAGGCACAATAATAAAGTGTAACCAAGGCATAGGCAAAGGCAAAGGCACAAACATAAGTACAAGATATAGATGAACAAACCAAGGGTACTACTCTAGAGGAATAAAATAAATTAGAAGTACGTGTAAAAAAACTATAAGAGGAAGAACAAGTGAAATAGAAAGATACATAGGATGAGATTATTAAAAAAATAGAGGATGCTAAAAGAAAACAAGATGAAGACACTATGTAATAACTCAAACTTGTAGCAGAGGCCATGACACAAAAACAACATGTACTTGAGCAACAAGATAAATCAAAGTAGCCAAAATAATAAGAAGAACTAGCTACTACTCGAACAAGTCTAAAACTACCAAAATTGCTTTTAAAAGGAGTTTTATTATGGGACACCCTAACTATGGGTGATCAGTGCACCAAATTTTCTCTTCCAATTGTGACCATGTCATGACCTAACCCTTTAATGACTTTAGGCACATTGGTAGCATTTCCCCTCTATCAGGAAGCTTCATTAGATGTCTCCATACTACCATTAAAGAAATAACTAGAGGGTGTATTATAATTTCAAGAGTCCATTTTGCATAAGGATGTTTATTTGGAATAAGAAATGAATCAATCTAAGGCTCAAAATTTTAACTTGAAGTCTTACATCCATGAAGATTGCAAGCTTATCTAGGATACCTATCCTCAATTAGTCACTTGAGTAATTGGGGACCAAGTCATGTACGACCACCATAGTCTCAAGACTCTGGTCTCTAAATTAACTAGGACTAGTGTGCAACAAAGAAACTCCACATAGTCATCACATTGGTATAAGATGTTAAAATTGAGTCTATGACTCTCATCAATTTGTTGGAGTATTAAAGCATATTAGGAATTTATATGATTCAAGCATAATAGGTTACATACAACTTTTTAGATTGCAAATATAAATTAGATAATTACTTAGCCAATTCTAATGTAGACTTTGTAATGGTTGCCACTAGTAAAGAAACCATGGTTAGCCACATTACCATTAGGAAGGAGAAGGATGGAGTACTCTAAGAATCATTCAATGTTAGGGTTAATTTATGAAACAACTTCCTCATTTGGTAGAGTTGGTTTTTGCATAGTTTCTTCACTAGCCTCCAAGCTCAACATCATGCAGACAAGATGGAGTAGCTGAGTGGTGAAATTTAGGCAAGGGTCACTAACACCAAGGTAACCATGATTATAACTAATAATTCATATCTCAAATAGATCATTGGTTACCATGATCTATTATACACCATATTATGGAGGATCCATGATGTCATGCTAGACTAGCATACCTACAAGACCTATTTGACTCCATTTTTTAGCAAAATTATCTAGATTGTCAACACACTTGTGTAAAATCCACCTTCAAAGCTCTAATAAATCATCACCTAGTGCATGGTTATACATTCCATGTCTGAGGACTCTTATAGCTAGTCATCATCTATGTCCATTCCACCTCCATCAAGTTGAGTACTATGCATAGTACAAATTTTGAACAATTTTATATAAACATTTTGTATTGGGGATGATTTAGTAAGACAAAAAAGTCTAGGTTGCTTGAACTTTATTAAAGGGTGGGTAACTTTTTATGTCATCTTATTTAAAACCCATAAAATGTCTTAGGTTAGTATACTACATAGTTGAAAACTTGAAAGGGTGGCTAAGTAGTGCACAAGAGGTGAAAACTAGAAATGACACCTTGAATTATTACTATAACTCTTACTAGTATGGCCATTTATTTATCCTCTACTCACTTGTGTAATTTTTGAAGATCATGTGATGTTGTCTTGAGACGAGACAATATTTTAAGTCTAGGAAAGTGTTGAGAGAAGAATTTAAATTGTAAATTTACGTAGGATATTTGTCTAATATTTGTGTGTTATGTGCTCATTTTGCCATGTATAAATCTATTTTGTCCTATTTCCATGAATTTTAATAGGTTAAAATATGAATAGACTCCACTTTTGGCACCAAGTATGAGAGGAATATAAATAATCATAGACTATAAAATGTCTATATATACTTTGGATTATAAGAATAATAGAGTTCCACTTTTGAAGAGTTCAATAGAGACTTATCTAGTTATGGTTTCCTGTGTGATTTCTTACTTTATTCATTATGTACATTATCATGTATGATTTTTGATTAATTTATATCAAATTTAACCTAAATTCTCTATTTATGTTATTAAATCATTCATTTTTCTTACCCTTACTTAATGCACAATAATTTACACTTTCTATGTTTCTTTATCCAACCTCTTATATGAATACAATACACTATTATGTGCACTAGAGAATATCCTATCTATCCTCATCCTTAGCATGTTTTAATGCTTTAGGAACCTATGATAAAATTATAATATTCCTTAAATAAGTTTGGATATGAAATTTTCAAGACTAATTCACCCCCCCTCTCAATCATTTTGTTTCAAAAAAACATTTTATTAAAAGCCTCAACTTATTCATTATCTTATGCATGGTACGCAATACTTTTATGATGGGAATTAATGGATTATTTAGTAAGAGATTTGATTGTATTATTCAAGAAGTGTGTCCCTCAATCATGGAAGAGCTTGATGGGCCACCTAAACTATGTGATAATATTCTTGTAAATGAAACTCTTTTCATCTTTTGCCCCATAACTAGGTGTTACAGTAGCTTCAACCCATTCAATAAAGTAATTTTATATAATGATAACATAATGATATTTTATAAATTTACTCAAGTGATTGATAGGTCCTAAAAAATTCATTTCCCACTATTAAAAATGTTTTTTAGCTAACAAAGGTTTCAAAGTCATTTCATCCTTCTAGTGTGGCTTACCCATTCATTGACATATGTCAGAATGTTACACTACTATATGTGTATCCTAAAAAATATTTAGACACCATAATCTACTCTATAATAGTTTCTATCTAGTGGATACTCTAGAAAAATTGCCTCATACTATTCCTTGGTGTGCTTCCTATAAAATCTATAGATGCTCAGGTTCCAAAACTACCCTGTATAATACTTCATCTTTTCCCAAATGATATAATATCCCATTTATAATAGTACATGGCAAAGCTTAGGTGGAAAAATAGTTCTTTTCTCTTTATTATTAGTACTTAGGGAATACCCCTTGTTTTATGAATTAATTAGATTACTAAAAATTCTTAGGTATCAAAAAAACTTGAAATAGATGGGCATTCAGAAAATCTTCCTATAGATCTTCTGAAACTTTCCCATTTATGATGTGATTAAATGATATAGCCCAAAATTTCATCTATCTAGCTTGACACTGATATAAAATTAGAATCATTGAAATAACATCAGCCATCTTGAAATTCATCCTCTGAGCATAGGCTAATTGACTAGGTAACATAGAACATGATGATCCATGAAAATTTCAAATATTGTGACAAGAAGATAATATCTAAATTTATGCGATGAAAACACTATATCCAATTCTTCCCTTTTAGTTTACATATAATTATTTTCTACATCCAAAAACTTTCATCTTGAAAAATGTATGGGATAGTCTTGTCCACAATCTTTTTGCTATGAAAACAAAACACTGACTATGATACTAAAAGTATCAATGTGCACATGAAAAGATTTACTCTAATATTGAAAGACTAGAATAGGTCTAGTGACCAATATTTTCTTTAGTTGTATGATATCTTGATACTTAAAATTCTAGATAAACTTTGTACCTTTACACAACAATATACTCCAATGGGGAATAAATGGCTTCATATCTCTTGATGAACTTTTGATAGTAGCTTGGGTGGCCAAGAAATTATCACACTTCTATTAAGCTGACTAGTGGTAGAATGCTAATAATGACTACAATTTTGTCCTGGTCTACCAAAATCCTTTTATTTCACACCACATGACCTATTAAGACACTAAAAGGTGTAAAAAATAAGCACTTTTTCAAATTTAGGGCAATACACAAATCTTGGTAGCATTCTAGCATGAGGCACAGCTTGGATACATGATCTTTAAATAAAAAGAAGATTACTCAATCATCTAGATATACTTCTAGGAAGTCATGAATGAAATCCTTAAAGGTAATCACCAATGCTCTACAAAAACTTATAGTTGTGTTATTAAGGCCAAAAGGCATTACCTTGTATGTAAAGGATCCCCATTCCATGGAAACAGTTATTTTATCTCTATCTTTTTCTATTATGGGTATTTGATGATACCCACTAAACCCATCTGTGAAGGGAATCATAAATGGATAATTGGCACATGCATCATTCAAAATTCAATAGTCATCACATACTCAGATCTCCCCTATTTTATTAGGTTGTACTACCGTGGGACTAACCCAATCTACCTTTTCTATAGGATATATTATACCTACTTCCTACATTTTGTCTAGTTTAGCATTCAATTTCATCTTCATGTTTGGATTCAACTTATACAAACTTTTATTTATGGGTCATGCACACTCGAGTTTGATATGCATTTCACCTAAGGAAGGACCTACTCCTTTGACTTCTAAATATTTTATGGGAAACACATCTTGATAATCCCATAGGAATTGCATAGCTTTTAAAACTTTAGATTTAGTCCAATAGTCACCTACATGTGATAATTTAGGAATATCCTTGATTCCAATGTTTTCCACTTGATTTTGAATAGGTTTATGATAAATCTTATGATTTTCTTTAGCAAAAAATTCTTACAAAATTCTTTCCCCTTCCTTATCTGGAGCTTGTATGTTGTGAATTTTTTTCTTTAGTGGTTCCTATAATTGGATCCTTTAATTTTTCTACTAGCCATTTAGGTTCAAAAAAATTAGATAGATCAATATCACCATTAGTATCTAAATCTTAAATTTCCTTCTCTTCATCCTTTATTCAATGGCATGGCTACATAAGAGATTACTCTTCCATCTTGGTTGATTTATAGCTTCATAGTGTTGTATTGAGATTATAGGTTACATTATTATACACAATAGACTCTATTATACTACTTAAATATTACATGTACCCATGGCATAGGAAATGTTTTATTTTAATCAGTGTATTATGGACCATATGATTCTCATCTTCAAACATAAAAGTCCATATGAAGTCACTATACACCTACACCCAGTGTTTTGTCTTCCTCTTGCATTCTTGATGCATATAAAAAATTAATTATAATGGGGTAAGTTTGTAATGAAATATATGAACCTAGTACTTAGGTGCCACACATTATTCTATCTAAACCTCAACACATTTATGGATATGGATTTTAAGCCACTCAACTTCCTAAAAGAAAGGTTAATTACTTTTGATTACCTACTGTAGTTGACATATGATATTCATAAGTTTACATGCATCATCAAAATCAAGTTGATTATTTATATGATTTTCCCACCATGTTGATACAAATCCCTTCAAATCATAATTCAATTCATTAACCCACTGACTAATCATAGGCACATGAACATGTAGGTGTAAAATGAATTGATGTATATCCTCAATCATAAAGTATGTAGGAAGTTATATTTCATTGGTGAAGACCATTCTCATAGGTCAAAGTTCATGATCACCATAATTCCCATTGAGTAGATACCCATTTCAGTTTTTGTTTATAAATGAAGCTATTTCCCAAGGTAAGGTGCCTTTTCTAGTCAATTATACATAATCCTATGTATGATCATCTAATTGATAGATAAAATCAATTTCTAAGTGAGTAAGAAATTTATAAGACATGTACAAATAATCTTCTCTAATAAATTGAGGTGCCGATGGATGAGTAATTACTATTTTAGGATTCCATTATTCAAATGTCTTTAATTGTTCAGTGATTAAAGACTACACCTGAGATTTATTATTCCCATACAAGAAATTGCACTTAGCTAAACACAAAGCTTTTAATTTATCTATAGAGTTTACCTTCACTTAGTTGGTTTTTATGCAACATAAGGATATTTTAGTTTAGTCAGAATGATGTATGGATTTTACACCTTATTTAGAGGAATGACTACAAATAGTATCTCCTTGATGAACCTCTAACTAATTTTGCATAGTATTGATAGTCATCTAACCATCATATGCCAATTTTTTCCTAATTAGCAAAGCATAATAAAATACTATTATCTTCACATAAATGACTTTAAATTCATCTCATATGCTTAGTTTTATGACTTTGATCTAAACATCTTATAACAAGCCAATGTGTTCAACTCTTCCATAGTCTACTAAATTTAGAATCATTAGGTTGTAACTAAGAACTACCCATCAAATCACCTTTTTTGTAGACATGGGGATCATATTAACCATGATACCAATATCAAAGAAAAAATTTATAATTTTATATCCTACAACTTCAATGTTGATTCACACATCTAAATCACATGGATTATTTGTTTTTACATACCAAACAAGTTTTTTTATCTTTTGTTTCCATCACTGTGCACTTTCTAGTAGATTATGTAGTAGATTTGTAATGTTCTAGGAAATATATTAATTATGGAGTGTAATTAATATATATAAAAATTTTATAGTAACAATTCCATCCTATCACATAATTCACATAATGTGACCATACACTTGGGTATTTATTGTTGTAGCATTTCCTTTAGTAGTAGCTTGGTGTTTAATATTCTTCAAAATATATGTAGCTTCATACCACATCCATTTTATACAACTATGTCTAGGTATTTGTCTTATTTCACTTTTCATATTTCCATGGTCCTTAGGCATTTTGAGAGCATGCAATCCTCTCTCTATGTGATGGTGTCTTGTAATGGTGTTTAGAAATGCATCCTCCTTAGACTGCATACTCACCATGTTAATACTGATGGCCTTTTCTTTTATTTTATTTTCAAAAATAAGATAGTATTATATCTTATATTTGCCATATACCATAAATTATATACAAAAATACTATCTTTGGGGATTCAAAGGACAATTACACTACACATGGCTATATTCTACACATAGGTAACATTTCAAATGAGGGCATTGCTAATTATTTCCTCTAACACCTTGATAACCCCCTTTGTATCTACACCTAAATCCTCCTCTATTTGATCGATAGCCTCCTATATAACCTCCCTATTATTTCATTATATTCCAATTTTGATGCTATTGGGTATTATCTCCAATCCCATATTATTATTACACAAATGGTAGAGACTAACTAGTTTTTTTTTGCTACATCATTATCAAATTCTAAGGTGTTAAGTATTGGTATTGTGGTGATGGTGGTGTCCAACCTAGTGAAAGAGGAGTATATCCAACCAAACATTGAGGCTGGTACTAAGGCAAGCTAGGAATCCATTATAGACCTATTTATTTCATTCAACACTTATCTACATATGGGCCTAGGATTGTCTACTTTCTTTAGGACACTTACTGCGTAACAATAACAAATACATTATTTGTAATATCTTATTTGTGCTAATTAAAATCTGTATAAATTAGTTTCATCATGATTATGTGATTTATAAAAATTACAATATAAAATATGTGGGCCTTTCACATACTATTATAGGAGATGGAACTATTTTGTTACATGCCCCACTACTCTACAGATTTCACATAACTCTATCATAATTAGAGGACAATAATTTATGTGATGTACTTCTTTCCCACACTCCATGCACCATAAACTTATATTAGGCTTATTTAATTCATGATAATGTTCCATCCTATTCATAAATGCTTGTAATATATTTTTAATATTAGAACCCACTATGAGAGCTTCCCTGTAATCTTTAATTTTCTCTACATAGAGAGTGAAAACTATAACATCTGCCTTAGTAGTATATTGAGTTTGAATTATAATAAACCCGATCATGGAACATAGTCTTTTGAAAAACCACATATCTTTATCTTTATCTTCTAGGGAAAACTACACCTTATTCATAACATCTAAGAACATGTGATCACAATCATATACTGATTCTCTTTACTTCTACCTAATCTCCTGTAGGTATTGAATAGTCTAACTTGTACATATATTTATTTTAAATTATATGATACACCACTCATTAACCTACTATAGATTTGCCTGAGAAATATCTATATTGTATATAAACTCAAGTGTTCTTCAATTCATTGCCTTGATTAATTATCACTTCTTTATATCCTCATTGGTAATACCCTTAGCTTTTCATTTCATCTGACATGTTAGTAAGTATCGTTTAGGGTTCACAAACCCATCATATGTCTCTAGGTTTATAAATGATCTTAAAGTACACATATTATAAACTAGTGTTGAGGACATATGTTATGATTCTACTATAGTGGGAGATTATGTTCTATGTGATCCTACCTTTGCACTAGGAATATTTACCTATGCACTAGGAGAGTTTATTTGTACACTCTAATTTTTGTATTTTATACTTTTATTTGATTAGTTTTAATAAACCTTATGGCCTTTAAATTCTTATGAATTAAGGCTATTTCAATTCTAGTACCCCATCGATGCACTTGTTCTAAAAATAGACCTTCCCAACTATTGCATGCCTATCCTTCTAGTTGAAAACTCTTAGTGTAATATAACAAATTGGGTTGTGGGGATGTGTACTCTTCTAGTGAATGATGATTTCCTATGAATTCTATTTCCATGTTTGAACCTATGATTACTCTATGACTTTGTCTTATTTTTTTAATACTTCATCTCCTTCTTCTAGTAATACTCATTCTTATATCTACACACTACCTTTATAAACTAACTGATCTACCTTTACACTATTCTCATCTTCATCTTCAAACATCTCTTTTTCCTCTTACTCTTCATCACTCTTTTATTTCTATCAACATTCATATTATTATTTCATCTCATCTTTATTAATTATTCATACTTCATCTCTTTTTTATATTTCATCATTTATTCTTACTCATTATTAAACTATGTTACTTCTACTCTTAACTCTATTCATAGCTACCTAGTTATTTTTCTTTTTACTCCATCTATTATTTTTTCATAGTTCACATTTTGAATGTAGACTCTTCTTCTGACTCTTCTTCCCTCATGTATCCATTCTATATTTACATCCAATCCTTATCTACTCATATAATCATCATTCCCTATCATGTTACACATACCCCCATACACCCAAAGTGACTACTCCACATTGGCTAGAATAGGCACCATGGCCTTGTCCACAACCAACAACTTCACTAGGATAAGTTATCACTACAAACATTTCCTTGAATTCCTATAATGAAGAAGTCTTTCATAGCTTCTAAAGATACGTATCCTCTTACTATAAACTATGTTATATATCAATCTATTTTAGTAGTAAACCAGTGATCTATTGCTCTTGTCCAATCAATTTATAATCTCTATAACTTGTCTATCTTTTCTTTATTTTAGATTATATTTTCTTACATCCTTGGTTTAAATTCATAATATTCCAATCATACTAACTAGTTAGCTAGCAATTTAATAAGCTCACACTATAATATTTCATAAATTTCTCCATGAATATGCTCTCAAATGATCTTCTAAACTATAATACCAGTCCTTAATTATGCTTTTGTAGAATTACATAGCCTTTGGTCCAACCATATCTCAATCTCTCTACCATGGTAACCATATTAGTATAATTTCCTCCAAAAAGAGGTTCCATGCTCATGTCACCATTGTTATCAGAGGTTATTAAGGCATCAAAACATGATAAGGATGATGATATAAGTGAGATATTTCATGTGCAAAAAATAGTTTATCATAAAATATAGGAGATTAGATGATAAAAACATAAAAATCATTAATTATTTTTGTTATTAAGCAAGTTAAGAACAACCAATATTGTATAAACTGAAATAAAACATTCAAAATAGTTCAGATAGAAAGTAATCAAGACATTATACATGAGGGAAAATGCAAGGAAAATAACAAGAAATGATATAGGAAACCATAACCAAATAATCTCCATTGATATATTCTAAAACAAAAATACCCTCTTCTTCTTATAAATAAAAGTATATATAGATGTTTCCAATCTATGACTGCTCATCTTCTTCTCATACTTGGCAGCAAAATCAGAGGGTATTCATATTATAAATTATTAAAACTCATTAAGATGAGATAAAATAGGCTATAAAATGACAAAATGAGTGCATAACACATGAATATAAGACAAGTATCCTACACAACTTTAAAATCCACGTTTTTCTTCCAACAATATGTTAAGTATAACTACCACTCAATGTAGAGTAAGCCTTAGAAGGGAGTTGCCATGAAAAAATTGACGTGATGGAGAGATAATAGGCATGTATATGAGTGAAGTTAGTTTATTAATAAGAGAGAGTAGTTATATTTTCAAAGGAGAATGCAAGGGAGAAATAAAAGAGGAGAAGGGTCTAGTCCATGAAATACAATGGAGGACTAAGGGACTATATGTATGTTTATGATTTTAACATCAGTAGAGATATTATTATTTTAGTGTGTATTATTTGGCTTGAATATTATTAACTATGATTTTAATGTCTTAAATTTATATTGATATTATTTATATCCTATGAATGGATTTGATTATTGTTGTAGGTTTGTATTATTAGACTATGCGGTGACAGTTAAAGAAAGAGTATTTTATTAGTATTAAAGGTTGTTTATGAAAAATTGGCCATTAGAAGATTAAGTGAGAGGTATTTATAATCCCAATTAATCTTTATATTTCCATCTTAATGTTAGATAAATATAAAATATCTAGATTTTAAGAAAGGACTGCCTATGTACAAAAATCTATGTGTAGTTATGCATGAAATTTTATACAAATAAATTTAAGAATCCATGAAGATGATAGTTTTTAATTAATATGGTAAATTGTATGTTAAAAATATCTCATTATTTTTATCTTGAATATAATGATTTTTTTAATCAATCTACAGGTGAAAGTCTCCATACATAATTTTAACAAGGTGAAGAAGACTATTTTTTTACACAGTCTAGTTAGGAATGTTGGAGTGAATATTTATAAGTGATTTCATTAATTACATGGTGAAATTATTGTAATTATAATATAATTTTTTTAATTTATATGATTTAATTCTTATCATATACAAAATATTAATATTTAAATTAGAACCTTCTTGGATGAACACACAGTCCTATGTATAGTCTAGAATTTTGCAGAACTATAATTTGAAGGTTGGTATAGATTATCCATGCATAAATAATTATTGGAAAAAGTGTGTATAGGTAGAAAATACATCTTTAAATTATAATAATTTATTTTAATCTACTAACGTTAAAATAAACCTATTTTTTTAGCTCTCAGGGTAAAGCAAGCATGTGCAACCTTATATTAGGGTTTTTAACTTGTAACCTAAACAATTTGTGTTCTCACCATACATAATTGGTGAAACATAGTAATATAATGTATTTTTTAATGTTATTTAATATTATTATGTATTTGAGTTAGTACATTACTATATGGTTTAAAAACCCTAAACTGGCAATGTATTAGGCCTAAAAGAGACCTAGTTACAGGAAGATTATGTAAATTAGAAAGCTTCCTTAATGGGTCTAATCATGAAAATTTATGTGAAGTATAAATAGACTAAATGGTACTAAATTTTTTTTTTAGTTTATCTTCATCAATTTTAAGTTTTCAAAACTTCCAAGCTTTGTATGCTAGAAGGCTATAAGAATATAGGCCTATAAGAACCTTCTTTTTTTTTATTATGTGCTGAAAGTGGAGAAAAGAGTAAATAACCATTTAGTGAGTTGAATTAATCCATGAAAAGTGTCAATGTTTATTTGGTAAGCATTATAGGTTATAATGGTGTATATATCTTAGTATTAAGGAGGTGGTAGGCTACAATCCTAGGCCTAGTATGTGTATAAGGATAAAGTATGGAAATAATATACAAGAACAAAGAAAATAAACAAAAATGAAAGAAGAATATACATATAAATGAGGATATAATGAGTTACCATTCATTATAGGGGATATAGATAACTAAATAATTTATAAAAAAAGTGGTCAAGCCTTGTAAGGGATTAGTGGAATGTTATAGGAGGAAAGTTTGGTTTAAGAAGACAAATAAGAAGAGAAAAACTATATATTTGAGTCTTAATAAGATTGAGAATGGACCTCCATCACCCTAGTGAGAGTGAGTTGTTATGGTTTATAAATTATGAAGAGGATTATTTGTCCAAAAAGGTTGATAACCCTAGTGAGAAGTTTGAGTGAACAAGGGGTTGAAATAGAGGAATAGAGTACCTATTACAAGAAAGTAAATCAAAGATTAGAAAAAAGAGAAGGAATTCAAATAACAAAATCAGAGTTACGTAAATGTATAAGGTATGTGTATTTTTTATTACATCATTTTTTAATGTTTGTTGTTTTATTATTTATTAGGTAGTATCAGAGAGAGTAATATCTTTAGAAGAATTGATAAGAAATGTAGCCACTAGGAGGTTCTATGAATGTAATTTATAGCTAAAGAGAAGTTTCAATGCAAGTAGAGAGACCAAGCAGGGGGTTGAGATGGTGAGTGGGTGTCAAGGAGATCTTGAAAGATTAAGTCAAGTTTAAAAGTGATTTGTGAAATAATAAAAGAGAGATTTGAAGAGTTGTGGTAGAGCAGACCTAAGAAGAGAGAGCAAAATATCAATAAAGAGTAAGAGAGACTCCAAGTGTGAGTGTGGTTCCAAGGTGAAAAAGACTTGGACAATAAATATGAAGGTTGAAAAGGCAAAGGTGAGTGAGGTCTTGGTTGAGTTAGAACACCATAAAAAAATAAAGAGGAAATAAGACCCAAAGAGAAAATGGTTGATTGTTAATGAGTAGATAAGTAAAACAAATTGAAGGATAGAAAGGATGATGTTCTTTGTGGAGCTTATGCAATGGGAAACCCAATGATATGGTTGGGCTTGTTATAGTAGTTTTTTTGTTTTTCATTTAATTTAATTAAATTACTAAAAACTTAATGAAATTTAAGGTTTATGAAAAATACCTGGAGATATGAAGATGGTCACACATAATTTTGAATTTATAAAATGAGGCAACTTATTTTTGGCTTGGAAGAATAACTTGCACACAAAGAGACAACCTAGACAAAATAGATAAATAGGTGACCTACCTAGTTAGGAACTATTCCTAAGAAGTTATGAAATTCCTCAAATGGATGTCAACTCACTTTTTTAACAATAAAGAGGATAAATAAACACTAAAATTACAAAATATAAAAATGTGATAGAAAAGAGATTATAAATTAATTTTTGTTTAAACTATTAGTGTAATCAAAGTATTCATCTAAATAAGTTGTAGCATAATTCATATCCAAGGTGACAGAGGAAATGATAAAGAAAATAGAGAGATATAATGTGTTCTAAATTAGGGATAAATAAGAAGACACAAGATTATAATTAAGAAATGAAATGAATATAACAAATACTTACCATGAACCAAAATGTTGATAGAACATATTTCTTCTGACAGGTGCAAGTGATCCTTTAGGTTTGTGATGGTGGATGTGGATTGGGTGTGGTAGAATTTTGGTAGAGTAATGTTAAGGTTCTACTTAAATCTCCTAAATTTTTTGAGTAGCATTCCAATATTAAAAATTTATAGTCCTTGAGTAAAGGGTTGGCTAAGCATTAATAGATTGATGTCGATCGAGAGAATCAACACCAATCATGGTAGAGTTGATAATGATTTACCCTTTTTAGTTATATATGGCTTTATCTACATTCACTTATTCCAATTATATTCATTTTTATGATCTTATACATGATATTTTTGATGATGATGTTATACATGGGTAAGTTGGTTAAAGGGTTAAGATTATATGGGTTATAAATAGATTTAGGTGGTTAGGGAGGTGAAATGGTAATTTATTAAAACAAATTACTAGGTGGCTAATGGTAAATAATTTAAGATTTAATATAGGAATATTTAAGATAATAAAATAATAATAAGGTTCCTATGACACCTAATAAATCATATATAACATATGAAATTATAGTGTCTACATTTTCCTCTTTTACATGTAATACATGTCACGAGATAAAAACTGAGAGAGGTGCAATGCCCCAAGTTTATGTGAGGAAGTATCCTTCCTAAAACCAAGATCCAACATAGAATTAGGAGTGGGTTATGGGTTTGAAAAATGGAATAATGGATAGGATGGAGAGATAAAAATTGAGAGATAATAACATAGATGCATAACATGAAGTATATGTTTTACATTGATAGAGTGTGATTTATACAAGTAGAGATGCTCTAAGGAAAATCCTATAATAAAATTCCATAACTAAAAATAATTAAACCTAAACAAAGGCTAATAAAGTGATCAAGTGATAGGTTTTGGCTAACCAAAGCATTTGGTGCATTATTGCAGTGTGCATGCTACTTATAGACAATTGTTCTTAAGATAAAATGCACTCTCGAGACCCATAAAGGGGAGATACCCAAAAAAATGTATGCCTTATGTAGGTTGTGGGAATAATAGGGGTTTATATACATAAACCTAAAATGTAATAGGGTAAAAAAATAGGATAGGTGTGGCAAGGTACTAGGGTGAAGCTATGGAGCAGGACTAGATGTATAAAAAAAGATTGTAAGTAGTGGAAAATAAGAAAATTGATGCCAATCTAGAATAAATCAGCATCGATCCATCAAATCAATGTTGATCTAGAAATTAATGTTGATGCAAATATAGGTATATAAAAAAATATGACATGGAAAGATATCATTTACTATTTATGTGAAAAAAATGATGAGTGAAAATAAGATGATGATTGTGACATGAGGTGCAATGAAGGTGAGTGGTAGTGGTCAGAGGTGACAATGATGGTCTCAATATGAGGTAAGCCCTATTATTTTTATTTTTTTCTTGATTTTTCTTATATTTTTTTATTTTTTATATTAAGGTAATATGTTATCATTAGGTTGGTACAATAGGGTAGAATCAGTGATGATTCACATGAATCAATGATGATTTAGAGGGAATCGATGTTGATTCAACAAAAATGACATATATCAATAATAAATCAATGTTGATTCACTAAAGAAAGTGTAATATAAAATTAGAGTACTTAAGGCTAGACTAAGGATATTTTTAGGGAATTTAAGGCTTATAGAGGATTATGGTAATAGGCACAAACACTATTACAGATGTAAGATCAAGTACCCCTTCTATTAGAGTGACTATGAGACTAGGTGAGCGATGATGATTGGGCACATATGGAGGTAGTTGGTTTAGGAGGAGTGTGCTTTGACTACTACATTTGCTAAGATATGAGCTTATTGGTCATATTGATAGAGTGATGGGATATGATCAAAGGGACATTTTGGATACCCATAGGGAATATGATGATCATTGAGGAGGATATCTATAAGAAATTATGACTAATAGTGTAGGGGGCTATGATAGTACATGTGGTTGAGTGAGGGCATTCAATAACATTGACATGACTATATGGTGGGGATGTTATAGACATTACCTTTGTAACAGGTGGTTTTGTGTTTGAGCCTTTATATGAGGAAAATATAGAGGGGAGGGGAGTACTTACGATGATGATGTTGGCCATCTCAGGCTATGATCTCTTAGATTCAAGAAGAGGTAGGTTACCATGGAGCCTTATAGGTGTTATTATAGACATGATGGAGCATCAAATAGTGTTTTCCTAGGCCTCAAAAGTACTAACACATGTCTATAAAGATCTATGGGAGTGAAGGATGTAGAGGAGATATGGGATAGATGTGATCATGACTCTATAGTGTTGGGGCTATGATCACATCAGGGTGGTTCTCTTATTGGTACCCCATGGATACAACGATATGAGATTGATTACATTTTTTCCTTCTTTTAATGGAACATATATTTAGTATGAGATTATAAATATGGTGTGATTTGAGACCTAGAGTACTATCAATGGGTGTTCAAGGGGATATAAGTTGGGGATGTTAATTAGAGGCCCTAGAGCATATTTATTACATGGCCTACACTGGAGGCTGAGCTAGTAGACATCTAAAGAGAGAGGTGGGTTATGGGGAGGAGGATAAAATATGTGGAGTACTTCCATTTTGGGTGGGTAAGGATATAATTTAGATTGATATAGGATATACCATGGGCCCCATATGTATATAGATGAGATGAGATAAAACCTTGACTCCTAGATCTAGATATAATATTTATTCTAGTATGAGTTGAGGAGGAGGCCCCAGGTTTAGAAGTAGAGGATGATGGGTATAATCTAGAATTCTTAGTGTGTTGGGAATGGAAGTTAGATGTGAGGCAAGAAAGGGTGGTGTAACCTCGACAAGAGGGAGTAGATGAGAAGATGCAATATGTTGAGGAGGATGGAGGAGGAGAGGAGGAGAGGGGAGAGGAGGGAGAGAGGGGAGAAGATGGAGGAGAGGAGGAGATAGACATTGTAGGGATTATTATGGAGTGGGATACACAAAGAGCCTAGTGTATTTCATTTATAAGGATAGGTGGCTATAGAACAAGGGGATATCAACATTATATAGATAGAGTGAGATGGCCCATGGATCAAATTAGATTCATTACAGATAGAGTATGACACCTTAAGACTATGTCAAGATCTAGTATTTAAGGCTCAAGATCGATACCACATAGAGAGGGATAGCTTGTGGTGGGGGGATGAAGGATATATAGGTAGATGGTTTTAGGGGTAGTTATGATGAGCATAGGGTAGGTAGGTACTATGAGCATAGATAGGTATCAAGATATAATAGTGGATATGCAATATTAGGAGTATATTTTACTATATATACATTTGGAGATTCCATAATATGCTACCCATTTGGCCACATATGGTATATCTTTCAGACAGACTCACATAGGTTTAATGAGCATAGGAAGTGCATCTCATGGGAGGGATCAAATGAGGGATAGAGATAAAGGAGATGAGGGAGGGGATGGGAGTGGAGGAAGTGGTAGGGCTCTAGGAACATCAATCTAAGCTAGTTCTAGTTTACATAGTATCTTACTATTGTATTTATTATACTGACCAGAGATCCATGTACTTTGTGTATAGATATTTATGATGTACATTTTGATAATTTATATATAGAGATACATGATCTTGACTATAATTTGTGATGTTTATATTTCATGTTCTATGGAGTTTATGGATTTATGAATTATGTTATTATGGATTCTTGTATTTAGATTATGTGATTATGGATTTAGCTAATTAGATGATATGGTATATTTATTATGGTTTTATGGATTTATATTAAAAAAATTTATGGATCATGATTATTCTAGATGTACATTAGATTATGGATTATGGATTTTAGATTTTATGTTATGTGACTATGAGGTTTGGATTATGGATTAGATGGATTTGAATGATATAGAATGTTTATGGATCATGATTATATTACTATGGATGTGAATTAGATTATTTGGTTTATGGATTTATGTCATGTTATTATATTAAAATGGTTTATTGATCATGATTACATTACTATGGATGTGAATTAGATTATTTGATTTATGGATTTATATATTTTTTATGTGATATAATTATGTATTTTGGATTACTATATTAGGATATTCTTATGCCTTTGATTATGATCTATGTGGGCAATTCTATTTTTAGATAATTAACTAGCAAAAATTTTGATTTACAAAGGTTTTATTGCTCATTACTGGCTTGTACCTAACCCAAGAAAACCTCTTAAAAATAAATGCATGTGCATCCTGAACTAATTTTTAATAAATACACTAACAACCTTATATTTACTATGTTTAGGATTTAGTGGTTTTAGAAGGAAATTACTAGGGATTTGCTTCAAGATTTGATAAAAAATAAATTATTTTAAAAATAATATGATCTCCCCTTTTCTACCCCAAAACTAAGGTAGACCCTAGGTTCCTTTTTTTCCGATCCATGTAGACTACTCAATGTGGAAAGTCTACTAATTTAAAGAAACATGATCAATATGGGAAGATTTATTTGGATATTTATTTCATGATAGCCATCCCTTTGAGGGATTGGTCTATATTTTAAGAGATGCATTTTGAAGTAGATATTCTTCGAGAAAGTAGTCTACACTCTCTCTCTCTCTCTCTCTCTCTCTCTCTCTCTCTCTCTCTCTCTCTCTCTCTCTCTCTCTCTCTCTCTCTCTCTCTCTCTCTCTCTCTCTCTCTCTCTCTCTCTCTCTCTCTCTCTCTCCCTCTCTTCTCATGTCCCCTTCTAGTTGACATATTTTCGAGCGGGATATTAGCCTATTATGCGACCCTCGTAGGCTGATAGGATGGATAGAGGGTCTTGATAGAGATGGGTTGGAATTCATTCGGGCATTTTCGGGCATGAATTAAGGGAGATATTAATATTTGATTGATTTAATCAAATATTAATTATTTGAACCAATTTTAATTAATTATTAATTATTAATTATTAATGATTTGGTCTAATTTGAGGATGCAAATTCTAAATTAAGACTTGGTCTAATTTTAAGACCCTAGTTCTAATTTAAGGAAGTCTAATTTAAGGGAGTCTAATTTTAGCAAGCACACCTTTGGAAGTGTATAAGAATCTCTCATGAGAGAGAGTTTGTATTCATGCTTATTATTGATATTGATTCTTGTTAAGAAATTCTTCTGTGAAGACTGAGCCAAGGGTTCCAAGATTCCAATTGCATTGAAGAATGTCAACTCTTCATTGTGTGCGATTCAGAAGTTGTGAAAGATCAGTCGATCTATTGCCGAATTGAGAGGATAACTTCATCCAGAAGTTATCATAGTATTACAGGTATTTGAGAGATAACTTCACTCAGAAGCTATCACAAGGGTTTACAGGTATTTTTCTTTATTTTGGGGTTTGATTCAATAATTATCCAAATATAGATCTTTTGTATCAGCCCATAATTCTATAGATCAGGATCAGGCATACAGGGTGTGTTATATCAGCGGCCGTACGAATTCCGTACAGATCCATAAAAATCTGTACGCATCAATAGGAAGTATAGGTACTGACATCAGTGAATAGATACTTACAGAGACTGACATTGGTCGATATAATATCGACATCGGCGGAGTAACGACTGTAGATCGACCGACAACGGCAGTATAACCGGCGTCGGCGACTGTGTGTTTTACACGGCAGGCCGAGACGAACCAGATTCAAAATTCTTTTCTAGTTTACGAAATATTCAGGCTATTCAGGCTGTACTTTTGATAATTTTCTGTATACTTGATAGAGGATCTCTATTGTAAGCTTATGAGCAAATAAATAAGAAATTATACTGTCATTTATTCATCAATTTGAAGATATTTTGCAGAAATTCAGATAAGCAATTTGGAGTTTTGTTTTGATATTCGAAGGGATATTATAGTGGTATCAGAGCTAAATCCTGCCATCCTGAGGGTTTGACAGATCTTATGCAGCCACAAGGGTTGGGACCACACGGGTATTTCACGCGCAGTAGAGCTTTGCTTGAAGGTACTCAAGTTCTAGAACAACTGTCGGAAGACATGGGTGATGATATTGGCAGGGCCCGTATTCCTCACCATCCAAGAGATCAAGATGATCCAGAGGTTTTACTTACTCTTAGAGAACTATGAGAAGGGCAAAGGCAGAATAACCAGGTATTACAGCAGTTGGTAGCAGCACTGCCAAGATTGGGTTCTCCGAGGAGACATTCCCCACACCGTGAAGATGTCAGGAGTGTTGCAGGATCATAGAGAGGCCATGGGACTATTTCTCGTACAACGAATAGGCCTACTAGGCCTATCTTTGTGAGACAGGAAGTAGAGGAGGTGATAGCAAGTGAGGAGCATGAGGAGGCATTTACGAACACACTTAGGGCAGCGACTGAAGAGTGGGAGTCATTACCACCTATGGTCAGGGAGATGATTACTTTTGACTGATTCCTCACACAAAGGAAAGAACATTACCGAGGTCGACAGAATGGGAGACCAAGACCCCAGAACAATGATCTAAAGCATGCTACGAGTAGGCTCACACTAGCAACATTTGATGGTAGTGGTAAGGTGACAGCACAGGCCTGGGTTAGTAAGCTGGATACATTTCTCACATTACGACTGATGGGTGAGGAAGATGCTATTAGATATGCGACACTACATCTCGAGGGAGTAGCTCATGAGTGGTGGCACCATGGGATGGTGACACTCCATCATGATCGGATCACTACTTATCAGGAGTTTATGGACAGGCTGGTGGAGTGTTTTGACAGGAGGGATCCAGAGTCCTATTTTCGAGAGTTGGCACAGTTGCGCCAAAGCGGCAGTCTAGAGTCATACATTGGTGACTTCCAAAAGTTATCAGTCATGGTTCCTGACATTTCAGAGAGGCGACTAGTAGTACTCTTCATGGAGGGATTGATAGAACCACTGAGAGGTTGGGTCAAAGGCTTTGATCCTCCTTCCTTACAGGAAGCTATGAAGAAGGCACGTAGTATGGAGATGTCAGCCCCATCTAGTAGATCTAACTCCAGAGGTACTTATTCATCCAGGGACAGTAAGGGCTCCAACAAGAATAGAGAAAGACTAGGCTTTAACATAAATAAATCAGGTGTTAAGAATGATTCAAGGGCCAATCTGGCAGCACCACCTTTGGATAGAGAGGCTCTTAATGATCTACGAAGGAAGAAGCTTTGTTTTTACTGTAAAGGTCCATATGATGCTAATCATGATTATCCTTTGAGACCTAAGGGCAAAGCAAATTGGGTAATGTGGGCCTATTATGAGGATGAGGAATCAGAAGATTCTGAACATCACAATTATTTCGAGGAGCCTGAGGCTGAAGCTTCAGAGCCTAGGGTAGAGGCAGAGTCAGAGCTCTAGATTCAGGAAGCACGTCTATCTAGCATCTAGCACGAGGGATCATTCAGACTCCAGGGAGTTTTGGCAGGACAGAGGGTCATTACCCTTTTTGACATAGGAGCCACACATAATTTCATTGATACTAGATTTGTGGAGAAGCGTGGACTCACCACAAAAGAGTTTGGGGCATTAGAGTTAAGGTAGCTGACGGTTACACCCTCTAGTGTGAGCGGATGATCAGAGATCTTCCATTACGCTTGAACAACTATGAGTTCAAGGATGATTATTATGTAGTCAACATGGGGGATATAGATTTGGTTTTGGGCATGAAGTGGCTTCATTCCCTTCAGGTAGTCACTCTTAGTCTTAAAGATATGGAGATCCGTTTTGATGTAGATGGGAAGACTCACATTCTTAAAGCAATACGGGACGGCAACATCAAAACCATTTCTTTACATCGGATGGAGAGGCTCATGCGGCATGATATGGTAGAGTGGGTTGCCGAGTGCACATTGGCACCAATGCAGGAGGGACAACAGAAGACCGAGTACCATCCAGACATTCAGCAGCTGAGAGTCAAGCATGATAAGGTCTTTAGTGACATTCCACCAGGGAGACCTCCAGATAGGGGCATTGAGCATATTATTGAGCTTGAGGAGGGGGCTAAGCCCATTATGATTACTCCTTATCGACATCCTAAGCGGTTGAAGGATGAGATCGAAAGAACAATTAAGGAGTTACTGGCTATGGGTCATATTCGGCCAAGCAAATCACCATTTGCTTCTTCAATTGTTCTAGTGAAGAAGAAGGATGGTACCCTACGAATGTGTATTGACTACAGAGCCTTGAATAACAGGACCATTAAGAACATGTATCCTATACCACGTATTGATGAGCTTATTGACGAGCTCCATGGTGTACATTACTTCACGAAGATAGACTTAAGATCAGGCTACCATCAGATCAGAGTTCGCGAGCAGGACGTGGAGAAGATAGCTTTCCGTTGCCATAGTGGACACTACGAGTTTATAGTGATGCCATTCGGGCTCACTAACGTGCCAGCAACATTTTAGTCCACCATGAATAGAGTCTTCCATTCACTTTTGAGGAGGTTTGTACTTGTTTTTTTTTATGACATTCTTATATACAGTAGGACTTGGCAGGAGCATTTGGCTCATCTGGAGACTGTACTCAGCATCTTGGAGAGGGAATCCTTGTACGCCAAGGAGTCCAAATGTGATTTGGGGATGACCGAATTGTTATACTTGGGTCATATTATCAGTGCAGGGGGAGTACGGATGGATCCTGAGAAGATCCGCGCCATCATAGATTGGCCTATTCCAGCAAACCTAACACAGCTAAGGGGATTTCTAGGTTTGTGTGGTTTTTACCAGAGGTTTGTGAATGGCTATTCACGACATGCAGCTCCCATGACAGATTTGACTAAAAAGGGTGCTTTTTGTTGGACACCTGAAGCACAGGAGTGTTTCGAAAGGTTTAAGGAGTTGATGACTACGTGCCCAGTTCTGGCACTACCTGATTTTTTGAAGCCGTTCGAGCTTCAGTGCGATGCCTCAGGTGAGGGCATTGGAGCGGTGCTTATGCAGGACAAGCACCCCATAGTATATGAGAGTCATAAGCTTAGAGGACTAGAGAGACTGCACATCATTTATGATAAGGAGATGCTTGCTATCATGCATGCCTTGGCAAAATTTAGACAATATCTAGTGGGCAGCAAATTTTGCATCAAAACGGACCACAACAGTTTGAAACATTTCTTGGGGCAGCGAGATCTCAATGATCACCAGCAGAAGTGGGTGAGTAAAATACAGGCATATGACTTTGACATCTCTTTCATTAAGGGCACCCAGAATGTTGTGGCCGATGCTCTTTCACGCAGGCCATTTTTGAGTACCATGGTCCACATTACAGAGGATTGGCGACATATGATAGTGGCAGAGTACGCCAAGGATACATGGGCATCTAGCATTGTTGAGGGATCAATGGTTGACACCAGATATACTCTTGTGGATGACTTGATCATTTACAAGAACAGGGTTTTTTTGATTCCAGGATCGTCGATGAAGAACATTATCATGTGAGCTTTTCATGATATACCTACTGCAGGACATCTCGTATATTTCAAGACTTATAGACAGATTAGGGAGAGATTCACATGGAAAGGCCTTAAAGCAGATGTTCTTCAGTATGTGCGTGAGTGCCCTGTTTGTTAGCAGAACAAGCAGGAGAACACGTACCCAGCAGGATTGTTGCAGCCACTTCCAATTCCTGACAGGAAGTGGGAGTGTTTGTCGATGGATTTCATTACGGGCTTGCCTAAAGCCCAAGGACGTGATTGCATATATGTAGTTGTGGATCGGTTAACGAAGTATGCTCACTTCTTCCTGATTACCACAACACATACAGCTACACAGGTAGCAGAGGTTTTCTTCCGAGAGGTATTCCGACTGCATGGATTACCTAGGAGCATAGTGAGCGACAGGGATAGTCGGTTCCTAAGTCACTTCTGGCAGGAGGTGTTCTGACTTTTTGGGACCGAGCTTACACCTAGCACCAGCTACCACCCGCAGACTGATGGACAGACAGAGATAGTGAACAAATGGGTGGAGGGCTACCTCAGGAACTACATTGCAGGGCAGCAAAAAGCTTGGGTCAAGTGGATTCATCTGTGTGAGTATTGCTATAATACAACTTTCCACATGACCATTCAGATGTCTCCTTTTATGGCATTATACGGGTATGAGGCACCGAGTTTTCTAGATTTGCTACTGAGTGACAGTAGAGTGCCGAGTGCTGGGGACCTATTGCAAGAGAGTCAGGATATTTTGAGGACTCTCAAGGAGAATATTGCTAAGGCACAGAATCAACAGAAGTAGTATGCAGATCAGCGGAGGACCGAGAGATCTTTTGAGGTAGGTGACATGGTCTATCTTATGTTACAGCCTTACCGACAGTCTACTCTTAAGAAGAGTGGGGCAGAGAAGCTTAAGCCACGTTACTACCGTCCTTTTCGGATCCTAAGACGCATTGGAGAGATGGCTTATGAGTTAGAGCTTCCTACAGAGAGCAAGGTACACAATGTCTTTCATGTATCACGCCTCAAAAAGGCATTCGGACACCGTGTGATACCTTCAACAGTTTTACCTCCCTTAGATGATGAGGGAAAATTGATCTTAGTACCTGAGTCCATCTTGGAATCTAGAGAGAGACAGTTGCATCGATGGACTATCAGGGAATATTTGGTAAAGTGGAAAGATTTGCCATTTGAGGATGCGACATGGGAAAGCGAAGATATTTTACAGCATCCAGAGTTGAGATTGCTTGAGGGCAAGCAATTTCAGGAGGGGCAGACTGTCATGTCCCCTTCTAGTTGACATATTTTTGAGCGGATGATTAGCCTATTATGCGACCCTCGTAGGCTGATAGGATGGATAGAGGGTCTTGATAGAGATGGGTTGAAATTCGTTCAGGCATTTTCGGGCATGAATTAAGGGAGATATTAATATTTGATTGATTTAATCAAATATTAATTATTTGAACCAATTTTAATTAATTATTAATTATTAATTATTAATGATTTGGTCTAATTTGAGGATGCAAATTCTAAATTAAGACTTGGTCTAATTTTAAGACCCTAGTTCTAATTTAAGGAAGTCTAATTTAAGGGAGTCTAATTTTAGCAAGCACACCTTTAGAGGTGTATAAGAATCTCTCATGAGAGAGAGTTTGTATTCATGCTTATTATTGATATTGATTCTTGTTAAGAAATTCTTCTATGAAGACTGAGCCAAGGGTTCCAGGATTCCAATTGCATTGAAGAATGTCAAATCTTCATTGTGTGCGATTCAGAGGTTGTGAAAGATCAGCCGATCTATTGCCGAATTGAGAGATAACTTCATCCAGAAGTTATCATAGTATTACAGGTATTTGAGAGATAACTTCACTCAGAAGCTATCACAAGGGTTTACAGGTATTTTTCTTTATTTTGGGGTTTGATTCAAGAATTATCCAGATATAGATCTTTTGTATCAGCCCATAATTCTACAGATCAGGATCAGGCATACAGGGTGTGTTATATCAGTGGCCGTATGAATTCCTTATAAATCTGTAAAAATCCGTACGCATCAACAAGAAGTACAGGTATCGACATCGGCGAACAGATACTTACAGAGACCGACATCGGTCGACATACTACCGACATCGGCAGAGTAACGACTGTAGATCGACCGATGACGGCAGTATAACCGGCGTCGGCGACTGTGTGTTTTACACGGCAGGCCGAGACGAACCAGATTCAGAATTCTTTTCCAGTTTATAGAATATTCAGGTTATTCAGGTCGTACTTTCGATAATTTTCTATATACTTGACAGAGGATCTCTATTGTAAGCTTATGAGCAAATAAATAAGAAATTATACTGTGATTTATTCATCAATTTGAAGATATTTTGCAGAAATTCAGATAAGCAATTTGGAGTTTTGTTTTGATATTCGAAGGGATATTACACTCTCTCTCTCTCTTTCTCTCTCTCTCTCTCTCTCTCTCTCTCTCTCTCTCTCTCTCTCTCTCTCTCTCTCTCTCTCTCTCTCTCTCTCTCTCTCTCTCTCTCTCTCTCTGTGTGTGTGTGTGTGTGTGTGTGTGTGTGTGTGTGTGTGTGTATGTGTGTGTGTGTTTTATAATTGTCCTTTGAGGGATCAGTCTATTATTTTTTCTTGTTTCTTTTTTTTTGTTTAGTTTTTTATCCTAGGGATATTATTTCTTTATGGATTGGCCTTATGAATCCTATAATAGTTCCCCATGGCTTTATTTCACAATATGATAATCTTATTATTGATATGGTAGGGAGGATTTTTTAGGAAATAATGATTTGGATCTAGTTATGATTATGGGTGTGGCTTGTCCAATTAGAGCATGCTATGAATAGATCTAAGGTATTCATATTCAAGGTTATAATATAAAATGTTGTTGGATAAACACGTATCTATATATCGTTATTTAGTATAACAATGAAAGGGATGTGGTTTTATCTTAATCAAACTAAAAGAAACCAGGTTGACTAAGGCGATTAATACTTATTAATAGAAGAGAGGACATAAATGCAATATAGGCTCTCATTATAATTTTCCATCAAGAGAGTCCGAACGATATGCCCCAGATCTATATTAATGGGTGATAATATATCATCCAATACAGTTTGGAGAAAATTTTCCTCATTTGTTCTTTTCCATATTAGTGACATACTAATTTTGTTTTAAGATAAGGTCACCAATATTAAATTCACATCCATTTATATTTTTATTATAGGCACATTTTATTCATTCCTAATAGACATAGTGATGGTTAGGGGCATTTGATCGATGCTCATCCAAGAGCTCAAGCTAAGCCAATCATTCCTGATGAAATTCATCCTTAGAAATGATATTTTTAAGAGAGATATAAAGGTAAGTAATAGAAACCTTAAGAATAATTAAAACTTTGGTACCATAGACTATGGAGAAAGGAGTAGCACCCATAGGGGTTTGAATACTAGTTTGATAAGCCCATAAGACAAAAATAACATGAAGATGTCAGTTATTTCCTACTTCATTAATGACTTTAGTTAGGATTTTGACAAGATTTTTATTGTATGCCTTGGCCTATCCATTAGCTTGAGGATAGTAAGGTAAGAAAAATATTAGAATAATTTAAAAAGAATCATAAAGCTCTTGAACTTTTTTTATTTTTAAAATATTTTCTATTATTTATGATGATCTTATGAGGAACACCAAAGAGATAAATAATATGCTAACTAATGAAATCCATAAATTTTTTCCTTTGGTTGAGATAACCTCTACCAACTTAGTGAAATATTAATTGGTGGTAATGATAAATCCATGACACTGAGAGGATTCAGGATTGATCTGTCCTATAAGATCAAGCCCCCACTAGGAAAATGGCCAAAAATCCTATGCTAACTATAATGCTTAACTAAGAACATGTGATAGGTTGGAATATTTATAGAAATTTACACATTTCATAATGTACTCACAATAATACTAATTTAAAATAAGCCAATAATATCCCAATTGTAAGATTTTATTCGCAATGGTGTGGCCACTAAAATTTCCATCACATGACCCATCATGAGTGTATTTGATAGTGAGGGTAAGTTTATGGTTTTAGAGACAATTAAGAAGGATACCATTGAAAACACACCTATAAAGAATAACCCCTAGTATGACAAATTGCATTATGAAATGATATAAAGATCATTTTCCATTTCTAGATAGATCTAGAGGAATAATCCTCCTTGATAAGTAATTAAATATCAATGCAATCAAAGATCTAATGGATTTTCCTCTACACTATGGATGAAAAGATTAGTTTTCATAAAATAATGTTGATTAACCTTATGGATGAGGATAAATAACTTAGACTCTTGAGAGGAATATGGGATAAACGAGGCCAAAGAATGTATGGTATCTACAAACTTGTTAGTTTACTGAGGAGTGGCTTGGATAAAATAATGCTCAAAAGTAGATAGTAACTAATTAGCTAAGGTCTTATACTTATGAATGATGTGATTTTTACATTGATATATGCCCTTAATCTGATTGACCATATTCTAGGGATTACTATAGATATTAAGTGTTTTAACACCTAAAGCTAAAGCAATTTAGAAACCTATGGTCAAAGCCGCATACTTTACCATATTATTTGTGCAATCAAAATCAAGCTTAAAAGATAAAGGTATAAGTGTCCCCCCAAGGGGGATTAGGATAATTCCATCCCCCCCATGATGCTTTCACTTAGATCCTTCAAAGAATAGTGTCATTTGATATTATGGATCTACTTGAGATGTGAAGGCTATGGATTCATCTAGGAATTCATAATTAATTGTTTGATTATAAGTAAGAGGTACTTTAGCAAGTTGATCAATAATGATTTGACCTTTAACTATTTTTTATGGATAAAATTGAGATTAAATTCTACCAAGTGCATAATCCATTTTGCTATTTGTTGATTCTGATAAGGCTTTAAACACATAAACTTTAGGGATCAGTGTTTGTAATCACATAAGTTTTGTGATTGAGAAGATAATGGTTAAGCTTAGAAGATACAAAGACTAGAGCTGCACATAACTTTTTTATGTGAGAGTATCATGTCTATATTTAACTATTGTGTGAATGACATAATAAACTACCTACTCATTATGTTACTCATCATGATGGGCAAGCATGGCTCCTAAGGCATGGTCTATGGATAAAATATACAAAAATAAAGGTTACCCTTCCTTCAGATGAATGAGAAATGGTGGTGAAAGAAACTACCTTTTAAGATCATTGAAGGCCTCCTAATAACTAGAGTCCTAATTAAAACATGCACCCTTCCTTAGGAGGTGATGGAATAGTTAACATTGATCAAATATCTAGGAGATAAAATGATGAATGGACTATAATTTTTATTATAAGCTATGTAGCTTCTTAAGGTTAGATAGGAGTGGAATTTATATGATGGCTTTAATATTAGTTGGGTTGACCTTTATCCCTTGAATAAAGATGATAAATCCTAAAAGCTTACCCATCAAAACTCCAAAAATGTATTACTTAAAATGGAGATGGACACAAAAGAAGATTAAGTCATCAAAGATTACTTTTAGCACTGAAAGATGGTCTTTTCATAGTTTTAAATTACTTAGGAGATCATACACATAATATTCAATAATTTTATGGATTGTATCATGGAAGATATAAGTCATTGTTCTTTGATAGGTGGCCTTAACATTATTTAAGCCAAAAGGCATAACCCAATAGTAGAAGGTCCCCCAAGGAGTAATGAATGAAGTCATATGTTGATCTTATGGTGTGATAAGGATTTGATTGTATCTAGAGAAACCATCCATAAGTGATAATACTTCATGACCAGCTATTAAATCCACTAATTTGTCAATATTAGTGATAGGGAAATCATATTTAAGATAAGTGAGATTAAGGTTGTGAAAGTTAGTACAAAGGTGTATTCCCCATATGGGTTTTGAGACAAGGATGATATTAGATACCCATTGAGGTTAATCAATAGGCTAGATATATTTGATGGATAAGACACATTATAACTCTTCCTTGACTAAAAGTGTAATGCAAGGGTACATATTTTGAATTTTTTGCTTTATATGCTTGGTGTTCAGGAATGTGATAATTCTATAGATGAAAATAGTAGGGGCGATACTAAGCATGCCACTATAGGAACAAATGAATGATTCACTATGATTTATCAGAAATGTAATGAAATTTTGATGCTCCTAAGCATCTAAGGATTTTTTGACCTTAATAATTTGTTGAGTTTCATGAGATCCTATGTTAATGTCAATAGTAGCCTCATTTAATATACAATATCTTTTAGATGGAAGGGATTTATGTATATGGGACTTTTTTATGCCTAAATGAGTTAATATTGACTCATCATCTTGGTACTAAAGAATAGGGATGGTGGGAAAATATGACCTTATCATGTTTTGGTAGGATAGAGGAATGGTTTTGATCTTCCCATTACAGTGATAAATGAGAGGTTCTATAGAGATAAAATTGACTAAACTATTTTTGGGGGAATGGATATGATATTATAGAAGGGGTGATGGATGATGAGGATGGTGTGTCCTCTTCAAAAATAGGTAGAAGAGTAACTTTTGGGGTAGTTTTGTGGTTTTTGTTAAAATTAAGGTCATGTTTTTCATGGGGTTCCTAAAATATCCTAATGTGATATAATTCATCCCTTGTTGATAGCATCTTATGCCAAAACCTTTCCAAGCATACCATTGTAGGTATTTTTTTAAAGTGGGGTTTATCTAAGAATGAAAAGTTTGAGGTGATGATTTGGCATGGGGTTGGTCAGCAAGACCTAAAGAAGGTTGATCACTCCCCCATAGATAAAATGAGTAAGGAGGAAAGGTAGACTAAAGGGAATAATATCTCCTAAATTAGGATAATATTTATGCTATTTTTATGGATGCCCATATTCTTGGGGAGTAGGGAGAGTGTTGAGTGTTAGTAACTAATATTATCTAATTGATAGTTGTTAAAACACAGAATCAATGGAATCCTTACTAGTAATCCATTATGAATGGATTGTGGTACTATATGATGCCTCATTTGATGATGATGGGGTCATATTTTGTAACAAAATTAAGATTCATTTGGTCAAAAATTAAGGTTACAAGTTTTAAATGGATGGGGATCAGTTGAGACATTATGGATATTACTTTCATGTTTGAATTTAATGCATTGATGCAAGGTGGAGGGAATGCAATGCATAATACGTATCCAAGGATGTCCTAATAGGATGTTGCATTGAAAATCCCATTATATTTAGTAAAATATCTTGGGTAGAGTATGCATGCCTACTTAGATGGGAAGGATAACCATTCTTAATGCATAGGGCCATAATATCATTGAATTCTTGTAAAACAACCAAGGATTGTGATACAACATTTTCAAGTAACTATAGTTGTTTAAATACATGAGAGGAGATGATATTTATGATTTATCCATTATAAATCATTACTCTTTTGATTTAAGTTTGATCAATTTGGGTAGTATAAATAGTGGGGGATCCAGGTCATTAGGATGTAATAGTGATATTTTTGAATTGTGGAATTTTATGGATAATGGATTTTGAAACAATATGATGTAATATGATAGAGGATAGGGTTTATCAACTTGTATTTAGATAGCCTACAAGGCTTCTATCATATACTTTTAATTCTATGAAGATTTTTAGAAAGTTCATATAAAGACATCTTGATTGAGAGCTGATAAAGTTGCTTTAGAATGGATGTCTATATTAACTCTAAAGCATTATTATTTTTTGTTTTTCATAAAATGTAAATTTTAGGTTTTGTGGTTGGATTTTAGGACTATTTATGGTAGGATAATTTTCAATAGTCACTTTCTCTCTATCATGATTATGGGTCTTATGACCCCGGGTTTGGGATTGAGTAGCTATGTGAATCATGTCTATTTGAAACAAAGGCAAATTTGTCATGTTTTCAAAATCATCCACATCTATATGGTTCAATAGGGGTTGATATTGGGTTTTATCAGATATTTTATCTTCCTTAAAATCTTGCTCCATTAATATACTAGTTCCTAAAGTAGATGTGTCCCTAGTAGTTTGACTATGGGGATAGTCATGATCTAACTATTCCATTTAAATATCATATTATTATAATAATTATTTGACCATAAATTTTAACACATTATATATTTTAGTATCATGTTTTTATATTTGATGATATGTACATTTATTATTTTTTAGATACCACACTGGTCTCTGAATATGAGGGTTAACAAATTTTATAGGTGGTCGAGTGATAAGGGAGGTTTGAAGAAGTTGATTGAGGATTTTAAAATAAGACCCCTTTAATGGATCTTGTCTTATTTTTTCAATTATTTGAGGCCTTGGTATGGAAGTATCATTTGGTTTCAAATCTTGATCTTTCTAATTGCTCATTTGAATATTACCAATAAGAGGTACTTTATGCTCAGAATAAGACCTTATACCTAAGCCTTGTGAACATTAAGGACTTACAGGCTTATATATTAGCACTATCATAGTGGGAATATCCCTCTATGATGTTATATTCTCTTTAGGAGAGGATTATATAATAGTGACCTTAGTCTTACCAAAGGATGAGGTCCCATTAGAGATGTTTTTATTCAAATAGGTGGTATAGGTGCCTTCCCTTTTCAAATTTGATTGGGGGTAATATGGATATCTTCTTTAGGGAGTTCAATCCTAATGGAGGATGCTACAAGGAACTTCCTCATGATTCCCCAATGGTTTTATTTATTATACCTATAGCCTTCCCCTTAACTTCTCTAATATTTAGCTCTACTCGAGTTATGAGGGGAACTCATCTTAGGTTTGTTTGAGATAATGTAATAGTCTCCTTAGGGGTTATAAGTTAGAGGGGATGGGTATGCTATATGTAGTTATTGAGATGACATAAGGAGTGGTATGTGCATCTTTAAGGATGTATAAACAAGCCTTTTATTTGATATTTATTTACTCTTTTATTTTTAATTGATCATCTTGAATGTTTTTAGATAATGTTTCCTCAAGTATATCCTAAGTAATAAGATCCAAAAGTTTTGAGTGAGTTTTTGGGATAAATTTACTTAATTCACATTATTCAAAAGAATCTCTAGAAAGGATATCAAGGAAATAATCACTACTAACCTCTTTAGGTAGAATCTAATAATGGATTGTACTAATCACATGGGTCTCATGGTCCAAGGTAGATGCTAAATTAGCCAAAGTGGAATTAGATGTGAAAGCATGGTTGGGGAATGGATGCCTAAATATGTTTATAGATTGATTAGGGGAAGCATTAGGGTTATTTAATTATAAATCCCCTTGATCAATAAGATTCTATACTAGAACCTTGAAATAGAGACACATATTGACATCATGACCTATTACCTAGTGGTAATTAAAAAATTCATTTTCCTTGAACCAACTAGGTTAAAGATGAGATTCATGGAGGGGTATAACCAAAGGAAGTTATATGATAGATGAAATATGCATAAGATTCTCCTAAATGTGTGTAATGTCATGGAAGAAAATGTGTTAATGGATTTTGGGATTGTGTTTGAGAGGTAGAAGGTTTAGATTATATTTTTTTATTTGGGTGATGATTTTAAGAATATGGAATTACTAGATCCTTTCGTTATGTTATTGTTATTCCCCTTAGAGGGATTGAGTTTGAATCTTTTACTACATAATTTTACTTTTCCTTCTTCTAAAACTTGAATTTCTAGTTTATGGGCAATTGAAAAGGCCTTTTGAATGATTGCACCCATAAGGTTGACAAGATATGTTTATCACATGATATTACAAATAATTCAATTAGTTTGGTTTGTGTAAGGGAAAAGGTGAGTTAGTTTATGATACTCCTCCATCTATCCATGAAAATAGTGACATATTTGTCATCAAATTGTTTGATGGCATAGAGGTCAATGATATTCACTTTTATTGTGATTTTGATAGAAAAGTGATATTAAAAATATTTGGGATAGCTACCCAAAAGAGAATAGGGAAGGCTAAGGGATCAAACTGTACTAGTCTAAAGCTAGTCCATCTAGCAACATATGAAAGGTTTTAATAAGAAGAGCATCATTGTGAGATATAATATATAAAGCATGTTTGAATGATTAAATGTACTATTAAGGATCCTCATTATTTTAAAACTTCATAAATTTTGGAAGATCCCATTATGAAGGGTATGGTCAAATGGGGATAACTAGGTTAATAGGTTTATTACATATTTGCTCATAACTGAGTATATTTTTATGCCTAGAGGCATAGGCTTCAAAATTTTCCATCCTATTCATAAGGATATTCATAAGGTCTAGTTTGGTATTGTATTGATGAATAATCTCCAAGATATTTTATTGTAGATGTTGATAGGTAGGAAATGGAGTGGAAATAGGATGGGATAAAGGGTACCCAACTGAGGTAGTCATAATATATTTATAAACTAACACATACTATGGGGATTTCAAGGGTATATAAGTGGACCCAAGATCTTTCAAGGGAGATATGTATTGGGTGGTCAGTGGGATATATTGTTGAGGAGGTTGAATTTTGGGATCTTGTTGCAAAGGCTGAGTTTATGGATTTAAAGGTACACTAGTTTCGATGGGTAGGAGAGTTTTTTGGATTGAGATAACTATGTTATGAGGTTCCATGCTAAGAGGAGAAGTAAATGTAGGTTGAGCTTCAATGATATTTTGAGCTTGGGTACTAGTTGGGGATAGACCACTAGATGTTACCAGAGGTGGATTACTTAAAGGTTACATGGTATTAGTATCAAAACTTATTAAGGGAGTAGTATTATGGGAGGACACCATAACTATATTAAATCCTTCATTTTCCTCTAGAGGTATGCCAAAAACATTCCCAAAAAAATGTGTATGGGGGGAAAGTAGAATGTGGATAGTTAAGATGCTAAGGTAATGATTAAGCATGATTGGATTACTATCTAATATGGTGGTAAATTTAGGATCTTCTTGAGTATAATATTAGGGAATACCCTTCCCCATGGATTTATGGTAGGTAGGAGGACTCTGGGATTTTTCCATGGATGAGGACTAAGTAAGGGTTTTGGTTTGATTTAGTGATGGTTGTCATGTCAAAACCATGTAGCAATGAAGTAAAACCAAGAAATGAAATTAAAAAACACACAATATCCTTCTTGATTATCTCATTTTTAGCAAAAAATAAAGGCACACACACTACAAGATGTACCTAAAAAGATTTTACTTTTTTAGGAAATTAACTTTAATATCTAATAAGAAGAAAAAAAAGGTTAATGAAGGTACTAATAAACGTTAGCCTAGTGATGGTTTTAGGTTTATTTAGGCTCAAAAAGACCTTTATACCATAATAATTACATGGCTTGTCATTGGGGCTTACCCCCTAACATCACACACAATATAATAAGGGTGTTAGGTGCTTATCTAGTATATATATATAATAACTAAAGTGTATATTAGTCAGTGTACTGAGTTAGTTCTTTGCTTGGTGGTGAAATCTAAGTAGGATAGTTGGGACAAAGGTTACCACTAGGTGTTGAAATACTAGTCAGTTCCCTTATGTCAATGATTAATGAACTGATTATGTAAGTGGTTTGGTATGTGCCTGAAAATAAGTGATTTCTATTATAATTTAACTACCTAGATTACTCTATATGAATTACCTAAGCAAGCAAGAAATAGATGTAGTTATTTTTTTAAACTTTAAAATAATAGTAAAATTTTAGAATTTTTCTTTTGAATGAAGACAATAATCAAGATAAAGGGATATGAATGACTAAATTCACAATGAATTATAATAATAACAATGAGACATTAGGGGTCCCACCAAGTATGCTAGAATGCCATAGTAATTTTTCATTTTTTCTATCAATTTAATTAACTTACTAGAAACTTAGTGAAATGTAAAGTTTATGAAGAATACCTAGAGATACAAAGATGGTTGTGCACCAATTTAAATCCATCAAATGAGGTAACTTCTTTTTATCTTGGAATAATAACCTTCACACAAAGAGGCAAATTCAACAAAATAGATTAATAGATAAATAGGTGAGCTACCTAGTTAGGAACCAGTCCTGGAAAGTTATAAACTTCCTCAAGTGGATATAAGCTCACTATTTTCACGATATAGTGGATAAATAAAAACTAAAATTAAAAAAGATAAAAATTCAATATATATGCAATAATAAAAATATTTTGAATCAATTTTCATTTAAAATATCAGTGTAAGCAAAGTATTCATCCCAATAAGTTATACCAACATTCACATCCTCTTGTATAACATCAAGTTGGTTAGGAGGGGATTCAATTAAGGGAGATAAAATAATGGGATAAGTGCTAAATCTAATGATATATCACTCTAGTTAGTGAAAACTTGTTTAGATATATTGGATAGATCAATAATATTAATGATTTCATGCACAATTATGGGTAGAGTCATCTACGCATTAATGCCATGTGTAAAAACATAGAGAATTAGAATGGATTAAATACAAAGTTTTAGGATTTAAAATTATTCATTTCTAAAAATAGAGTGTATTGAATCAATTCCAATCCTAAGTGCCAATTGAGTTGAATCAATGTCGATTCCTTTTAAACTATACTTAATTGAAAATAGAGACTTACTAGGTGACATGATAATGATAGGTAAAATAGAGAGATATAATATGTTATAATATTATTATAATTAAGAATACATAGGATTATCAAAAATAAATTAAATAAATAGAATAAATACTTAGCTTGAACTAAAAGCTGATAGAACATATTTCTTCCCACAAGTGCAAGAAATCCTTCAGGTTTGAGATGGCAGATGTGGATTAGGTGTGGTAGAATTTTGGTAGAGTAATGATAAGGTTATCCTTAACTCTCTTAAAAAAAATTAACAAGGTTTTAAGAATCAAAATTTTTGGTCCCTGAGCCAAAGGGTTGGCTAAGCATAAATAGATCGACACAGATTTGGAGAATCAACACTAATTGTAATAAAATTATCAATGATTCACCCTTTTAGTTGTAGATGGTTTTATCCACATTGGTTTTTTCCAACTATGGTCATTTTTAGGATATTATGCATGAGTTTGTTAAGGATGTGGTTATATATGGATAAGTTAGTTAAAGAATTAATATTCTATGGGTTGTAAATAGATTTAAGTGGTTGGGGAGGTAAAATAGTAATTTGTGAAAACAAATTACTATGTAGCTAATGGTAAATAATTTAAACTTTAGGATATGAACATTTAGGATAATAAAATAGTAATAAGGGTCCTATGATACCTAATAAATCATAGATAACATAAAAAATTATAGTTTTTATAGGGTTTTTAGGAAGAAGAGAGTTAAGTGGCCTATAAGGCCAATCAAAGAGAGAAAGAGGAAGATTGACGTGAGAGACAATGAGAAAAAAAGGAAATTTCTAAGTAGGAAGCTCTAAGAGAAGATGAAGAAGCTCAGGATGAATGATCAGGTTTATGAGAAAGAGGAAGGTGAACATCACCTTGAGGATAAGGAGATCAACATTTGTTATCTAGAAGGAAAATTGATGTTGGGAGAAGAAGAAAAATAATCTTAAGAGGAGAAGTATCTCATTATAAACATAAGTAAAGAAAGCATTCAAGGAGGAGTGATTATAAGGAAAAGAACATTTTAAGGGGATATATGGACTCTAATTTTTATTACTAATGATGATTTTGATTATGTTTATGTATGTTTACAAATTGTTTTGTAGCATGATGTAGTTTCTAGATTGACTCCTGAGGTATATAAGGTTTAAGCACAAATTTTAACACAAGATTAGAAGGATAATAATGAGGCAAAGGAGTTGATATGGATCTATATGAAATAAGAAGCTAAAATTTAATTTTTGGATCTCCAAAATCAAAGTGAAGATAAGGTGTAAGGTGTTCAAAAAACATAAAAGGTAGAATTACAAACTAGAGAGAATAAAATTACAATGGATAGGAACATGTTTCATATAGGAACACTTCAAGAAAGTGAAATTACAAATAATTTAAGGTAAAAAGATAAAAACAAGAAGTTATTTATAAGTAATAATACAAGAGAGATAAAATAAATGAAGATAAGAAAGATAAGAGGTTCTCATATGAGGAACCTAAAACTAAGATTGAAGGCATTGAAGAGGAAGTTGATAGTATGTAATAGTCCAAAATAGAGAGATTGATGATTTGTATGAGAATCTAGTGTTTGATATGATAAAAAGACTAAGAGTACATAATTAGGAGCTTAAGGAAATGAGAGAGATGCCTAGAGGGGTTTGGATGGATAATTCAAGAGAAAGATAGAGTAGACAAGATAATAAGGTGCTTGAAGAGACTACAAAATCTCATGAATGTGATGTGATATATACTAATTAATATGGTGTAGGTATAGAGATGATAGAGAAGGATTAACTCCATGATCACATGGAAAGAGAAGAAATAAGGAAGAAAATCCCATAATAGAGAAAGCCAAGGAGGAGAGTAGCCAAGAAGCTAAGTTGATGAAGAATAAATGGTTGGAGGAGGAAAATATCAATCCAAAGGTAATCCAAGGAAGAATAAATAGTAGGTTGGCATTGATAAATCAAGGAAAGGGTAATTCTAGACTAGAAACTAATCTTAGTGAATAAAAATACAAATTAGTATTGAGTATGTCAATAGATGAAGAGTTGCAAGTGAAGAAGCTATATGAAGTTAAGAAAGATAACAAGCAAGGTAAGAAGTTAGTCTATGTGAGTAAAAATATTGTAACTGAGTTGGTTAAAAGTATAAATAATAATAAGAGGAAAGGTTTCCAAAGAGTGTTTTGATATGAGAAATTTGAATTGGTTAATAAAGTTCAATTACAAAAAGAGTAAAGAGATGACGATAAGACTCACCATAAGAAGGTGGGGGTATCATTAAGAGGTATTAAAATAAGATGCCAAGGAGATTATGACAAGTGTGAAGGAATAACCTATTTATAAACAACCATTAGAGTAAGAAAAAAATGGAGAATGAATTTCAAAAGATATAGACCAATAAGGAGTGCATGAACATGGAATGACAACTAAGAAATAAAGAAGTTATGTATTATTATGAGTTAATAATAAGAAAAAATAATTTAAAGTAGAGAATGAATAAGATAAATAAAAAATGGAGGAGATATAAGATGAAGAGTAAAAAGGATTGTAGATAATCATATACTTCATGGAGGTGAGGACAGGTTAGCAAGGAAGCAAGACAAGGAAATGAGGTAAAGATGAAAGAATCAACTGAGAAGAAATGAATCTAAGAGGATTAGAAACATGAGGATTTAATATAATTAGTAGAGGAATAATTAGAAATCAAGGAGTAATTTAGAAAAATCACATTTGAGTTGAAGCTCAAATTTTCCAACCTAGGTAGCATGATGCAAGAGCATCACAAGGTAACTTGAGTGTTAGTGAATTTGAGTGTGTTTAGTGACGATTTATTCATTTATTGAGTGTGAAGAGTCTTTTAATATCAATTAGGGTGTGTTATATTCATTAAGAGTATCTATAAGTGTGTGATTTTAGCTATCTAGAGTTCCTTGCCAAAAAGGGGGATTTGAAAATTTGACTTTGTAACTTAGATTTATAGAGATTTTGGAAGTATTTTGTGAAATGTGATACATTTTTTACATTCTATTATGTCTTATAGGATATTATGAGGTTTATATAGGTGTGTTTTAATGTGGGGGTCATAATACTCAATGTAAATATAAGAAAAATGAAGAATAGGTTAAGTGTAACTACCACTCTACATGTTATAAGCCTTAGAAGGGAGTTGCCATGAAAAAGTTGAAATTATAGATAGATAATAGAAATATATAGGATTGAAGTGAGGGGATCAACATACCCCACTAATTTTAAAAATTTGGGGCCCTTGAAAGACCTATGTATTTAAGTTTGAAATATCTAAACAATGAGGTCCCTTTTAAAAGAATTCAAAGATCATCCACTCATGAATGAAACACATTTGTGTATTTTTCAAACCTATTATTCTGAGCTAACCTAGATAATGGTTATGTTGTTCCAAGTTCCTTGGAAGGTCTAGGGTTTGGTATTCACAAACCCTAAGTAGCCCTCAGTTTAAATTCAAATATTGGTAAGAGTCAAGTTGGTCGGGATGATTGAATAAATTGGTTAACAAAATGGTTTATCATGTTTTTAAACATTGTCCAAGCATTTATTCATCCATTTCCCCTTTTTTTACCTTGGGTATAAATTAATATGCTTTATGCAGCCCCTTTTTAAGTCACCTAACTTAAACTAGGTTATTAATATTAAGGCCCTGATATTTAATCTTGACCTTAGTCTTCATTATCTATCCTAAGTATTTGTTTCCTAAAGCCTAATGGTTATTCCTTGTGTCCCTTTTAAGATCCAATAGAAATCACTCACTCACTAGATCTGATTGGATGGAGTATATTAACCAAAAATCTCTTGCTTAAGTAACATGCGTCATAAAAAGATCAATGACAACTACTCACTTGCTAGATTTGATCCAATGGTAAAAGGCATAGGGATAAAAGTCAAAAGGTACTTAAATCCCTGAGATATGGATGCATTGAAACTCACTAATCACAAGAATAAAATTAAAGGGACCCACTTAGTAAAAGTGTTTAATTAATGACTGGGTTCACCACGAAGATCAATGGTGATCGATTGACTATTATATTTGATCCAAGGGTGTGAGAGGGCCTCTACTCAATAAAAGGGCCATACAAATATAAATGGTGATCACTCACTCACTATATTTGATCCAACAATGCAAATTTCTTGATGAATTTTCAAATATTTATGAACTTGACACATGGCTAACACACAACTAAGACAATAACTAATAAAGATACATAACATGGGAAAGATCTATGAGAGTGCCAAGTGTTATGACCAAGAGACTGAATATCAATGAGTCAATGGGAGTAAAAGAAATTGGATTTGGATCAACATATCATGTTAAACCTAAGATCTTGATTTTATAGAGTGAAATAAAGTAGGCTTTTAAAAGCCAATGGCTAGTATCTGATGGAAAATTATGAAAATTGTTGTGAAAAGTCCAAAATGCTACCATATGGACTTCACGTAAGCATAAAAGAGAAAAATCAAAGATATTTTGATCTCAAAAACACAAATGGAATGAATAAAAATGTCCCATTATATCTAAGTAATGTATGAAATAAAGGCCTAAATATTTCTAGTGTTAAAGCTCAAAGCCCTAAACCCTCTAAAAAGGATTCAAGTTAACTCAATTAACTTCACCTAGTTAAGATAACATAACTAAGATTTGAGAAACACGTGCCTTAGTGAAATACTTGGCAATCTTATGAGGATAATATTGTATCATTAATGGTAGCATTTAGACATCAATTAAAGATGAAATTTGAGCTCTATCTAACCTCTGACAATGAAGCGAGGGTTTTAAAGGATATAGAACTAGACTTGGAGGTCCCAAATGTCTATGGAGTCAAGAACTAGTCATAATTATTATTCCCTATGGAATAATTATATACCATCTCCTAGGAGGAGAGGATAAATTCAACTACACATCAAAGATACAATGATATAGTTTTTATTTAGAGGACATGCCTCCACCACGAAATAACAAAACAAGAGGTAATGCATTGTACCAATGTCCTTGCTCCTATTTTCATGGATTGTAGAATAGATGGGGAGTGAATTATTTGGGATGTAAGCACAAAAATGGTTTTATGTATCTCCCCCATATCCTTTTACACCTATTAAAAACCTCCCTTGCCTCATCTTGAGCTCCCATCCATGAGAGATTCGATTAACACCCAGGAGCTCTATTTAATCTTTGTACCTTGGCTGATCCAAGGATCCCATGTTTTTAGGTCCCCTAATGGAAAATTTACTATTATATAATTGATGGAGGGAATTAGGATATCCATGACATTGTTAAGTAGAGCCCTTGGTGCCCCTTCCACTACTTATGTTAATAAAGTCTAGGTATCTTATGTCCACTTTATGCTAGGAGAGAAATTGACCCCTCCTGTGGGAGACTTTATAAAAAAATTGTGATCAAGCAATTCACATCCATTAAAAGGACCTCTAAGTAATTTTATATGATGTCCTACCTCTTAGACTCCTTCCTAGCCTCTTTGATCTTCCCTGGCTTAAAAAACTAGTCTCTTGATGGTAGGACTACAATCTCCCACCATTACTCTAAATTATGTATATTCAAGTACAAGAACCAAAAGCAATTTATTTGTTATGGTGTTTTCCCAAAAATTTATGAGGCAATCATAGGCATACCTATGCCAATACTACATCCTTTCATCAATAAAAAAATGGAAACCATGGGACATATGTGGTACTACCCATATTTCACCATGATAAAAATAAAGGGGATCCTCACTCAGCCCTACAAATTACTAATTCATGTCCCCAAAAAGCTTGTAGAATAGGATATTAACTCTTATATTATTCAATGTGTGGAAATTACATGTAAATAAAATAATATATCTCAATTCCATACCTTCCCATTAGACATTGGTAAAGTCATAATAAAAGATTGGAAGCAGTTGGAGGTCATGGTGCTACATAGGAATTATTTTGATTTTTAGTTAGATGAACTCAAAATGTTGGACCCTAAGAACAAATCAATCAACTACATCTGGGACAAGAAGGTCCCATAGATTGATTATGGGCATCAAATAGGTGAGGTGATGACATCTACATCAGAGATAGGAATTTTGAGGAAGTACTTTCCAGAATTAGAGGTCACAAAATCCAATTAGAGTGTAGGTTAGGTAAAATAATCCCTTAGGAGAAGGATGAAAACTACACCCTTTACATTATCACTTATTACTAGGTCCATCTAGGACTACTCATCAAAATCAACCTAATGAGGAACATTCATCTAAGCCTCAACAAGCAGAATTAGTACGATAGGCCCAGGTTGGGGAGCTTGGGGATATCAAAGGAAAAGGTAAAGCTATGGATAAAGAACGAAAGATAGAGTATATACATGGAGAAGGACCTCCAAATTCAACACTCCCATAGAGCCCTTCTTCTCTAGTGGAGTTCATTGATATGGTTTCTCTTAAAGTAGGAAAAACCTTAGAGGGTGCCCTTGTTGATATAGAAATTTCATATAATTCTGATAAGGAAGAGGACCCCTTTGATCAAACATGTAAAAAATTGGTCCCATTATATGAGGATAAGTGGAAGGAAGAGTTGGCCTTGGTTCCTATAACACCAAGGAAAAGGCCTAGGTTGACCTTCACTTACCCTACTAGTGAAGTCAATCTTTTCGGTGATGAAAATCCAGTTCATAGACTAGTCATCCTTGACTAGTTTGTTTGTGGAAAGATGCAAAAGATTCTATCCCTCTCTCCTTCTTGGGCCTTAATTTGGATTGGATTTACTGAGTATGACAACATCAAGCCATGGATCAAAGATATAGTAAAAAAATAGGAATAGAGAAGAATATAAATTCAACATATTCAGGAGAAACAAAGAATTGGTACCTTAGGAGCCTCTTTAAGTACATTTTTGGAGGTGCCTGAGCCTCCAAAATTCAAGTAACTAGAGGTTAAGGTGAAATTTAAACCAAACACAATAGCCTTGGAGAGGACCACAATGAGGGTAGCCATGGTGGGATAGGAATAGTTCACCTTTTAGAAGGTGGATCTATTGATAGGGTTAACCCATGTTGGAAGACAACAACTCGGCAAATTTCCCATAAATGAAGAGCATGTGGTAAGTTTTATTGAGGCTCAGTCTCAACAGGGTAGAGCTAGTATCTAAGGATTAGTACAAATAATTAAGAACCTGAAGGAAGAAAAAGAAAATTTGCAAACTCAAGCTATTCTCTTAGTCCTAGACTCCATGATCAATATGTTGGATGGGTCATTTTATGACATGTTCAAAGAAGTGAAGTCCATGAAGTCAATGTAGAAGGCCCTTCAAGATCAAGTTGCCTTAGCTAGGGAACTAGCTATTGAATGGCAAGCCTTTAAAGACAAAATTACTCATCTCCTTGATATCCAGAATAAGAAGCAAATCCCAAACTTCAAGGCTATTAGTATGGGGAATTTAAGTTCCATATTAGGGATTATTAGAGATAAACATTAGGATTTTAATGCTTGTCATGTCAAATTTGAGGAGCTTGTAAAATTAAAAAAAGGATCTCATTGGCAAAATCAAAAATCTCCTAGGCATCATGCTTGAGGATCTTGCACATACTACCACCTTGGGCATTATAATTGATGTAGTATTCCATCATAGATCTACCTTGGTGACTCAAGAAATAAAAGTCAAGAGTCAAGGACAATCAAGAAGGGATAAACATAGAGTTTTGAGCATGATCTTCAATGTAGGGGAGAGAATAAATGAAGCTAGGAGTATCAAATAAGCATTGGCTAGGAATGATAAAGATTTTGATGAGCTAGAAAACCAAGAAGAGGAGTGCATCACAAGGCCAACCATGGATTTAGGCCTAGTGGATGAACAACATAAAAAGGCCATAAGCATCCTACATTAGTAAATTGACCCAGCTATAACATCTTAATTATGGCTTGCTAGTAGGGAAACCCATTCATTTTTTAAAGGTGCATGCTAGTTTGTTAGTGTGATTGCCTCTAAGTCAGTAGGATTGTAAAAGATACCTATATTATAGTTATAATAAAGACAACTATATTTTTTACACTTGTAGTTATAAAACTAAATAGTATATTTCATGGCTTCCTATAAAAATCATGTATTACCATTTATAAGGGGAGAGACTTCAAGATATTGGTATAATTTGAGTGATTAATATAGGATGTCAAAGAATTCTTCAAGAGTTGTGTGATTTTGTGTGTTTGAATTGATAAGTTTCTCAATTATTTTATCTATTATAAATATGAATGATATCAAGAAATACTGAGCTAGATCATTAATTACAAGGTTTATAACTTGTGCATGATAAGTTAAAATAATTGAATTTACTTTATTTCATTTACTCTAAAACATAGATGTGCTTCAACTATATAAATATTGTGTAAAACTTTAAAATCAAAATCAATTTTACTTTTATTATTGTTCTTCCTTCAAGATTAGGCCTAGTGTGTTGTTAAATGTGAGTTTAGGCTATATTACATGAAATTATGGTTAAGATCACACTCAAGAAATATTGAAGTCTTGTAAACACATTCATAATATAGATCAGTAATCATGATTTATTTCTTATCCTACCTTCTATTTTACTCCTTTTTAAAACAAATCACATTAGCTTTAATACATTGTTCATAATCATTTTAATCTACTGAATGGTCTAGATCTAGGTCATTTTATCCAAACTTTTCAATAAAGGTACCAAAATGGCCCCCTACCATCAAAATTTATAAATATTGTGGAGTGGTTCATGTTGTTTTATCATTACTTCGACCATAAGCATCTCAATTTCCAAATAGCTACAACTCAAGCTTTGAATCTTTAGATCATAAAATGAAAAGTGTTATTTAAATACTAGAGAGCACCTGTGGTTCATTTATAAGCATCAACAAGAGAAAGCTCCACTAGCACTAGGAGGGCCCAATCTATATTATTGATTTGGGGTAAATTTGACTTAGAATTAGGAAGGTCACATGTTTTGTCCTTTTACAGAATGTTTGAGGCTACTATAGGCTGGGAATTAATGTTCTTTAACTAGGGATAAATTAAGTGCATATTTGGTGGGATCTAACCAAATATTTGTGTTTTTTACAAAGAGTATCCCACATCTAAGATTAAACCCCTTTCTCATAGAAATTTAATGTGGTTTATTGTATCTTAAATAGGATGTTCAAATCTCACACTAGAGTTGCCTAGGATTAGGACAAGATCACATTCAGAAACTCAAGAACCTTTGCTTGAACTTCAAGAACATAGGAGAGCAAGATGGGACAAAGGTAGATGTAAAAAATATATATCCCTTCCACCATCACCTATTCAAGGTATGTTTTACTTTAACCCTCATATAGGAATGGCTTGGTTAGGTGATTCTTATATTAACATGCTTGGGGTGGCCCATGATCTCCTACATAATCTAGAGAAATATTTGCTTGCATTTAGTTCCATGGGTATAGTAAGTACTGAAGAAAATATGACGTCTTTCAAGGATACCTTGAGATTACTAAACATTGTGCATGAACATGTAATATGTAGGTTGTTCCCTTTCACTTTTAAGGATTATACCTATGAGTGGTTTTTTAACTTGCCTAATAACTACATTACTAGTTGGGAATATTTTAATAATATGTTCATTTATTAGTTTGGAAAAATCATCATTCCATGCATCATTTATCATTAAATTACAACTATTAGAAGAGATTTCAATAAACCTATCAGGTCCTTTAATTCCAAGCTCAAAATATGTTTAGTAGAACCGTAAATCCATACAAGCTAGATGAGATTATAGCTTTAGAGATATACAAGGATGCAGTGGATCCTATGACCTTGATGTTCTTAAAGAGACCCATACCAATCATAACCTCACTATCAAGGGCTTATTCATAATTATTAACTAGTAATGATAAAATGCAACCCCAAGGAAAAATGGCTTATTTGGTGCCAAATGTTAGCCCCCACATGTTAGTGATGAACTTGTTTCCTAACAATAATCAAAACATGCCTACTATGAACCAACTTCCAAACCTTAATCAATTTCCCTTGAATCATATTTCACCTAATCAAAACATAGGATTCATGAGCCATCCCACCAATAATTTCTTTAGAATAAAATATCAAATGGCATTAGTACCAATAGCTAATGTTAGTAATAATCAAGTACATAATTATTAGACCTATAAAAGTGAAAATGAATATATCATAAAAATGGTCTAGAAGCTAAGTATTTATTTCCTCCAGTTATAAGAACAAGTGGGGAATAAAACTAAAAGTTTAGGAAGGAACTCGTCATTTGAAAGATATAACAGGCCAAACAAAAGGTTCCAAAATGATAGTTTCCATAATAATAGAAACCATGACCTCTCCTTAGAGAAAAAACCATGGATATCAACCTCATAGATATTGAATTACCTAGTTACTATAGGGTACATTGCACAACTAAGAATGTGGAGATTAATTTCATCAAATTCTATAAGGCATTTGAAGCATTCCAAGAAGAGTTGGACACATTTGAGGTAGTTCCCAATAAGGACAATAATGCACATATGTCTGGAACAAGGCTTTATGACCAAGCTTTCATGGTAGAAACCTTTGATTTCCCCTTTCAAGAAGAAAATGAACCAGATGAGATTCCTAAATAAATCCATGCATTTCAATAGTTCCTAAAAAAGACTTACCCATTGAGGAAAAAAGAATAAAGGTAACCCTTAACTACCTCAACCCCGCCAAATAACTTTGGAACTCCTTCAGATACTTCTAAAAGTAATAACCCTAATCCCCCCTAAGAGAAAATTCCTAAGCATAGCCCTAAAGTCCCCAGTCCTCTCGAAACTAGTTACAACATAGTTGAGGACATGAATAATATAAAGGCTAATATCACCTTACATGAGTTAACATAGATCACAAAACAAAGGAATTTATTATTAAAGTCTTTAAAGTTTAGAAAACCTCCTAAAATAGATCATGCTAATGTAATAGTGCATAAGGCCAAAGCTGAATCTTCCCCTTTCTTACTCATAGTTAGAATATTTGGAAAAAAATTACACAATTTCTTATTATAGTTAGGCGCATCAACCAATATCATGCCTGTTAACATATGTAAATAACTTGGATTAACCCCCATCAAGTTTGATAGGATTATCACCCAATTAGACAAGTCAAGGGTTAAAGTGGTTGGAGAAATTTTGAATGTCCACATTTATATCGCTTCTTAGCCCAGGTTACAATAATTCATTTATATTTAGGTACTAGACATGCTTGATGCCTATGGGATACTATTAAGCAAAGAATGGACCAAAGATTTAAATGGTTATATGTCTACTAATTGTTCCCACTTATGGCTACCTTAGAAAGAAGTCCCAAACTAAACCAAAGTTGAGAGAAAACTAAGGATGAAACATATGATAATAAATGACAATGTTATTTATGAAAATGTTAACATAATTGACTCAAATTTAGGGGTTTTCACCCTAGAAGATAATAAATTGGATGATCCTAAGAATATGGAGACTCCTCCTAGGCTATGGAAATTACACTTTGATGGTGCTAGGTGCAAGGCTAGATTAGGTGTTGGAATTATCTTAATTGATATAGCTGACAAAAGGTACCATGCCTATTATAGATTCTAATTCCCTTGCACCAATAACCTTGCTGAGTATGAAGCTCTCATATTTGGTTTTTAATTTTCTATCAAGAATAAAGCTAAAGAACTACTAGTTTTTAGAGATTTATAACTAGTTGTCAACTAGGTCTAGAGTAGGTATCAATGTAAACTATCATACCTCAAGAAGTATAAGTTTAAATTCTAGGACCTAATTGAGTCTTTTGATGCTTTCAATATAATTCCCATTCCCCAAGATGAAAACTAAGCTATTGATGAACTAGCATCAACTACAACGAGCCTCATACCTAGTCCAGACTCCCATGATTTTAGTATTAAATTAGTCCCATGTTCATTAGTGCATGATAATGTTAACCATTTTCAAGTATTTAATGACAACAAACAAAGATTATATTTACTAATCAATTTTGAGGCATTTGAAGCTTGTATCATCGATGAAGATGATGAAAATGCAACTAGAGGGAACAAGTTTGATAGTAAAGTCATCCAACTAAGTGATAACTAAATCCCTAAAGGGATTGTTTCTCTAGAGAGATTGTTTGACCAAGATAAATTGGTTGAGATTTCCAAAGTTCCTAAGGTAAGTGGAAAATAATGCAATAGCATGGTCTTAGTTCTTAAGGGAAACCCCAATTAATGAACATTAGAAAGAATTGTACAACTGCTAAGAATAAGAAGGCCAAAGAACTCCTTACCAAATATAAGGATGTTATATCTTGGTCCTATGATGACCTAAGGAGCTTTGATCCAAGGGTTATTACCCATATTATACCCATTAAAGAAATTTGTAAACCTTTCAGACAAAAATAAAGCCTAGTAAACCCCATGCTAAAACCTATGATATTCAAAGAAGTCAAAAGGTTACTAGATGCAAGGATAATTTTTCCCATTAGACATTTAACTTGGGTGGCCAATCTAGTGCCAATCAGGAAGAAGAATGGTGAGATTAGGCTATGTATCAACTTTAGAAATTTGAACAAAGCATCAAAGAAGGAAAATTATCCTTTCCCTTCCCTTGATCAAGTAATTCAAACTATTTCAAGTTTAACTATGATGTCCTTCCTTGATGTCTTTTCAGGATATAACCAAATACTAGTTGATAGAGAAGAGAAGACAACATTCACAACAAAGTGGGGTACCTTTGATTAGAAAAGGATGCCTTTTAGACTGATAAACATAGGATCCACATACCAAAAATCTATGGATCATGCCTTAAAAGGCTTGATTGGTAAGTGTATCATCATTTACATGGATGATCTAACAATTTTTTCTAAAAATAGGGAAGAACACTTCATACACTTGGAACAAGTTTTTGAAAGATGTAAAAGGTATGGCATTTAATTGAACCCTAAGAAAAGCATATTTTGTGTAACTAAAGGAAAACTATTAGGGCACATTATAACCAAAGATGCCATCTCCATAGACGCTGAAAGAGTGGAGGCCATATCTAGAATTGAGCTCCCAAATAATAGCAAGGATCTAAAGTCATTCTTTGGAAAAATAAATTTTGTAAGAAAATTTATTTTTGGTTTTGTAGAAATTGTCAAGCCACTGAATGACATGCTCAAGAAAGACACTAAGGTTATTTAGAAAGAAGAATCCAAGAAGGCATTCAATGACATCAAAGAATCCATTGGCCAAGCTCTAGTGCTTATAAGTCCTAATTTCTAAGAGTATTTCTAACTTTTCTCTTTTTCATCTGATCATATTATGGCTGCTATATTAACTCAAAAAGTTGATGAGTATGATCACCTAATAGATTTCATGAATATCAATTTCAAGAATAATGAGTTGAACTGTTCTATGACTGATAAGTAGGCATATGCACTATTAATGCTAGTAAAGAATTTTAAACACTACATCCTTAGAAAAAAGGTGCATGCCATCCTACCTAACCTTGTTACCAAACTTATGTTGAGTCAAAATGAGTTGGGAGAATGTAGAGGTAATTGGATGTAAATTCTATAGGAATATGAGTTGGAAATGAATATATAAAAGTTGGTAAGATGCCAAGGTTTGATCCAAATGATTTCTAATGCTATTCCTAAGCTAAGTATCATGCATGTAGACCCACAATGTTTTCAAATCAATGAATGGTATGTGTTGACCATTTTGGTCTTGCAAGCCAAAAATGGTCTCCTTCTTTCCCTGTTGTTTTGAGCCAGTTCAAATTTGGTTGCACAAGTTTTTGGTAGATGATGAATGAGTTTAAAGAATGAAATGTTTCTTAAAAAGCTTCTTTAGACTATTAAACCAATGAACCATTAAACCATTTAATTGGTTGGTTCAATCAATTGGCTCACTTAGTTGGTTTAATTGATTGGTTCAATCAATCAGTTTAAAGAGTTAGTTTAGTGAGCTTGGTTCAAAGAGTTGGTTTAATGACTTGGTTCAAAGAATTGGTTCATTCAATTGGTTTAATCAAATGGTTTAAACAAATGGTTCAAAGCGGTTGGTTTAAGTAGTAAACTGAATGAGTAGGATATAATATCAAACCATTAAACTGTCGAACCATTGTTGGTTCAATTAAACGGTTCTATCAATCAATTCAATTAGAAAGTTCAAAGGAGTCTTCCAAAAGCCCAAAAGACAAGTTACCTTGCAAAGGGAACTTAGATGACAAAAGAACCTTTGCAACTTTTCCAAAAGGCAATTTTAGAGGCCAAACAACCCTTGTAGAGGGTAGGAAATCACTTGGAAAGAGGGCCAAAGGGACAAAGTTTTCCTTTGGAGAAGGCAAGGACAAACTTGAATTTCTTTGAGAAAAATGCCTATAGGAATTCCTTCAGACATTTTGTCCAAATAAATTTGCAAGGCAAGTCATCAAACAATGAATTTCCTTCAGAATAAAATCCCATTAGAATGGAAAAGTGAACAAAATGAATTCTTTCAGGAAAAAGTCTGAAGGAATTCTTTCAAACTTTTGTTCAAAGGAATTTGTCTGTAAGAAGGCTTGACTAGAAAAAGGCAAGCAAAAAAAATATAAAGGAAACATTTCCTTTGGAAAAAATGTCTAAAGGAATTCCTTCAGACATTTTGTCTGAAGGATGTGACTATCGAAAGGAGCCTAAAGGACCCTGAAGGGCAGGTACCCTTGCAAGGGACTCTCAACCAAAAATGAAGGGACATTTCTCCAAAGCTAAAGGGACACCTCACCTTTGGGAAGGATCAAACAAGAAAGCCAAAGGAATTGCCAAGGAGGGTGATGGGCCTGAAGATGTCAAGATTAAGCATTGCAAACTAGCCGTTGGGATCTAGACATCCGATGATGTCCCTATAGACGTCAAATTCAAGGCAATGGAATAGATGTTGGCTTTCATATAATGACATGTGCACAAACATCAACTTTATGGAAATGAAAGAGCCATTGATCTTTAAATGATTGAGTGCAGACTTGAATTCATTAAAAGGCCTTAAGGCCAAAATGAAGAACCACTGAGAGAAGAGCACAAGGAGCCCTGGGAAGATATCCTTGAGAGCTTAAATTATAAGAAAATAAAAAGCTAAGAAGACATAAAGATGGGAAAGGATAGAAGTCAAGAGTGAACTCAGTGACCCACCAAAAGGGGAGCCCAAAGAGCTAAGAATAGAAATAGACAAAATAGCCTAGGTGGCAAAGGGGAGGTGAGTTATTCCTACAGTTGGAACAGTCTCCACCAAGTGGTCATTAAGAAGTGCAAACTATAAATGGTGTGACCTATTTTTTCTCCACTTTGCATTGATGAGCAGACAAACCACGTGAATATCATGAAGGAGCAGTCTTGTTTGTAGAAAAAGAGGCACAACCCATACTTTCACATTAATGTTTAAACTCTAAAGTCAAGATTGACAACCAACACAACATTCTCTTTCAATGTTTTTTTCCCCAATGCTCTCAATGCACATGGGCCACTTGTAAAAAGGGGCATCAAAGTCTTTTCCAAGGGGGTACCATTTGTTTCCTCTTTCTCTATATATATTGTAATCTCTCATTTGAGAAGGGATCACTTGGCTTGTAAGGTGGAGCTTTTCCCAATTTTACCTTGAATCAAGACAACATTTTTACCTCCATTTGAGCTTACACTTTTAAATATGTCTATGGCTTTGTTTTGTGTTAAGTCATTTTTATTTTATGCTTTCATAGAACAATTCCAACATGTCTAGTGTATTGTGAATTTTCTTCTTTTACAGGTTAGCCAGAAGTGTCTATAGTAAGAGTATAAGCACATGTAGACAGGCTACCATAGTGTGTCTTAGAACACCTCTGGTAGTTATTCCTCCCTGTATCTCCATGGACCCCTGACTCACTAATGTAGAAGAGTTTCTCATATCAAATGAAGTGTATGCTAGCTTGTTCTTGGTGGAAAGTGTAGGTTCAAGCTAAGTAGATCAAACTTTTTGGTGTATCACCATTTAGTTTAGGTTCAATTTTCAGCATCCTTCTCCCTTTTCACCACCCCCATTGTTAGCAGTAGGAAATCTAGGACCATAGAGATACGTCAAAGAGAGATATCCCTTATCTAGAGACTCTCCCCTCAGTTTTGCTAGACCCATAGGCAAGAGACGAGTTTCCATTGTGATGCGTGGAAGATAGGATCTTAGCCTCCTATCAAGGGTGCAATCCATTGCGTCAATAGTTTTTGGCACACCCAATGGAACAATGTTTTAACACTCAAAAAATTTCCAAGATTGGTGTTGGTCTTGTTATAGTAGAATGAACCATTAATACAACATCTGACCTTTAATCAGGTAATTATGGGACAAGTTTTGTCCAAAGAGTTGAATAATTTTAGTGTGTCCTTCAACCAACCAACCTTTGGAAGATTTTTCATCAACACCAATGGCGACTTTGAGTTGAATCATCTGGTTAAGCAGTTTTGGTGCCATCAAGAAATCACATTTTTTGTATGTATAATCCCATTGCCCAGCATAATGGGCCTTTTATTCCTTCATTTAACTATGATCAAACTCAGGTTGTTCATGGAATCACCTCAAGCAGGTCTCCTAGTTTCCCTTCAACAATAAGGGAAGTAACGTTGGAGTTTGAGAAGCAAGTGAAGGAGATAGACATATTCAATGAGCAGTATACATATTAGCAAGAGCTTATGTATAAGGAAGAGTGTTTGTTTAGGTAAGCTCAGGCCTTGTAATCCATGGAGGAGGAGGTAGCAAAATGGAAGAGTCCATTCATTCAAGGTAGTCAGCCTCATGTGCCCCCTCCTATTCTAAATAAATCCCCCTCTTGTGTACCAAATCCTTTCTACCAGATAGCACTTGCTCACTCTAGCTCATATGATGCATTAATCAATCTTGATCTTAATCCCTTGCACCTAGCTTTTCAGCACCAAAGGGAACTAGAGCAACCCCCCATGGAGATGAACCTTCTCAATTCCTTAGATTATGAATTCTCCTTTGAAGAAAATACCATGAACTAGCACATCTCTCTTCAAGAATTTCTTCCTATGCATGAGCAGACCCTTCTTAGTCTTCCCCAAATTCCTCAGGTCTCTCAACATGATGTCAAGATTCCAAGTTGGAGGAGTTCCTATCATGAACCGGCTCAAAACCTTGAAGAAGATGAAGCTACTCATACTCATCATGATGATGCTTGTGACCTCCAAGAAAGGCTCTTTCAAGAAAATCTAGCCAGGTAAATTACAGAGTTAGAGTCTAGAATGAGGTTCCTTAGCCAATGTGTGATGGATAATTTAGACCGAATAGTAGATTCCATTCCTGAACACACCCCATCTACACATCTCCAAGAGAGCTATCAGGCCACACCTAACATAGATAAAGTGTTGGCCAAATGGAAGGAGGCGAATCTTTTGATTCTAGCTCAAGAACTACCTCCTCTTCCACATGAGTTAATCTGTCAACCTTCCACTTCACCCCTTCTCAAGGAGGAACCTATTTTTAAAGGGTTAAGTGAAGAGGAGTCTTCTTACTTAATGAGTGATCAGGGAGACTCCATGAGTGTAGATGAGAAGGAGATCACCATAGATGTCATGGAGGAGCATGGACAGTCTCTTGTTCATGTTTTTAATGATTCGTTTGAAGTCATTGGTGCAAGCTTCACCCTTCTTCAAGGAGGCTATGATATGTCTAAGGGTGGATAAGGCAACACTAGGACTCAAATAGCTATGTAAAGGGGCTATAAGCTTTTAGGTTTATCCTTTCAAGAGGTTGGTGAATCTAAAGATGATATTTTCAAGGTCATCAAGGAGGAACCTATTTTGAAAGAGGCAAGTAAAGAAGAAAGGATCCAATCTATAGCTAATAAAAAAGATCTCATGGATATAAATAAGGAATAAATCACCATGGATGCTCTTTTTGAAGACATCATCAACAATGGAGAAGACACAGGTCATGCATACATGTGGATGTTCAAGTAATATAAATAGGAAAGTAAGCATGGTAAGCTCTTTCCTCTCTTTTTCAATGAACTTCCTTATTGTTTTGATGAGGAGGATTAGGCGGATGTCTTTGAACAACTAGAGACTTTGATCCTTGAGTAAGAAAAGGAGAAGCCTTTCTATCTTGAGAACAACTTTGAAGAAGAGAGCCTTGAACAAGAAAGTGATGTTCTATGGGATGAGCAATCACTCTATGATTTCATTTCAGACATCACAATAGTCACCCTTTTTCAAGAAAGACACGAAGGACAAAAAGGTGAGTTTGATAGGGTATTCAATAAGGTAGAAGGAGATAAGCCAATCCATGATGCATATCAAAGGGATTATGGTGATGAGATAATATCCATTGATTTCTTGGTAAAACATGCCAGCATAAAGGACCAGCATTCGACAAGCTTCTAAGAATAAGAAGAGTACATATATGTTGGAAGCATGTTTAACTCTAATCCACTCGAATGCATGCCAATCAAGGTGAGAGGCAAGAGGAGAAAGTCACCAAGTCTCCATTCCATTCATCCACTTGTTTGGCACTAAAAGTTTCATTGCCATGAAGGAGACTTAAGAAATTTTCCCCTTGATCTAGGAGGGAGGAAAATATACCTTGTTAGCTATATATAGTAGTTTGCTTTCAATTTTATTTCCGTATTTTTCCTAAGTGTTGTTTTCACAAGTAGTTTTTTTAGCCTTGTGTGTTTTTTCTTTTGTGTTTGGGGTAAAAGCTTCATGACTGATTCTTAGATCTATTGGGGCTGTTGCTAACTTTTTTCAAGTTACATTCTGAATCCATGCCCAATGGACTTTAAGGAAACTAGATTCTAAGTATAGAAAACATGCTTCCCCTATGAATCACCAAATTTTTGACCATTTTGCCAAAATTGGTCTCCTTTCCCTGCTATTCTAAGCCAGTTCAAATTTGGTTGCACAAGTTTTTTGGCAGATGATGAACCAGTTCAAAGAATGCAATGTTTCTTAAAAATCTTCTTCAGACTATTGAACCAATAAACCATTAAACCATTCAATTAGTTGGTTCAATTGGTTGGTTCACTCAGTTGGTTCAATATTTGGTTCAATCAGTCAGTTCAAAGAGTTGGTTCAGCTAGCTTGGTTTAAAGAGTTGGTTCAATGACTTGGTTTAAAGAATTGGTTTAGTCAATTGGTTTAATCGAATGGTTTAAATGAATGGTTCAAATTGGTTGGTTAAGTAGCAAATTGAATGAGTAGAATACAATATTGAACCATTAAACCATTGAACCATTATTGATTTAATCGGTTGGTTCAATCAAACAGTTCAATCAGAAAGTTCAAATGAGTCTTCCAAAATCTTGAAGGACAAGTTCCCTTACAGAGGGCACTTAGGTGACAAAAGGACCTTTGTAAATTTTCTAACAGGCAATTTTAAAGGCCAAATAGTGCTTGTGGAGGGTAGGAAAGCACTTGGAAAGAGGGCCAAAGGGATAGGGTTTTCCTTTAGAGAAGGTGAAGACAAAGTTGAATTTCTTTGGGCAAAATTCTTGAAGGAATTCCTTCAAACATTTTGTCTAAATAAATTTGCAAAGAAAGTTGTTGAACAAAGAATTTCCTTTGAAAGAAAATCCCGCAGGAATGGTAAAGCAAAAAAACAAATTCTTTTAGGAAAAAGTCTGAAGGAATTCCTTCAGACTTTTATCTGAAGGAATTTGTCTACAAGAAGGCCCTATCAAAAAAAGGCAATTAGAAAAAACATAAAGGAAACATATCCTTCAGACCAAATGTCTAAAGGAATTCCTTTAGACATTTTTTGTGAGGGATGCGACTACCAAAAGGAGCCTGAAGGACCCCGAAGGGCAACTACCCTTGTGGGGGACTCTCAGCCAAAAATTAAGGGACACTTCTCTAAAGCTGAAAGGACACCTCCCCTTTGGGAAGGATCAAAAAAGAAAGTTGAATGAATTTCCAAGGAGGGTGATGGGCCTGAAGACATCAAGATTATGCATCGTGAACTAGTTGTTCGGATCTAGACATCTAATGACATCCCCACAGACATCAAATTTAGGGCAATGGAATAGCCATTGGCTTTCATATAATGATGGATATGCAAACATCAAATTTATGGCAATGAAATAGCCATTGATATTTAAAGGCTTGAGCACAGACCCAAATGCATTTAAAGGCCTTAAGGCTAAAAGGAAGAACTGCTAAGAGAAGAGCACAAAGAACTAGCAAAACTAGGAAGATAGCCTTGAGAACTCAAATTCTAGGAAAAGACAAAACCAGGAAGAGATAAAGTTGGGAAAGGACAAAATTCAAGAGTGAACTTAGTGACCCACCAAAAAGGGATCCCAAAGAGCCATGTGTAGAAACAGATAAAACAAACCAGGTGGCAAAGGGGAGGTGAGTTAATCCTGTAGTTAGAATAGTCTCTGCCAAGTGGGCATCAAGGAGCATAAAAAATAAATGACGTGACCTATTTTTTCTCCACTTTACATTAATGAGTAGACAAACTATGTGAATATCATGAAGGAGTAGTCTTGTTTGAAGAAAAAGAGGTGCAGTGCATGATTTCACATTAATGTTTGAACGGCAAAGTCAAGACTGACAACCAACACAACATTCTCTTTCAACATTTTCTTTATGATGCTCTCAACATACATGGGCCACTTGTAAAAATGGGTGTCAAAGTCTTTCCCAAGGGGGTGCCATTTGTTTCCTCTTTCTCTAAATATATTGTAATCTCTCATTTGAGAAGGGATTTCTTAGCTTGTAAGGTAGAGCTCTGCCTGATTTTACCTTGAATCAAGACATAGCATTTTTACCTCCATTTGAGCTTACACTTTTGCATATGTCTATGGATTTTTTTTGTGTTAAGTCATTTTTCTTTTATGCTTTCATAGAATGATTCTAGCATGTCTAGTGTATTGTGAAGTTTCTTCTTTTGCAGGTTAGCCAGAAGTATCTACAGTAGGAGTATAGGTGCATGTGAACAGGCTGCCATAGTGTGTCTTAGAACACCTCTGGTAGTTCTTCCTCCCTATTGGGGAATAATAAGAACCCAACTCCAAAAGCACATAATTGATTACCAACTTCAAGCAACTTAATATGCAGAAATAACCAGAATCAACAAGTGACTAGAATTCAGAATAACACAGAATATGAGAGACAATACACAACTTGTATTAATAACTCTTACAGAAAAGAATACAATAAAGAAGATGCCACTTCTTCTCCACCACCTCTTCAGAGGTTTCCCACACCTCAAGTGAACAGTAATTCTCTCCTCAAAGCTCTCTCTACTAGGTCCCAACACCCAACTCAAACATAGAGTTGGTGTTCACCTTACACCTGTGCTCCACGCACTCCACAAGTACTCAAAGTACTTCAAGTAGATCTCCCATGAACCTGAAACAACCTGCAATTCAATAGACCATACTTATGGAAGGAACTGCCTTGCGTTCCTCTTAGCTCTCCATGTACTCCACGTACATACCAATGAGTACACACTGTACTCTAAGTAGATCTTGCCTGATACTGTTCCCTGTTGTGCTGCTGTCCTATCTGATCTCCAACCTATAGATCAATAAGTGGTTCTGCACACTTGTGAACCTTGACCTTGCACACACACACCCCTGCAGATCAATGATCTTACTTACCATGTAGATCTCCTATAAGGGCCATGCACACCTGATGACCAAGATCATACATACATGAAGAATCCAGCTGACTCTCCAATCCAGTACCAACACACCTGGTACTGCTATGGAACTATGATGAACACCCTTGCTCACCTCACACACAGAAGGAGCAAACTTTGCTCAACTCAACTAGAACACCTATCCAATACAACCATGAGTCTATTATATAGAACTCATCCAAACAATAATTAGACACTCAGTACAATAATTAGATCCGTAGCTCTTAGTCTATAATTAGCACTAAGCATGCAAACACTTGGTTTGACAACCAACTGCCCATAATAAGCTCACAATTGAACTACACAGGTGACCGATACCAGTCCCTGTCCACCTGGGGGGTCACCGACGTCGGCTGATCTCTGACCAATGCCGGTTGCTCTCCTGCCCTATCCTATCGATGTCAGTTGGCCTGATCGATGCCGGTGTCTCTGGCACTCTAACAACGCTACTGCACCCTCCTCCATGTTTGAACCCTCCTCTGTGTCTGCACCCTCCTCCGTGTCTGCACCAGTGAAGCTTTTATCTCCATAACCTAACAATCTCCCACTTGGAGATAAACAGCTGCACTGTACCTGTACCCCATCTAATCTATTTCTTAGTTTGTATCCCTCTTCAAGATCAATCCTGAAGACAACCCACCACACATCCCATGGTGTACCACCTATCATCTGAGTACCCTGCCACATCCAAACCTACAAACACATGTAGTGAAGTCCTGACCCTGCATGTATACCTGCTGCTGGTCCCTCTCAAATACCTGAGAATCCACTTTTATGAATTGGCTCCTAACTCTCTGACAGCTCCCACTGCATGGGAATACTCAGGTCTATACCAAACCTCATGTGATTTTGGACACTGTACCTGTCCAGCCCTTAGTGTGCTCTGGCTCTACATCTTGAACCTCACCAACACCTGATTCACATCAACTCCCACTGGAGAAAAAATCTACCTGTGATCTCCATGCCTCCCATGTCAAAGAATTCCGATGCTCCAAACTCCTCATGACATGCCACTGAACTAATCTTACCCTTAGCTCAGTAAAACCCTGTATGTCTGAACCTATACCAAGCTCATCCTCCACATACAGCAATAGAATGATGTTGCGACCATCATCCACCTGGTAAGTCAAACACAATGGTTATACTAACATTGACTAAAGCCCTGCTTTGTCATCCTCCTGGTACCACCTGTCAGTCCTATCCCATTATCCTGCAGCTTCCTCAGGACCATATGCCTGGTCTTCCATCTCACGTGTCCGTTCTCTCTATTCTTCAACTAAGGAATCCATTCATCTCTGTGCTTTCGCACCAGCTAGCAACCCTACCAAAACTCCCATTTGGTTCTGCATCATATCCCTGCCTAGCTCCCACCTATTTCCTAGATCCTTCCTGCTCTACAATCAACAATGAGTATAAAGAAGAGCAATAATGAATTTGAAGGCCTACTTACATCTTCAGTCCTCCATATGGGTGTTTGAGACTCCTTGACAGCATGCTGTCTACCCAAAATCCGTTACAGTGACCGACCTCGGTCACTCCACAGTCTGCATCTGATCGACATTAGTTCCCATGCGTCTGTATCTGACTACCAACCTAACATTGTCAGTGTCCTTGTTGTCGACGTCGGTCCTACTGACCGACATCGGTCTTACCCTACCCGACACTGCTGGCTTCGGTCTACACATGACCGACATCGACACCTGTCTGTTCGACGCCGGTTCCTCCTGATCGATGCTAGTATCTGTGTTTGCCTGTGACTGATGACTTTTTACCCGTGAGCTCTTTTGAATCAATCTCCATGTCCAAACTGCTCTTGCTTAGAAATATCTAGCCCATCCACTAATTTCTATCTGCCATCTCCTCCAAAAACACCAAGGCTTTCTAGTTCTTAAGCTTGTCAAATATATCCGTCTTCCGCTTAAGAACATGCATCTCCTTCCTGCTCATGTGACCAAGCCTACGAAGCCACGTCTCCACAACAGAAAAAGAATCAGTAATATAAACAAGTAGATAAAGTGTACCTATTTTCTTACCACTAGCTAATTCAAGTGCTACCGCTGTGAGAGTTTGTGTGCATCTCTCATCACCCAATCTTTCTGAAGAAATTAGCCATATCTCCAAACCTGGGACCTGGATGACCCTCTTCAACACCTGTGTGTTGGCCGCCTGCAATTTCAGCTTCACTTCCCCTTTGCCAATTCTTTGGCAAGGCTCACTAGCTCCTCTACCTAGGGCTGCATGGAAAGAGGCAACTGAATCTTTTATCCAAGATTTAACTTTATCCAAGAAACCTGCAAACACATCCTGTGCAACAACACCTGCTAAATCTGTATCTTCAATTTCTTCATGCTGATCTGCTACCAACCAACAATCTTCTTTTACCTGCCCTTTCTTTCCATGGGACCTTAAGTAACCATCTGTGCTTTTCAACTCCTCCATCCTTAGCTTACTTTGATCTGTCGTTGCTCTACTCCCACTCAATTAGAAACCCCTGAGAGTGCCCTGTAACCAAAACACAAAACCTGCTTCCTACAACCTGGCTCTGATACCACTTTGTTGGGGAATAATAAGAACCCAACTCCAGAAGCACACAATTGATTACCAACTTCAAGCAACTTAATATGCGGAAATAACCAGAATCAACAAGTGACTAGAATTCAAAATAACACAGAATATGAGAGACAATACACAACTTGTATTAATAACTCTTACAGAAAAGAATACAATAAAGAAGATGCCACTTCTTCTCCACCACCTCTTCAGAGGTTTCCCACACCTCAAGTGAACAGTAATTCTCTCCTCAAAGCTCTCTCTACTAGGTCCCAACACCCAACTCAAACACAGAGTTGGTGTTCACCTTACACCTGTGCTCCACGCACTCCACAAGTGCTCCATGCACTCCACAAGTACTCAAAGTACTTCAAGTAGATCTCCCATGAACCTGCAACAATTTGCAATTCAACAGACCATACTTATGGAAGGAACTGCCTTGCCTTCCTCTTAGCTCTCCATGTACTCCACGTACATACCAATGAGTACAGACTGTACTCCAAGTAGATCCTGCCTAATACTGCTCCCTATTGTGTTGCTATCCTATCTGATCTCCAACCTACAGATCAATAAGTGGTTCTGCACACTTGTGAACCTTGACCTTGCACACACACACACCCTGCAGATCAATGATCTTACTTACCATGTAGATCTCCTATAAGGGCCATGCACACCTGATGACCAAGATCATACATACATGAAGAATCTAGCTGACTCTCCAATCTAGCACCAACACACCTGGTACTGCTGTGGAACTAGGAGGAACACCCTTGCTCACCTCACACACAGAAGGAGCAAACTTTGCTCAACTCAACTAGAACACCTATCCAATACAACCATGAGTCTATTATATAGAACTCATCCAAACAATAATTAGACACTCAGTACAATAATTAGATCTACAGCTCTTAGTCTATCATTAGCACTAAGCATGCAAACACTTGGTTCGATAACCAACTACCCATAATAAGCTCACAATTGAACTACACAGGTGACTGACGCCGGTCCCTGTCTGCCTGGGGGGTCGTCGACGCTGGCTGATCTCTGACTGACGCCGGTTGCTCTCCTGCCCTATCCTACCGACGTCGGTTGGCCTGACCGACGCCGGTGTCTCTGGCACTCCAGCAACGCTACTGCACCCTCCTCTGTGTCTGCACCCTCCTCCGTGTCTGCACCAGTGAAGCTTTTAGCTCCACAACCTAACACTCCCTCTATCTCCTTGGACCCCTGACTCACTAATGTAGAAGAGTTTCTCATATCAAATGAAGTTCATGCCAGCTTATTTTTGGTGGAAAGTGTAGGTTCAAGCTAAGTAGATCAAACTTGTTGGTGTATCACCATTTAGTTTAGGTGTTATTTTCAGCATCCTTCTCCCTTTTCACCCCCCCATTGTTAGTAGTAGGAAATCTAGGACCATAGAGATACATTAAATGGATCTAGCCCTTATCTAGAGACTCTCCCCTCAATTTTGCTAGACCCATAGGTAAGAGAGGAGTTTCCATTGTGATGCATGGAAGACAGGAGCTCAACCTCTTGTCAAGGGTACAATCCACTGTGTCAATAGTATGATTTAATCATACACTTTATAATCAATGGAATTTGTCCTCTAGGCTTATCTAGGGAACAAAAAAGAGCCTTAAGGCTTAAGGTGAATCACTACTTGATCAAGGGTGGCGTATTAAAAATGATCGATGTACTACCTAGATTCCTATAAAAGGCGTGTATTACCATTTATAAGGGGAGATACTTTGATATATTGGTACAATTTTAGCGATTAATACAAGAGATAAAATAATTATACAAGAGTTGTCTAGTTTTATGTGTTTGAATTTCTAAGTTTCACAATTGTTTTGTCTATTTTGAATATGAGTGATATCAATAAATACGAAGCTATATCCTTAATTACAAGGTTTCTAACCTATGCATGCTAAGTTAGTTAAAATAATTTAAAGATACTTTGTTTCATTTACTCTACAACATATATGTGCTTCAACTATCTAAATATAGTGTAAAACTTTAAAATCAAATTCAATTTTACTTATATTGTTGTCCTTCCTTCTGAATTAGGCCTAGTGTGTGGTGAAACATGAGTTTAGGCTAAATTAAATGATTTTTTTTTTAAGATCATGCTCAATGAAGATTAAGTTCTTGTCAATATGTTCATAATACAAATCAGTAATCACTATTTCTTTCTTACCCTACCTTCTCTTTTACCCCTTTTTAAAATAAATTGCATTAGCTTAAATACATTGTTCATAACCATTTTAATCTAGTCAATGGTATAGCTCTAGGTTATTTTATCCAAAATTTTCAAGAAAGGTACCAATGTGGCCCCATACAATTGAAATTTATAAATATTTTCAAGTAGTTCATGTTTGTCTGCCGCTATTTCCACCATAGACATCTCAATTGCCAAATACCTGCAACTCATGTTTTAAATTTTGGTTCCTAAAAGGAAAATTGTTATTTAGACACTAGAGATAACCTATGGTTCATTTATAATAATAAAAAGGTATAAATAATAGATATTATTTATAGGTTCAAAGGAGAAGTCAAGTGAGAAATAAAAGAGGAGAATAATTTTCTAGTCCATGAAGGACAATGGAGGGATAAGGGACTGCATGTATGTTTATGATGTTAAGATAAATAGATATAATGTTATTTTGTTATTTAATGTTTTTTTTATCCTATTATATTTTATTTACATGTATTACCTATATATTTATATTCTTAATATACTAGGAATGGATTTGTATCAGTAGACTGTGTGGTGATAGATAGGGAGAGTGAGTATTTTATTAGTGTTAAAGGTTAATTATACAAAAGTGTCCATTGGAATAATAAATTGAGTGATATATATAATCCTAATAAATATTTATATTTCCATTGTAGTTTTAAATAAATATAAAAGATCCAAATTTCAAGAAAACATTGCTTGTGTACAAAATTCTATGTATAATTGTGCATGAAAAGTTATACAAATAAATGTAATAATCCATGTCAAGGATAATTTTTTATTATTATCATACATGATATGTTAATAATATTTCATTAATTTTATTTTGAATATAATTATTTATTTTTATCAATATATAATTGAAGGTCTCCATACATTGTTTGAACCATGTGATGAAGACAATTTTTTTACACAGTCTAGTTGCGAATGTTGGAGTGAATATTATAAGTTATTACATTAATTACATGGTTAAATTATATAAATTATACTCTATATTGTGTAATTTATATTATTGAATCCTCAACATATACAAAATATCAATATTTAAATCAAAGCCTTCTTAGAAGAACACAGTCTTGTATACATTTTAAAATTCTACATTACTATAATTTGAAGGTTGGTAGAGATTATCCATGCATAAATAATTGTTAGAGAAGGTTTGGATAGGTAAAAAATATCTCATTGGATTATTATAATTTTATTAAATATATTAAAGTTAAAATAAACCTATTTTTTTAGATTTTAGGCTAAAGCAAACATGTTTAGCCCTGTATTAGGGTTTTTAACATGCAACCTAAATAATTTGTTTTTTCAACATAAAAGAATTGTGAAACTTAGTAATATAATGTATTTTATATATTTGAGTTTATATAATACTATATGGTATAGAAACCCTGAAGTGGCAATGCATTAAGCTTGAAAGAGATCTAATTACAAGAAAATTGTGTAAATTGATAAACTTCCCTAAAGGGTCTAATCATGAAACTTTCTGTGAAATAAAAATAAATGAAAGAGTATGCCAAAGTTTATTTATTTATTTCTTAATCCCTTATAATTTTTCAAAACCTCTAATCTTTTTATGGGATAAGGGTTACAAGAATATAGGCCTATAAGAACCTTGTTTAGTCTTATTGTGTGATGATAGTGGAGAAAATAGTAAATAACCCTATAGTGAGTTGAATTAATCCCTAAAAATGGTAAATGATAATTTGGTGAGAATTAAAGGGTCTATGGGTGTATATATATTGATATTAAGGAGGTGTTAGGCTAAAAACCTAGGCCTAGTAAGTGTATAAGGACAAAGTATGACAATATTATACAAGAACGGAGCAAATGATTAGGAATGCAAGAAGAATATCAGATTGAAGGAGGATATAATGAGTTCCCACTCAGTAAAATGAGTATATAAAACTAATTAATTTATTAAAAAAAATAGGTCAAGCTTTGAAAGGGCTTAGTGGAATGTTATAAGAGGCAAGTTGGGTTTAAGAAGACAAATAAAAAGAGAGAAAGTATAGAGTTGTGTCTTAAGAAGATTGAGAATGGACCTCCATGATCCTAGTGAGAGTGAGTTATTATGGTTTGTATATTGTGAGGAGGACTATTTGTTCAAAAAATATGATGATCCTAGTGATAGTTTTTAATGAGGAAGAGGTTAAATAGAGGGAAAAAGTACCTATTACAAGAAAGCAAATAAGAGATCATAAAAAAGAGAAGGAATTGAAATAAAAGAATAAGAGATAGGTGAATGTAAAAGGTATGTGTATGTTTCATTAAATCATTTTATAATGTTTTTTATTTTACTCTGCATCTGTATTTCTTTTGGAAAAACATATCTAAATTCTTATAGAAAGGGACAACATTCCAAGACTAACATCCCTTATGTTGAGCTTTGTTTAACTGATTGGATGAAATTTGTTTTATATTTAACTCCTTATGATTTCCTTAGATTTAGGTTTAATTTCCTAAAACATCTAAACATTCATTACTGTTAAAGAAATAATCAACTTTGGATTTATGCTTAGAGATCCAATTCACTCCTATGATGACATCATATGACCCTAGTGGTGTTGTATAAATATCAATAATTATGGTGAAATCTGTAAATTTGATTTATACTCTAAAAGACATATTTCAACCTTGACCCTAGACTCATTCCCATACTATAATGACCATACATTTTTCACAAATCCATCTTTCCTAGATAATTTACTTAATAATATAAGAGAAATAAGGCATTCAATATCTTTTGTATCAATAAAAATAATTATTAGATGGCCAAATAAAATACCTAATACTTTGATGGGAGAGACATGGAATTCAACTTGTCTATTATCCACTGCTACATGAATATTCTCTTAGAATGTTCCCTATTGATATATTTTTATGGATGCATTTATGTTTTTTTCCATTTATTTTCCATCAAGGACAATCTTTGGCATAATGATCTCCTCCATAAGTAAAATATCCACTAGGTGGTCCCTTCCTCTCAGCCTTATTTTCACCCTTGAGCCTTTATCTAAAATTATCTCCTTGTTTCTTCTTGAAAACATTATTAAATTTTGTATTATAATTGTTTAGTTAGTTTTTATACTTACCATTTTATTTCCAATTATTCTTATTAAAGGGTGTATTGGAACTACTAAACTTTTTATTTTAATTCTCTCTGACCTCTACCAATGATTTCATCTTTTGTTCCTACTTAACTATCTTTTTAAAGACTTAAAACATGGTGGATTGTCCAAGAACATCCAATTCACACCATACTTATAATTTTAGGCCCATAATGAATTTCTTGATTCATAAACACTCATCCTTTTGATACTATAGAACATACTTTGAGATCTTTATTAATCACTCCCATTATTCATTCACTAAAATGTCCCCTTGCCCCATGTTCTTGAAATCTATGAATTTTTGTTGAAATAGAGCTGAGGTAACCATCATTATCTGAAAAGAGTCACAAACTGATCTCATGCGGTGGTAATAGAATCAAGATTCATCTAAATATTAATTTTGTCCTACCAAGTTGTTGTTTCACTAGATAATTGGTAATCTCCCCACACAACCTTAGATACCTTAGAGTAATTATAAATTTCAAATTAATTTTACATATCTATGATCTAAGATTTAGATCTATCACCCAAAATTGTACCATCAAACTTGGGTAGATTAACTTTATTCATGTCACATACACGTTATGCAGATACTTGAGCTCTATCTACTTGATGACCTTCCTCATACCCCTACTCATGAGACATTTATTTCTCTTTATCTTTTTCCTCTATAAATTCTTATTCATATTCATCTCTAGGTCCATGTAATTCTCTCTCAATATCTTCTATTACTTATCTAGTCTCATTCATAATAATGAGAATTTTATCATGTTTCATAATGTGTTCTACTACTAGCTGATTAAGATCAACTAAAGGGTTTGCATTATAGGGTCCCTCTTTGATCTATTTACCTCATGCCATTATCCTCATATGAATTAGAAAAATATAATTATGTTATTAGACTCATTAGGTTTGAGATATAAACATTAGGTTATGATACCGTAATGTTAGACCCCACTAGGCCTAACCAACATTTTTAACATATATGACATGAGATTACTTATTAAATCATTTTTAGTGATATATTTATTACTTAACACCTAAATCAATCTTAAGTAAAAATAATTATAATGAAATTAACACACTAGATAAAATCCAATTCATTTAGTACTCGATAATAGATCATACTACAAGTTGAATAAATATAAAATGAGTATAATAGAATTAAGAAAGTACACCAAATACCTATATAATCCACAAATCAATCATGAGTATGCTTAAAAGTAGTGTTGTTTATAATTTTATAATAGTATACAAGTTAGACATTTTTATGTTTAATATCCATAAAATAATAAATTACAATATAGTACAATGTAAGATATACAATACAATGAGTATAATAGTATAAATTAAGTAATCAAACAACTCTATCATCTATGACATAGCCTAAATATAATCCTAAAAGTTGAATCAGATAATAGAGGGAGAGCAGCATATGAGTGTTTTACCTCCAACACCAAAATAATGATCTCCCTCACATCTCCCCATTGGGAGTGACCCTCCCTTCATGGTGGGCTGGATAAGAACATTATAGATATCAATAAATCAATTGGAATGTGTGTGCACTAACACTATTACATGTAACAATAAAATAGACTATGGAGTCCATTCCTATATCTAAATGATATCAAAAAACACATGCAAACTATAAGTATAATTAAATGATGATGTCTTAGATATAAAATTACTTTGGACAAAAATTTTAATATAGTATTCATATTTACAAATCTGAGTCATTTCAGTCATATAGAACTCTATACTACTAAATCTTGATTTAAATACAATATCAGGGGATATGTATATGTGTTATCCACTTGCATACTCATATATGTATCTCTTTTTATCCAAATATAGTCTACATATAAACATTTAAAAGTATAATGGTATAAATTTAATAAGTAATAAATATCATGTAGAGATAAATGATGTAAGTAAACATCAATCAAGAATTCCATTGATTTCAATCACTTAAACATATAGATTTATCAAATCCCTATATTATATACTAGATATGTTCATGTGAATAGAATAATAATCAAGTGTTTCTAAGCCTTTATTTATAACATATCCTTCAAACATCATTCTTACATATAGGTATGTAACAAATGTCAATACACAACCAAAAAAAAAATCCAAGAATCTCAAGTAACCCTCATTAAGATATAACACTATAATTTACCATTTTATAATTTTGTATTTGTTTATGTCATCATGAACTAATATAGAAAAAAAATTGTATTATAAATAGGTGATATTTTTGTCATATTCTTTATACAAGGTATGCCCTTGTTAATCTTTTATTTGGACCATTAAAATATCTTTAACTCTGGCAAAAGGGTATTCCAAAATATATCTTTGTATGCTATCATCCTAGAAAACCAAAATGAATTGACTTTTCTTCAATAAAAATACATATACACATATAAAATTCACTTTTATTCAGAATACCAATCATAATCTACAACCATACGTGTCCTTTTTATGTCATATAATGAACCTATATAGATAATCAACATTTAGTAATCTACAGAATGTCATAAAAATTTCATTTTTACATCTTGATATGTTCATTATTTCTTATATGCACAATAAAATCATGAATTATAAAGGTATAAATTATAAATTATGTACATCCCCATCATTAACATCTAACATTATACAAATATGTAAGATCTGTAATGTATTTAATGTTATTACCATACATTCTTTTTTGTATTTTTAATTCCATATATGCCTATCTATTAATGTACATGAAAACCTTAATATTCATTTATAAATTGCATTTCCACTTAAAAATTATCAATTCTATCTAAAATTGTGTTAATATTGAAAGAGGCCTTTGCATAATGACTTTTGTCTTGTTTTATTTTACTCAGACTTCAATATCAAAGATTCATTTTTAGGCCTATAGTTACTTACACAAATACATATTAGGGTGTGTGTGTGTGTGTGTGTGTGTGTGTGTGTGTGTGTGTGTGTGTGTGTGTGTGTGTGTGTGTGTGTGTGTGTGTGTGTGTGTGTGTGTGTGTGTGTGTGTGTGTGTGTGTCTGTGTGTACACACATACATACATACATACATGCATACATACATACATACATACATACATATGCATATATAAAAACATACAAACACATATACATACATATGTCTATGTATGTATGTCTATAAAGAGCCCCATACTTGAGTACAAAGTTCCATGATACTTATGAAGAGAATGATATGAACTAAGTATTGGACATGATTGTATAAATAACAATATCATATTTTTGTTTTTGTTTATAAATATTTAAAAAACCCTTATATAAAAAATTGACTCAAGATTACCATGATTATATCTTTCACAGTAAATCACTTAGTTGGTAATGGCTCAAATGCATAAACCAAATCTTAGTTGTATAGAGCTCAACTCTCATCTCTATAGGCCTGAGGATGGAATTGAGTTTCATTCTCAAGTCTATGGACATGAAATTTATAGGTTCTATAAATAAGGTTTTTAACAAAATCAATCATTCCACACAACATTAAATATTAAAAAACCTATACCATGAAAAACACATTATTGTTTTTCCAAAACCACAATAATGGAAAGAAAATTGACCTGGTTCTTTTCAAGTAGTTACTTAATGCGAAAAATTAATGGCCTTATATTTCCATACAATTGAGTTTCCTCTTTCTTCCTTTTACCTTCTACCACCATAGTGCCCCATTTGTTTTCCTTTATATTTATTCTTTTTTTCCTATTCATGCATGTCTTGCAAGATCTTAAAAATATCATCATATTATACAAGTTTCCCAAAATGTAAATCCCCTATTTAATGTACCAATATAATATTTATTTATTTAAACCTATAATCAAAACACCATTACCAATAATGATAGCCAAATAATATTTATTTCCCCTTCTAAAGGTCAACCCTCATAATGATAACAAAAAACAAAACATGAATTCCATTCTCATTTTCTTTTGACATTTGAAAATGTTTCATAATAATGAATGTGTCATAAAGCTTCAAAAAAAAAACCCAAATTTAATCCATTTACCTAACTATGCAAAAAAGCTCATAATGTATAAATATTCCAAGCTATAATTAAGCTAAATTATTTATAAGAGGGTTATTTTGATTCTATATGACTTTTATGCCTTGTCACCAAAATGATAATGATATAAAGAACCAAGGTAATTCAAAAATAAGATAGGTAATGATTCAAAACACTAATAAATATAAATATCATCAAGGTCATATGAATATAGTTATATGAGATAATCAAACACCCTAACTTGATATAAGTTATATCATAGAAGCATAATGTAACTAGTCAAACTAGATACATAAGTAAATCTTCCATATCAAATCACTCAAGATTATGTCAAATATAATGCAGTGAAAAACATCATAAAATACTAGAGAATTAACATAAATATGCAAGTCAAGACTCAAAATTCAATCAAATCAAACAAGATTTATAACAACCAGTACAAGTATAATTTATTTCATTCAAACAATTAAATGTGGTGTGTGCATGGGTTCAATAGAGTTCTCTCTCTACTGTCATTATTGGTATGTTGACCCCATATTATATAATAATATCCCTATATACTACCTATGAGGGTGGAAAAATCATTTATCCACCTCATAAAATAAAATGATAGTTAGCTTGTATCATAATAATTATCAATATATAATCATGATTAAAATGTTGATTTTAATAAATATGAAAATAAAATCAAACCACCTAATCATAATTCATAATAAAACATATGAAACAAATATCAATAAATATATTGATCATGAATTAATTAATTTAAATACCAAATCATGTAGATATACAAATCTAACTCAGAAATAAATATATAATCTCCTAATCATTAACAACATAAACAACTAATTAATGTTTTAAATAGTTTGTAGATGAACTTGAATGTGATAGATATAGTATATAGATAAAGGCACACTTTATTTCTAAATTACATCATGGAATATAATAAATTTCTCATATCTCCTTATTTACATAAATATGAAACTGTATAATCCATATAATTTTGTAGTGTACTAGTAAGCAGTTAGCCCTAAGAAGGTACTCTTAACTTAACCTCAAAATTGTGTTTAGTGGGATATGTATGTGGTTATAACTCCGTATTTAGTACTTGGAAATATTTTTTTGACACATAATAATGTATGAGAAAGTTTTTCTAAGGGGTTACAAATAATTCAAGATCTTTGTCTAGATCACCCTTTCATCCTTCATTTTTTTTGCACTAACTTCTTAGATCATGAAATTGTCTTCTTTTTTTTCTATATTTTTACTTTACATTCTATTGTATGCCTCTAAGGCATAGTGGTATATTAAGTGTCTCTCATTTTTCACATATGGATCCCCATTTTATCTCTTATGAAACATAAATTCATGATGAAAATTAAGTTCATATTGAAATTAATAATAAAAGAACTGATGAGGAATATTATAATGAGTATGAAACACACATTACTAAAACTTAGCTTCATGAAGTAGATCAAGATCAAGTTAAATAATTGTATACCATTATTCAGGGTCTATAAAAGTGCCCTCATGAGGTGAGTATCATCATTATCATACTTTTTGAATCTAAATTTGAGCATCAAGATAATTTATCATCTTCCTCCAAAGTGTTTCCTTTTCACATTCTAAAATACCTTGCTTCTAATGTTGTGACACCTCCCCTTGAGCCTAGTCCTATTTCTCTACCATTATTCACTTATATCCCTTCTAATTTAGTATCATATCATTTTTTCCCTCAATTATATATTCACATTCCTACTCATACTACACACACCACCTATTACTAAAACTAATGCTTCTCTTGAGTAAAGCCTTTATTCTATTATAAGAAAACTAGTTAATATTGAGTTAACCATTTATTACACAATCAATTCCTTTTATTTTGGTACCTTGTTAGATAAACCTTTGGATCCTAAATTTCATCCTACCATATCAAATTTATAATTGTATCTCAAAAAATTATTCATTAATAAGGCAAAGGTGATCCTAAATAGAATTTACATACATTCCATGGAGATTCTCTAGGTTTTGTAGATAATGACATATTTTTAACTATGTTCTTTTTAAGAAATATCAAATATTATGTTCTTATATGGTTATATGATCTTCTTCTTTAATAAATTATAGATTTTAATTCTTTGGAAAATCAATTTTGGCACATTTTACTTTTAATATTGGTGATAAGTTTTCTAATGCTCAAGTTGCAAAGATCAAACTAGGTTCAAATAAGATAATTAGTGAATATGTTTTATAATACAAGACTATTCCTACCAAAATGTCAAATCAAATGGTTGATAATGAGCTTCAAGGCATATTTACCCAAATATTTGTCATTCCTCTTCAAAATTATACCAAGTTTGATAAATTTAAAGTATTCAATGATCTATGTCGTATAGTTAAAGAATGTGAGGTAAAATTGATTACATTGAACAAGCTCAAGTATAAATCTAGTGCTCCTATATCTACAATAGAGTTTTAATGCATGCATAATTATAATAGAAACACTATTGAGGATAAAATTAAGGCTAAAGTTATAATTATTGATATATTTAAACCACCAAAAAAATATAATTACAATCTCCACTGAGTAAGTTTTCAAGCTTACCTTCACTTCCTCATGTGTTATTACAAAGGCTTCTTGAATGCAATGTTATTACACTTCCTCCAAAATTTAAAATAGATGTGTCTATGCCTCTGCCTATAATTTTTGATGGGAATGAATTTTATGATTATCATATATGTGTGGGAAATTATATTAATATATGTATAAAGCTCAAGCATAAAATTAAATATCTTATTAATGAGAACATTATTGACATTGGTACACCTAGTGGGGAGGCTAAGACATAAGAAAATTATAATAAAAATATAAAAATATATCAATATACTTTCCCAAATCATGGGAAAAAAATAAAAATAAAAGTTTTGAAGTCCTTTATTAATATAATTCACATCCTCCTCCAACTTCATATGGGCATCCACATCATAGAACTATTCATATAGTTACAAGTAAGATAATATTATGCCCATTTATCACAATTAACTATGATAAAATTGTTGATGATAATTCTAATAGACATGAATTATTCATTAGAGCATATATTTGTATGAAACCTATTCATAGTGTTGTAATGGACAATGGATCAAGTAAAAATGTGTGCACTATGACACTTTTACATTCCATTGACTATACATAAAATGATATATAACAGACATCTATAGTTCTGAAAGAATTTGATGGCCACACACAAGACACTCTTAGACATGTTATTTACCTTTGAATGTGTGACCTATCATATTTTCCACTTATTTTTAGTTTTACCAAGTGCATGTATCTTTGATATGTTATTTGGAAGACCTTGGTTATAGAAAAATATAACATTTCCTTCTATAATTCACAAGTTTCTAAAGTATATTAATGATAATAAAGTGGTAAAAATTCTATGCACTCGATATGAATATCTAATGGAATATATGGTACCTATTCATATTCCACATTAGCTGGTTGTGTTATAGCCAACATACCCCTTTTCTTTAAAGAGAAATGGGAACCCACTTTTTTGGATTTTGGCCTTGTTTGTTGAATCTTTATTATACATGTCTATGCAAGTTCTATTTAATTACTCCTTAGTCTTTACACTGAGAAGAATAAAGCATGGTATTATGTAGTTTATGGACTAACATTATTAATGCCTTTTGGGATATTTTTTTAGCTATGTAGATTTTTTGAGACTTAGTTTTATTTAGAGGAATTATTTAGGATTTGGTCTTCAAACACTTTTCTTGAGCTTTTTTGTCAAGAATTTTTTTCTTCAGACATTATGTTAAAGTCGTATTCGTCAAACATTATTCATCAAGGTTTTTGTATTAGACTTTTTGTTCAGAGTTTCCATGTCAGACATTTAACTGAACAATTGTTCTGAATGACTTGTCTTTTATCAAACATTTTATATATGTATTTTTTATTCATACATATTTTATCAAAAATTGTGTTCAATATTTTTGATCATATAAATTGTCTAAAACAATCATCATTAGCTTTATGTGATTCAAATATTTCTCTCCTCAGACTTTTATATCAAGTGTTTTGTTCAAAACATTTATTTTGATAGATTTGGTCTTTGGGTTGTTTGTTTGAGCTTTGTGTTCAATAGATTTGTTCAGATATTTTTTAGGTTTATTCCCAACATAAAACCTAACCCCTTGATTCTCAACTACCTAAATCCATTTATACTTATCCAATAAAAAGAAAATAATTCTCAAGACTTACTAAGGATACTTGCCAACTAAACTAATGAGATTTGAATTGTGTAGATAATAAAAAACATATGAATGTTAGACATTTATAATGCATGAACTAGAATTAAATGATAAGGTTATGTACATGATGTACAACCATCAACTTATTAAGTTTTCACAAATGAATTCAAACTCAACTGCTATCCTACAAATGAAATCCCTATCTACATGTGAATCTATTATGAATAAATAAGCTACTAACAGGGAGGATTTTTTCCATAGATTACATAAACAAAATGTTAGCACTACACATAATTTTAATTGAATCATAATCTAAGAGATTCAGAGGGGCACGTATGCCATTATCATTCTCCATTAAGGATTTAATAGAGTTCACTAACATAGTATATGATGAAATAATATTTAATAATAGTATGGAAATTAATAATAATTATGGTATATTATGGATTACATTATTGTGTTTTTTATAGATATAAATATATCCACCATCTAATGTTAATTCATTACAAACTTCCTCTCCCTTAAGAGACAAGCACCATTACAAACTTCCTCTCCCTTAAGAGACAAGCACTACACTCAGAGTGGCCAAGCCTGAGGTGATGCCCTGCATTGACCTTCTATGAGATTTATTATTTTATGGGAAAATTACATAGGATTCATTTCCACACCATGTGGATAACCAAAAAATTGTGGTGTGCATCATCAGAGCTTACTTTCAAAGGTATCTATCATTACTAGTTCTCGATGCATTTTTTGATAAGCATAGATTAGTTTCATAGAACCAATAAAATTCAATGGATAAGGTACTAATAACATTGATCTTCCCTAGAGATATAATGACCTATAAAGGAAATAATCCCACCCCAATTAAAAAATTTAGAATGGGAGTTGGGATTGTGATGTCACTACTAAATAGGATGTATGGCATGCCTAGCATCCATTTTTTAATTTAGATTGGGTGTTGTTACTTTATTTCATGATGACTAATGATTCCACCTTCACCCTAGGTGGAATTATTATTTTTCATTTGAGAGAACAATTCCTACACAAGAGAAAGCAACCCACTCTATTTGACCACTTCTACATGAAGTCTTACCTCCTAGATGTCGTAATGCACATAGTATATAAAGTCCTTGGCAAGCTTTACAGCCTGAGCATAGATTGTGTCAAGAATCGCATTTGTGATTATTATTATTATTTCATTCATATTTATGCATATACAAAAAACATGGTTATAACATCCAAGGATGTGTATCCTCAAGTATTTAAATCAATTCATGGGACTTCACTACCCAAAATTGTAGAAAGCATAGAAAAAACACTAGCTAGAAGGGCTTACTACTAGTTGTACCTTGATTATATAGTAATCATGATTGTCATGAAAAAGTTCCACCCATGATGCCTCTCTAAATATGTACTAAATAAATTAATAGAGCATGAAATTTCTTATCAACTTTAGTGGAGTGTCGAGGAGGACTTGATTAAAAATAAGAAGAGTAATTATATGGGTCACATGTAATAATTGGCAAGATGTGCTACACATAGAGGATGAACTCTAGAGAGGTAGGCAATAAAATAAATATATATCACTTTAAAACTATTAAAAAAAAGGATTTGGATCCCCGTGGTCACATAGAAAGACATATTAATGGCCTTGGTATCCCATACCAACATGTCCTTTACAACCATGACTTCTTATTTTTGAATGTAAAAGATGGTGACCATGTCCTAAATAGGAAAAAAAATTGTCCTAAAGGAATATCATCTTAGGATAATTCAATAGGATCCTTCAATTATAATTAAGGAAATGCATAATAGGCTACCACTTGTTGTAGGGTGGACAACCTCAGATTTTTGAAATAGATATCCCCCATAATAAATATAGTTATAAGGGAAGCCAATACAAAAACTTAATTTTATGTTGAAATATATCAAGAAATTCCCATGGGTGAGTGATTATAATCCTAGGGGAGCTCGAGGGGACCCCATTGATCAAGATTCCTTTGATGAGGAAGAATAAGAGCACATAATTGTAGTTACATTAAAAATGCCTATAGCTACCCTCTGATTACAAAATTTTACATTGCCAAGGGTATCTATAGAGGAATCCACTACCTAAACTCAAAAAGGATCCTCCTTAGAGGAAAAGACTAATATTTTATACAAAATGAAACTAATGGATCCCCATATAATTAATCAAACAATAGATCAACCAAAAGGTTTACCTTTAGTAGATCAATAATAAATAGAGGTAGAGCATGATTCTGGTGAAGAAGAGGAGCTATAAAGAGCCAAGGCATTAAGCCTTATGACTGATAAATAGAAGGCATTAACATATATGATTCAACATGAAAGAAGGATTAGCCTATATACCATACTTCCCTAGTTCTTGCATCTATTCCTATTTTTGGTTTAGTTTGACTAAGTGTTATGTTGAAGACTCATAAGGTGGTAGTTGTCACCTCCACCCCTAATGTTTCATCAACTTACCATTCTCTATTGTACATTCCTATACTCACTTTAAAGGTAAAAAATTATTATTCCACTATAATTTATCTATCTCTCCCTTCCCTACCATCCACATCCATTATTTCCTCTACTCCTAGTGTTCCATCTAACACTACCACAATTAGGACCATGAAGAAGAAAACGGCCACCAAGAAACTTGAGACAATAATGGCCACTTCCCAACTTCATGTTTCATCTACCCATATCACTTTACCCATGCCATCCCCCAATGTATCTGAAGATATCACCATCATAACCTTAAAAAAGGGTAATAAGGCAAAGGAAGTCATTACGGTCCATCCACTCCCCCAATATGGAGTTGTGGATTGGTCTAAGATTATTTTGCCCTCCATTATTGATATAGCCCTCAAGGGAGCCAAAAATAAATAGTAAACATAAGATATTGAGGAGGAGGTTTTAGCTAAGGACACATAGAAAATATACCCAAAACCAGCTAGTGATTCCTCCATGGGCCATTGATCTGAGAGCCAAGGCTGCTCAAATGCCCATTTTAAAATCATAGAGCACCCATCAATTACAACCCTCTTTGATATGCCCTGTAGGAACATTAAAAGGATGATAAAAATATGTTGATGTTTTTTATGCACACCAAATCATAATGAGGTAGCCTCTAACATTTTGAAATCTTAATGGATATGAACTCCACTTCAGGGCATGAGTTACAGGTATGCAGTTTTAATAACTAGGTGATGGAATAATAAGTAGGGCATGTAGGTAATTATAAAGTGATGTTGATGTGGTTTTTATGCACACCATATTATAACTATGTATCCTCTAATATTTTATGATCTTAATGGAGTTGAACTCCACTCTAGGGCATGAGTTACAAGTATGTAGTTTTAATAACTATGTGATGGAATAGTAGGCAGGGTATGTAGGTGGTTAATAAGGATTATGAATGGAGGGTTGGTCTCTAAAAAAAATTAAAATATATATGAGTTTATGGATATATGGTTTCTAATTTAGAATGGTTAGGTCTCAAAATAAACTCAACAAGGAAGGATGAATAGAGAAGGCAAGAGAGACTCTATGGCTTTAAGAATCACCTCTCAAGCTAGTTTCTAAGTGGATAAATGCTTTCAAAACTAATGTATGTTACTAGAAGTTATTGCACACACATATTCAAACATAATCAAGTATTCTAGGATAATCTTGATATATGAAACTACTAGACTATAATGATTCAATAGGTCTTAGTGAGCAAAAGCTACAAGGAATTATTTCTTGTCATGAGTAATATGCTAGTTGTAGATGTGAAAAATCTATTGAATGATTATCAAATTAAATTGGTTATTGACAAGTAAGTTTATTGATTCATATTTATGAGTGTGTAGAAGTGATTTCATTGATATTTTTTTAGTATGTGCATCAATTGTCTCAGATACCTCATTAGTCTGAGTTATAATCTCCTAATTAAGGGTGTTGTAATTTTTGCTCTAAACAGAGAAACCTTTGATTGAGGAATTTGAGTTTCCTATATCAATATTATCCTAGAATACTTGACCATGTCTAACTACATGTGTGTAATAATTTTTAGTAATAGGTATTAGTTTTTAAAGCATTTGTCCACTTAGAAACTAGGCTGAGAGGTGATTCCTAAAGCCATAGAGTCTCTCTTTCGTACTCTACTCTTCCTTCCTTTTGAGTTTATTTTGAGACCTACCCAATCAAGATTAGCTAACATCTAACCATCAAATCATCTATATTTTAATTTATTTTATAGACCATCCCTTTGTTTATAATCCTTGATAATAACTTACATGCACTGCCTGCTATTCCATCACCTAGTTGTTAAAACTAGATACCAACAACTCATGCCTTGGAGTGGATTTCATATCTATTGAGATCATAAAACATTAGAGGATACCTCATTATGATCTAGTGTGCATAAAAACATATCAATAGGTTGGTATAACTATTGATAAAATTTGTATGAGCTAGTCTATATTACTATTTAGGATAATGATTTGCATCTAAAAATGTATACATCAAAACTAGTTTTTCAATCTATTCAGGAGTAAAAACATAAATATATCTATTCAAGAGTATTTTATTAAATTACTAATGAAATAAATATATTTTTGTATTTCCATATATTTTTGAACATAAATTGATTACTTATGAGCATGATCAATTGGTATAAGAAAGTAAGATATCTACTCCTATATAGGTACATGTTATTCAAAAGGTTCGTACCCATGTAAAACTTGTTGTATCACATCTTATAATGTAGAAGGTTACATATTTAAATAGAGATATGATCAGTGTTTTTGTAAGGTATTTATATGTTATCATAGGTTCTTAGAAAACCCATTAGAACATAATAATAGGTGTTTATATGTGAATGAAGATATAGGCTTAGAATATAGACATAACTATAGAATAGGTAAAATATTTATTTAGTTTAGAATTATGTATTTATTAAGAGAAACATAGACTAAATTATATAAAACCTTCATTATTATTAAATGATTAAATAAAATTAAACAAAACAAAGTATATACTATACACAGAATAAGTACAATTTTTTTAAGGAAAATCATCATAAAATATCTATATTAATATATATAATTTGGAACTCCTTTTCGATACAAATGATCACTATTTATATAAATTTACATTTTTTTATTGCTTAATATTCCATATTTTTAGTTTAAGATCAAAGGAGTCTATTGTCGTTCCATAGACTATTGGAATACATACAAGATGAAATATGTTATATATATTAATATCTATCACACACTTTTCATGCATTTACACTTTGATTTTACAATATTATTCTATTATTAACACCTTCATAGACTTAAACAATTGTCTCATCCAAAGACAAAGTCATAGGAAGTGTGTTAGATGTTGAAGTGATAGACCTATCTAATCAAAAGATTTGGTCCAAAACATTACTTGTAATAATTAATTAAGGTGTAATTTAAATATTTTAACCCCTTTCATACTATTTAACTTCCCTTGTAGGTTTTGAACTAATTAATGCACTAATATACCACCCTTGTGAGTTTTGAATATAGTGTCATAACTAGGTGGCTTCCATTTTAGGTTTTAAACCAAACTATCCCTAATCCTAATGATTAAGGTATTTTCTACTTGGAAAATTTCTTAAAAACCTCAAAATCAAAATCTACACAATAACAAAAGAGAAGGTGAAAGAATAAAATCTATTTCTAGAACTAAGGTAGGATATGAACATGATGTTATTGTAGTTATTATAAAGATGTCATAGCTATATAATCGAGTGATGTAGGAACTTTATGAATATGGATATTTAGATATGTAACTATGGTATATTTTATCTACAATTCTCTTGATGGATATGGTTTGGTGGGATAAATTGGAGAACCTTGATTATTTTTGTGATGTAGTTATCCAATTTAGACAAGTCCTTGAACATTATCTAATAAATGAGAAATTCATATACCATATTGATCATAATTAAAAATAGTAATTAAAACTCCATAATATTTTTAATGTCATCATATCTTATTAGCATGAAGATGTCCCTAGTGTGTGACACCTTATGCATGATTTCTTGTGCTAATTGTTGACCAAATTTTGACCTCAAGTCAAATTTGGTAACCCAATCTATTTTGAAACCTCATAGGGTTTTTAAATGTTTGTCATAATATTTTCATGGTCTCAATTGGTCTTAAATAGTCCCATATGGTTGCATGTGTCATTATCTAGTCTTGTATAGAATTTGGTCTTATGCTCACTTCTCTAGTCCTATGGTCAAGTACAAGGTCTTGGAATGGTCAAAAAAAGTAAAAGGTTTGATATAGTTTAAAGTAATTGTAAAATGTTATTAAGGTGTATTGAATGTCATATTATCTTCCACTAACCTTTATTTGACTCTCATATGCAAAAAATCACATTTTGGCCACCTTTTGGCCCATGTGGAAGAGTTGGACGTGCCATTACAAGAAGATAATGTTTCAAGAAGATTAAAAATGTCAATAGTGTAATAAATAGGTTATATTAGGTTCAAGAATAGTTAGAGTCTGATATAATCCATAATTTAGACCTAATCTTGGCAAAAAAATACTTTACAAGAACTTCTATGGCCTTACAAGATCAATTTTTAGTTAAAAATGGTTTGGAAGTGTCCCTTTAGATCCATAATATCATTTAACATCTCTATAAAAATATTAATTGAAACTATATACACCTTTTCTCCTCCATCATTGCCTTTACAAACTTAGGAAAACAAATTTGAAATAAATGGTATGGCCAAAAGAGAGAGAGTCATGAGTTGAAATGTTGTCCATTGTTAGGGATCCTAGTAAGATTGAAATTAGTGGAATTGGTTTTCATATTTGAGTCCTATTATTTTTTAAAAATCATTAAGAGTGATAGTAGGTAAATATGGCCTATCCATCTATGATGGATCTTTTTTTGCACATTTTTATCTAGTTCATAAATCAATGGAAAATATTGGTTTTGAGGGATGATTTTAGAGGTCACAGATATCCTTTTAATGCTAGTTTCATCAGAAAAATAATCTATATGATATGATTTATTTTCAAATAATAATATCTTTGTGTATGAGCTATTTTGGTGGATCTTATTAAAAGTTTCTCTTTTGTCTTCATGGTGGTCACTCTCAGATTTTTATAATACCTCATGATTTATGAAAGCTCCATAAGTTTCATGGAGTCCATGTTATTTTATCTTAGATGTGTCATTGGTCCATATATTTAATTATGATTCTCTTTAGGAACATGTTCAAGGTTTGAACAATCCTATAGTAGGTTTGATTAGCAATATGTGCTTAAATTCTAGTGATACATCATAGTGTGAGGTTCTAAGATGATATTGTACTCTTAAAAGTGAATAAAAGTGAAGGTAATAGCCTAAATGTACACTTTATAATGAAGATCACTAGTATTTCCTTCAAATATAGGCATGTACAGATTGTATGAGTAGTTTGAAGATGCTCATTACTCATGGAAAGATCTAACACATATCTTGATGCACTCACATGGTCTTGAATACTTCACTATCATCACTAAGTTGATCAAGCTGAATGGATACTCTAATTCTCTACTCATAAACCTTATGCATATAAGAGGACAACACCTGTAGGTCTATACATATTATATAATGAATTGAAGGTGATATGATGCTTCACATAAGGTCTATATCCTTAGATAAGTAATAAGGAATGAAAATAAAGAGATAAATGGTTTGACAAGTTTGAAAAGGTCCATAACTCTAGGAAAAGTGTCTCTTTATAGACCTAAATAGTCTAATGGTGACCTAAAGGCCCTAGGCCTATAGGTCCTCATTTTGGACCTTGATAAACACCACTCTCTAATATAAATCAAATATATGATAGAATATTCAACTTAAATTCAGATTTAAAATAGAATACAAGCCCCTGAGAAGTAACTAGGTCACTTGTAGGTCAAGGATGAGAGAGGATACTGAGTTGATAGCAGACACTAACCTAAAGTACCCAGTATGGAAGGAGCAAGTGTAAAGGTGGTCTGAAAGTGTCACAAGAAGTCTATAGACTTTTCATACATAATATGACCAACTCTTTTCGTCTACATCCTTAAAATATATGGTAAGAGAGATAACTAATATTGAAACTCTTACGTACAATCAAGATGACTCTAATAAGCACCTATGAGCCTACTAAGAGAGATAATTCATATTTAGACCAAAAAGAAAGGTAGATCATGTATGAAAATATCTCTAAAATTATTTTTGAACTTGAATCAAATTCAATAACTAATATAATATCACTAAGTTAAGAGTGAGATCCAAACACAAAAAGTAGTCAGAATATTGTAAACATTACCTATAAACCTATTTAGAAGGTTGATCCACTTTTAAGATTTTAAAAGAGGAATAAAATGTATGGAAAGATCTCTAAACCTATTTTATAAATTAAATAAATTTCAATAACTAGGAAAATATCATTGAGGTAAGAATGAGGTCCAAACACAAAATGTAGTCAGCATAATCCAAACACCACCTATAGGGTACATAAGCACACATGTTGGTTCTAAGCAATTTAGGTAAGAATAGAGATATGTGAATAAAAATATGAGGTTTATTTAATATATATAATAGTTCCTAAATTCATTTTAGGACCAAATAAATAAAGAGTAAGGTTATCAATTCTGAGTTTCTAAACCCCATACACAGTCAAGATAAACTACAAGTCTGCCTCCTCAAGAGCATTTTGCTTATTTTGAGAAAAGTGAAGTCTAAAAAAGGGTATAAGAGGATTACAATTATTGGGTGAATGTTTTCATAAGTTTTTTAAACACCTCTCTTGAAACCTCAAATCTGATACAAAGGTGAAAAGTCTAAAATTATGTCTAAGACCTAATGGAGCTCCAAAACACATAGAGGCCTACAACTAGTCTTGAGGGAAATTAAAGTGTTGATCCCTCTATAAGCATGATAATAGTTTTAAAATTGGTAAATAGGGTATTTATTAGTTTAAAAAAATTTAAATGGTCATTCCAAGGCCACATAGATAGTGGAGATACCCATTTTTTTGTCTCAGACCTTGCCCACTTCATTGGCAAGGGGAAGTTACTAGATCAAGGGCCCATTTGATCTCAAAAGCATGAAAAAAACATTTAAAACCATAATAAAGGAAATTTATGTATTTAATATACATTAAAATGGTATTAGTATACTTTTAGGTGATAACACACCTTAATTTTCATTCTATGTGCCCTTGAGGGCTAGCAAAAAGATGATAGGCCTACACCTCAAAACCCTTGACTTGTATACAAAATGAATATAGAGGGGTAAGGATCATTTAAAAATTATATAAAATCATTAATAATATTTTTTTAGGTGTTTTATCCTTTCTCAATAGTGATATGGAGTTTTGAGGCCCAAAACCCAATTTGGACCTATCTTGAGCTTAAGAAACACTAAACATACCACTCGAAGAGTGAATTTAGATACTCACACCTCATCTCACACTTTTAATGGGAATATAAGAAATTTTATATAGTTTATGAGGTAATTAAAGAATCTTTTAAAAGTGTAATGAGTTTAATTTATGATCTGTTCTTTATGAACAATCATTAAAACCCCAAACATGTCTTAAACCATTCTAAAACATTGATAGTGACCAGTCAAGGAAAAAAGACCTCAAAAGCACATATAATGCCAAATTTTTATCATAAAATACTTTTTTATGTTTTTTATGACTCAAATTAGGCTCTAAACATGTAATTTTATGTTAGTGTCAATTGTACATATTGTCACAAATGACCTATTTTTGCATGTTTTGGTTGTTTTTGAAGTGTTTTGAGAAGATGAGAATTTACCAATAATTATATGAGTTATTTTTTGATGTTTAATATATATTAAACTCAAAAACATTTAATATTATATTTTGGATGTGGTAAATCTAGGCCCATTTTCCAAGGCAATCTTAAACAGGATCAAAATGAAATTAGGTGGCTAGGTGATTTCATGGTTTGCATACCTCCATAGGGTCTCAAGAACTAAAAATTGACATAGATATTTTTTATAGCCTATTAAAATTAAATAAAACAATTTTGGGTGATTCCACACATGTGGAAGAATTTTGGAGCAAGAAAATAGTGTCCAAAGTAAGGAGGGCTAATTGAGGCCTAATTGAAGAGTGAAAAAGGTAGAAAAGATAGGTTTCCACTCAAAATTAGAAGACTAAATTTTACAAAGAGATATAATGAAATAATGGTTCATATAATATTCCATTATTTTCTAATTATAATCCATAAAAATCCAAACACAAGGAGTTTTAAAGATTTTTAAGGCTACAAGGGAAATAGGCCTAGTAAGGGCTTGAGAAGTAAAACAAGTTATTGGGAGTTGTTCTAAGAACCAAAATGTTTTTATTATAACTAATAAAAAAATTTAAGACCATTTGTGTAGATATTATGACTTGGAGAAGATGCACTTGAGTTTTGGGCCACTTGGACCAAGCTAGGCATAGGAAATAAAGAGTTTCAACATACATCTATACATGAATGATGGAATGCCAAATCAGGGGAGTTTTTTAAGGAATGTATGATGTAAAATGGTTTTATTTATATCATTTCATGGATAGTTCATGATTTTATTGTCCATTTATCACTCCTTTCATATAAAGAAGGGAAATTTTAAAGAAGATAGTCAAGGTGTCAAGCTAAATTATAACCCCTATGCCACTTAGAGGATCTGAGCATCTTCAAGAGTGAGACACATGACCTTTGAGTTATGTTCTTAATATATCATAACTCTATTTCTTATTTTAACTCAAACTGACATTTGTCAATCTTCTTCTACTATGCCCCCTCTCTCTCTTCACACTTATCTATATAAGTAACCACTTTTCGCTAAGATTATAGAATCCACACCTAGTATGGTAAATCCCTAATGGTTTAAGTACCATTATTTAATTTAATAAAATATTTAAATCTATTTTTGAGTTATACACTTCTTGTCTAAGTGTGTGAAATAGTGCATCATTTAATGACAAGTGATAACTATATATCCTTGTGTTCATTTAGCTATTTCATGTTTTGTGTAAGTAATTTGATCTCTAAAAGGTCACATGAAGTTTATTTAGTGTCTTTGTATGTATATGAGTCTAGGAAAGGGTAATAGTGTCTAAAAACATACCTCTTATTTATTCACCTTGAGAATTACATTGCATATCATCTTCCTATTTGAAATGCTTATGTTAGAGAAATGTTTGATGTTAAAGTCAATTTTGTGAGTCATTTTTCATAGTAAAAATACATGGTGGTCTTATGGATATTAACTTGGTGAATAACCTAGTTATATTATATTAATTTCATGTCCTCTCTATCCACTTTCATCCCAAATAATATGGTAATATAGGTGATGATCTTTAATAGACATATCAAGGGAACTAGCCCTTCAATCTAGAGATTTACTCATGCTATAGACAATCCACAGGTATAGGGGTAATCCCATGTTTCAATAAATTTTTAAAATGCTTGAACTACCTCTCCAATGATGAAAAATTGAATGACAATACTTATGGCATACTCAGTGGGACTATTATCTCAAACACTTCTTGTCAAGGTGAATATTGGTCTTGATAACATCACAACTACATAAGTGTTTTATACTTAGCATTTAGAGACTCCAATAAAGTTAAAACATTAGGTTGTAGACCAATTTGTTATTTATTTTGTTCATACCTCATGGTCCATACTAGATCAACTACGAGTAGAGGTTATCATCCTACAAATCCACTCCCTCATCAAGAACTTTCTCTAGAAGTTCAATATCCTGAGCCTATCTTGACACTTGAAGAGCCTAAAGAACAAAAATAATTTGAAATTCAAGAAGAGAAAGAGAATGAATAATATTTTTAAGGCAACATGCTTTCATATCCTTCACTACTAAAAATTCCATAAACCTTGCTTCCTATGATGATATCCCTTCCAATTCTACCAAGAGTGTTATATTGAGTGCAAATTCCTTTAGGGCTATCACATGACCATGGTGGTACATTTTGGGGGATTAGAGAGCCCACATATATGGTGAGTGAATTTTTCATGTACTCCAAATGTAGGTAGAATATTATTAAATGTTTTAATAATATCTATGGTGACTTCCATGTTTTATGGAAGTGGGATTGATTTCCTTATTTTAGGGAATTAATTGTTATCTTTTCTTATTTTCATGTTGACTTCTATATTTATTTTAAGTGGGATTGACTTTCTTATTTCAAGGAGCTAGTTATTATCTCATTGCATTGTAAGCTGTGTAATCCTTTTGGAGGAAAGAGATAAGGATGGCATGTTCTTTCTTAGAAGGGCTTGTGGATAATCTTAACTAGGTGGAGGATGGTGTGTTTATCTATGGAAAAGGCCATCTTGCATAAGCATGTCATTTTTCTTATTCTTGGGTGGATTTATTCTTCATTTGTCTATATACAGGTGTGGTGTGACATTAAAAAGTGATGTGTTCATTTATAAGGTGTGGTATATCATCTTTTGGAGTGATTATTTATAGGTACAGGTGTGGCATAACATCAGTGGATTATTTTTTATAGGTTTTAGATTTGGATCAACAATTCAAAAAATTATTGTGTGAATTCTTGAGTAGATTTTCAATCTCTATGAGAGGTTCTCTTTGGATAGTTTGTACTCATGTTCAATTAATTTTATTGAGGACTTTCTTGGTGGATGTAGCCCACATTGGGTGAAGCATGGTATATATTTGATATGTGATATTTATAATTCTAATTTTCTCCATTAAAACATTCATTTACTATGATCTAAGGAATTGATTCCATGATGCAATTAGTTCATAGTGAAATCTGATTTTACACATTTAAACTTTTGATTTTATATGTTTTAAATTCTGATTTGAATTCATTTAATTCTTAACGATTGGTATCAAAGCTTTCATGGTGTTTTTTTGTTGAAGTGGTAAATCATAGGAAGGGTTATTAGCTTGAGTGGGATCTATGGGAGAAGAGATCAGATTCAGATTTGAGAAATTTTATGGAATTTTTTTTTCTTTTGGAAAATACAAATGGAAGATTACTTGTATCATAAGTAATATCAACTCCCCTTGAAGGGGAAAGGAGGAAAAGTTGTATTTATAAGTGATGCTGATTGGGCATTATTTGATAGGAAGGATTTGGGAGCCATGCAATTATGCCTTGCATCTTCTATTGCATTTAACATTTTAGATGAGAAATATATAGAGGATCTCATGGATAAACTTGAAAAGTTTTATGAGAAACCCTCTACTTCAAATAAAATATTTCTTATGAAAATATTGTTTAATATGAAAATGTTTGAGAATGGTTATATTGATAATCATTTAAATGATTTTAATATGGCTGTAAGTATGCTCACTCCTATTGGAATTAATTTGATGATGAAATTGGAGCTTTCCTGATTTTGTGTTCTTTGCCTAATAGTTGGGATAGCTTGGTTATGACTATGAGTAATATAGTCCCTACTAAGGGAAGTTCAAATTTTGAGGATGTTTTAGGTGTGTATCTTAGTGAGGAAATATGAAGGAAGAAAATTAGTGAATCATCTTTAGGTAATTCTTAGTCTATTGAAATTAGAGGGAGGAAAAAGGATAAGAATAAAGGAAACCATGGAAAGTCATAAGGTAAATCTAAATCCAGATCTAGGGACAAGATGATATGTTGGCATTATGGGAAGAGTGGACACTCAAAGAAGTATTGTTGGTCACTTTGGGATAAGAATTCTGAGAAGGAGGAAATTAATGAGGTAAATGTGACTAAAGGTAAATAATGTTAGGATGCCTTAATTCTTTCTTTGGATAATTTTTCTAAGTCTTGGGTATTAGATTTAGGGGATTTTTTTCATGCCACCCCACATAGGAATTATTTTACCAATTATATTCAAGAAAATTTGGGACATGTTTATCTTGGTGATGATGAACCATGTGAGATAGTAGGTAAATATTGTGTTTAGGTGAAAATGTAGAATGTGAACATGTGGTTACTTAAGGATGTCAGACATGTGCCTATGTTGTGATAGAATTTGGTTTCATTGGGCCAATTAGGTAGTGAGGGATATTATGTAATGTTTATTGTAGATTATTAGAAAGCTACCAAAGGATATCTTATGGTTGAAAGAGGTAATAAAGTTGGTACTTTATATTTGACTAGTAGTGTTGATTCTTTTTATTTAGTTGTTGTAGATGGAAATATAACTATGTGGCACTACATGATTAGTCATATGAGTCATACAGGCATAGATATATTAAAAGACAAATTGATTAGATTAAAATTTATTTATTTATACTTGTGTTAAGATTATATGTATGGAAAATAGAAGTGAGTTAAGTTCCTAAAAGTTAGACCCACAAAGAAAGAGTAGAAGCTAAAGTTGGTACATTCATATGTGTGGGGACTAGCTTAGGTATCTTTTATTGGTGGTTCTAATTTTTATGTCACTTTTATTTATGATGCAACTAGGAAAGTTAGGTTGATTACATTAAAAGGAAAGAACATATAAAATATTCATATATTTAAGAAATAATTTAGTGACTCCTTTTCTATGAAGGATTTGGGTGATGTGAAGTGAATCTTTGGCATGAGAGTTACTCATGATAGGAAGGAGAGGAAGTTGATTTTATCCCAATCAAAGTATGTGAAAAAAATATTGGAAAGGTTTAGCATGTTGGATGTTAAATCTATTGGTACTCCTTTGGTAGGCCACTTTATATTATCAAAGGAGCAATGTCCTAAGATGGAGGTTGAAAATCTTAAGATGTCCAATGTACATTACTCATCAATTATTGATATATTGATGTATTCCATAGTTTTTAATAGGCTATATATTTCCCATGTAGTGGGAGTTATGAGAAGTTATATGCATAATCTTGTTTATCAGCATTGGCAAATAGTGAAATGGATAATTTGGATATGAGATGAACCATGGATGTTGCATTATGTTATGGCAGATCAAATACCACTTTGTTTGGTTAAGTGGACTTACATATGGTAGGGGATATTGATATCAAGAAGAGTATGATAGGTTATATATTTACTATTAGAGATATAGTAGTTAGTTGGATTTATAAGATACAAAAGGTTATGTCTTTGTCAACCATAGAGGTAGCGTATGTTGCTACCATAGACGCTAATAAGGAGATGATTTAGTTACAATAGTTTTTTCAAGAGTTGGGACATGATTAGGAAGTTGGATACTACATAGTGATAGAGTGTTATTCATTTGGTAAAGAAATCCACTTTCCACTCTAGGACAAAACACATTCAGTTACATTATCACTTCATCAAGACAGCTTTGGAGGAGAACTTAGTGAAGCTAGAGAAGATTCATACTAGCTATAATCCTATAGATATGATGAACAAGGTGGTCACATTGGACAAGTTGAGACTATGTTTATATTTAGTTTGTCTTAGTGGTCATGGAGCAGTGATAGATTCTATTAATGAGAAATGATCTCCAAGTGTGATATTTTTGAGTGTGGAGCCCTTTGGGGATATCACATGACCATGGTGGTACATTTTGGAGAATTAGAGAGCTACACAAATGTGGGGAGTTAATTTTTTATGTAATCCACATGCGAGTTGAATATTATTAAATAATTTTAATAATTTATATGGCGACTTTTATGTTTTATAGAAGTGGGATTGATTTCCTTGCTTTAGGGAATTAATTGTTATTTTTTCTTATTTCCATGTTGACTTTCATGTTTATGTGATATTTCTAGTTTTAATTTTCTCCATTAAAGAATTCATTTACTATGATTTGAGGAATTGATTCTATGATGCAAGTAGTGCATAGTGAAATATGATTTTACACATTTAAAATTTTAATTTTATGTGTTTTAAATTCTAATTTAAATGAATTTAATTCCTAACATGTTCCCACTTTCAATAGGGATGGTCCTATCACCCCAAGTGAGAAAATTAGAGACATATCCAACTTTTATAATTTACATAATGTCACTAAAGTTAAAATAGTAGTGAGATTGATTGCCATGTCTCTCAAGGGGAAAGCCCTTGATTGGTATAGAACATTATCGGGAGGATGTATTACTACTTGGGATGAGTTTGGGGAATTATTGACTCAAATATATGAGGACAAAATTGATCATACATCATTTATTCATCAAATTATTCTCATTCAAAGAGGGCCCAAGGAATCCATACATGATTTTAGTGATAGGTTTTAAAGGACATGGAGTAGGTTTCCACATCTTACGATACCCCATACAAGTTTCTTTTTTGTAACATACCTTAGAATTATTAGGACTGATATAATTTTCATGTTGTAATCCATGGGAGGATATACTTTTTAAAATGCCTAAGATATAGTTATTAGAGTTGAGAATGATTTGATTCAAGCATATAAACTTCCACCAATAGTCTCAATGCCTATCTTACCCAAAATACATACTATTCCTCCAAGTCTTGCTCCATTTACAAATAAAATCAATAAGTCCAAATCTGATCTAAATAAATCAGATGATGCCATTGATTGACAAGTAAAGTTCAAGGCCTTAAAATATCAAATTAGGCAACCAAATCAATAATTTGGAGCTCACCAAAACCCCTCCTATTACCTCCAAAAGCAAATATATTTCTAAATCATCATAATATTCAAGGGAGTGGACATTTTTTTTCCTAATTTTAATAGGTCACCCAATGTCTATGATCAAAATTCTACTCCCACCACAAGAGCCATGGTTCCATTCTATAACAATTTGGTTCAATATGAAGAATGGCCAAATTCTTAGGGGTAGATACAAGGATATTATTATATGTTAATGAAGGTGAAGGATAATATTTGAAAGATAAAATAGGCCCTATTCCTAAATTTACTATAGAAGGTGATATCTCTATATAAGAAGAATCAAATGAAGAGTGCGGCAGTCAAGGAGTGAGCCTTGAAAACTTCCAAGTGGAGGAAATATTTATTTTGAATTAAAGAACCTTATTTTTAGCCAACACAAGGTGAAAGATAATATATTTGGGAGATTTTCAATATATGGATACAATTTTGAATAATCCTACTTCAAGGCATTAAGGTGTGAATGCAAATGTGAAAACCTTTATAGGTCCTGCACTTATTTAAAATTAGAACTTGGGAAGAGTGACCCAATATTCATTATCTTAAGTTTAATGCACTTCATTGCCTACAAGGATATAATAAAAGTTTATTTTATACCCTTTAAATAACATCGACTCTTTTAAAATCACTAAGATAAGCATATCTCTTAGGGAGGTACTTCACATGCCTAATTAGAAGGAATTACTTCAAGAACAGTTGTCCCAAATCTATATCAGTCCCAAACCAGTCAAGCAAGGTGGTATATCCCTCATAAATTCACCTAATCATATTGTTTAACCCTACACAAAATATTAAAATCCCCCACCTTTCTATATTACCCTCATTATGGGAGATAAGATTATTCATAATTGCATTATAGATAGTGGGGAAAGCACTTTGGTCATGCCCAAACTCATTGAAAACAAACTAGTCTTGAGATATGATCCATATATAAAATGAGTGTTTTATCTTGATAGAAATATAGCCAAGTCAATAGGACACATCAAAATTTTAAAAATTTTCTTGCATGATTGTGCAAGTTTTCTAATTCTATAAGACATAGTGGTCATGGGTCTACCTACACACTTTGATATTTTCCTATCAAGGGACTTCACTACCAAGATAGGATGATATGTTTTTATTGATTGGTATTTCTTAGATTTATCATAAGATATGGAGCTAAGGTGAAAAAAATAACATAATCATTGGCCAAGTTTCACATTGAATCATATGTGGATGCTATTTCTAATTTGAATTACAACATCTATGAGCACTAGGAACATGTTATAGATGATGGATCATTTAAAAAATTTAAGGTTATTTATGATTTCTTCCTAAATTAATATTGTGTTGAGACATATCAGTATGAACCCTTTTATTGTATTGAATAGATAAGACTTGCCACATACATCATTCATGATGAGGGTGATGAGCATTCTGAGGTAAGTCTTTATGGTCATCTTCAACAAGCTGTAAAAGGTAATTATCTTCTTCACATAGAAGATGATGACTTTAAAATTGTGATAGAACATTATGATTTTAAATATGGTGTAATTCTTCCTGATCAAAATGTTGGAGTTAATGAGTGTGATAGTCATGAAGAAGAGGATGATATATGGAAGCAATTTCATTTACATTTCAAGAATTTAGACAAGTGATTAATCCAATTCTCCTTCCTAAAGAGAATCATCTTGATAGTGAAGTCATTGGTGGAACTATTGAACATGAAGAGAAGTGTCAAATTATTTCCAAGTAGGATACAATATTATATAATCAGACCAATGCATAAGTTTGTTTGGTTAAAGAGTAGCCTATACCTCAATCTGATGTTAAATCACTTACAAACATGATGAGCCAACAAGAAGGAATGTTTGAGGGATCTAAACATCAACAACATCATGGTCTAGATGAAGGTGAAGTTGAGATAACTCCCATGACTCCCAAGAATCATGTTGAGAAGCATCAAATTAACATCAATGAGATCAAGAAGGTTGCACTGTCAAGTAGGCCTAAAGCAGAAATAAGAATATTTAATGGAGCTTTAAATGATTCACTTATAGCTAGTAGAGATCCTACTAGTGGTAATTTTTTTGACCACCTTCACAAGAATTTTTTTACAAACATTCATCATATGGTGACTTATTCTCATGTATAAGTTGTGACTCAAGAAACATCCCTTTTGATCTAGGTTGAATCAAGAGGAAGTGTTTCATCCCCTCAAGCATGTTTTGAGGTCTATATATAGTAAATTAGGTGTGTTGTTTTCTATCTTTTATGTGTGGTTTTCCCTAAATGCTTTGATCATAGTGTGTGTTTGTTTATTATTATGTGTTTTGTGTGAGTTTGAAATATTTATAAGGCATATCATTTTTTGTTGTATCATAAGATTGACTCCATATCCCAATGTAAGGGGAAGGCTACTAGTTTATTATCATTACAAGCATGCTACCCCTATGAATTAGCAAAAATGTTGACGAAATTATAACCTCAAGTCAAAATTGGTCACCCCCTTTAAGTTAAAACATCATAGGGTTTTCAAATATTTGTCATGGTATCAAGTGGTCTTAAATAGTCCCTTATGGTCATATGTGTCCTTATATAGTCTTGTCTAGAGTTTGGTCTTATGTTCACTTGTCTACTCCTATGGTCAAGTACAAGGTCTTTGAATGGTCAAATAAAGTAAAAGGTCTAATATATTTCAATGTAATTATAAAAGTTTTTTGAGGTGTCTTTAATGTCATATTATCATGTATTAACATTTATTTACCTCATTTATGCAAAAAATCATTTTGGCCACCATTTGGCCTATGTGGAAGATTTAAACATACCATTCTAAGAAGTGAAAATTTAAATAATATTACAAACTTCCATAGTGTCATAAATAGGCCAGATAATGTTTAATAATAGTTAAATTCTAACACCATTTGTAGTTCAACACCTAATCTTGGTAAAAGGACACTTTAAAAGCACTTGTACGACCTTGGAAGATTAAATTTTAGTTTAAAATGGTTTGGAAGTGTCCCTTGGGATCCCTTAGATCATTTTATAAATTTGAACCAAGTTTCAAGTTGAACTGACTCTCTAGACACCTTTTATCCTCCATTATTTCCTTCACAAGGTTAGGAAGGTGAATTTGAACTAAATGATATGACCGAGAGAGAGAGAGAGAGAGAGAGAGAGAGAGAGAGAGAGAGAGAGAGAGAGAGAGAGAGAGAGAGAGAGAGAGAGAGAGAGAGAGAGAGAGAGAGAGAGAGAGAGAGAGAGAGAGAGAGAGAGAGAGAGAGAGAGAGAGAGAGAGAGATGAAAACTTGGCCATTATTAGGGGTCCTAGAAAGATTTAAGCTAGTGGAAAATTTTTACATATTGGTTATCTCTTATTTATGAATAATTGTTGAGTGACTGTAGGTCACTATGGCCTATCCATCCAATAGGGGTCTATAATTGCACCTATTTCTCTAGTTTAAAAATTGATAGAGAATAATAGTTTTGAGGCATGATTTTTTAAATTAATGTATCTCCTTTTAATGGTAGTTTCATTATCCAAATAATCTCTATGAGATGATTTATTTTGGAAGAAGAATATCTTGGTGTATGAGTTGTTCTGGTGGATCCTACTATAATTTTATATTTTGTCTTCATTATAGTCATTCTCAGAGGTTTATAATTTCTCAAAATTCATGAAATTTTCTTAATTTTCATGGAATCCATGTTATTATTTTTTAGATGTGTATTTGGTCCATATCTTTAAGTGTGATGCTCTTTAGGAACATGGTCAAGGTTTGCATTGTCCTACTATAAGTTTGATTGTCAATATGGTCTCAAATTATAGTGATACATCATGGTATGACGTTATAACATGATATTTTACTCTTGCAAGTGAAGAAAATTGAAGGTAAGAACCCAAATTCATACTTTCAAGTGAGGATCACAAGTGTTTCCTTCATATATATGCCTACATGGACTGCATGATTAGTTTGAAGATGTTCACTACTTATGGAAGGATATAAGACATATATTCATACACTCACATGGTCTTGAATACTTCAATTACATCACTAGGTTACTCAAGTTGAAAGGATACTCCAATTCTCTACACAAAGACCTTATGCATATAATAGGACTACACCTACAGGTCTGTACAAACTATATGGTTAATTAAATGTGATATGATGCTTGACACAAGCTCTATAGTCTTAGAAAAGTTATAATTAATTTAAATAAAGAGATTAATGGTTTTAAAGTTTTAGAAAGGTCCATAACTCAAGGAGTTGTCTCTTTGTAGACCTAAATAATCCAATAGTGACCTACAGGCCTTAGGCCTATAGGTCCTCATTTTATTCATTGATCAACACCACTCTTTAGTATAAATCAAATATAAGATAGAATATTAAACTTAATTACAAATTCAAACATAATGAAATCTCTTGAGAAGCAACTAGGTCACTTGTAGGTCAAGAATGAGAAAGGAGATTGAGTTGATAGTCTACAATCACCTACAATACCTTGTATGGAAGAAACAAGTGCAAAGATGGTCTAAAATTCCCATAAGAAGTCTAAAAAAATATACATAAATAATGAAATCAACTCTTTTTGTATACATACTTAAAACATATGGAAATAGAGAGAACTAATATTGAATCTCCTACATGTAGTCAAGATGACTCCAATATGCACTTACAGGCCTACATAGAGGGTCAGTTTATGTTCAAACCTAAAGGAAAGGTAAATCATATATGAGAATATCTCTAAATTTTTTTTGTAGCTTGAATAAAATTCAATAACTAATATAATATCATTGAGATAAGAGTGACGTCTAAACACAAAATGTAGTTAGAATACTCTAAACATCACCTACAAGTCTCTTAGAGGGTTGGTCCATTTTCAGGATAATAAAAGAGGTAGATCATGTATGGGAAGAGATATAAACCTATTTTGTAAATTCAATAAAATTAAATAACTAGGAGAAGATCACTGAATTAAGAGTGAGGTCTAAACACAAAATGCATTTAGAATACTCTAAACATCACCTAGAGGCTACATAAGCACACGTGATGGTTCTAAACAATTTAGGGAAGAACAAAGATATGTAGGAAGAACTCAAAGGTTTAATTAAGATAATAAATAGCTCATTAATTCATGTTGAGACCAAATAAATCATGAGGAAGTTGACCAAGTCTGATTTTCTAAAACCCATACATAGTGAAGATAAACTACATGTTTACCTCCTTAAGAGTGTTTTGCTTGTTTTGAGAAAATTGATCTTTGTATAAGGTTCTAAAAGGATTAAGGTTATGGGGTGAATGTTATTATAAGTGATTTTAACACCTCTATTGAAACCTTATATCTATTACAAGGTTGAAAAGGATAAAATTCTATCTAAGACCTAAAGGACCTCTAAAACACATAGGCCTACAACTAGTCTTGAGCGAAATTGAAATGTTGAGGCCTCTATAAACATGATCATGATTTAAAAACTGGTAAAAAGTGTGTTTATTAATTGAAAAAAAAATCATATTAATTTTAAGTTGACACAGATAGTGGAGATACCCATTGTTTTATCTTAGACCTTGCCCACTCTATTGGCAAGGGGTAGTCATGAGATTAAGGGGCCTGTTTGAGCTCAAGATCATGAAACAAGAATTTAAAACCCTAATAAGGGCCCTTGAGGAAATAAAAATACATCAAAATGGTCTCATTATAATTTTAATGATAACACACCTTAGATTTCATTCCAAGTTCCCTTGAGGGCTAGTAAAGAGATGACAAGCCTGAACCCCAAAACCTTTGACCAGTATACCAAACAAGTAAATAGGGGTAGAGGTCATTTAAAAAGAATATATAACCATGGAGAATATTTTTTTTGGAGGTTTATCAACCTCTCCCAATGGTTATATGGATTTTTAAAGCCCAAAACCCAATTTGGACTTACTTGAGCTTAAGAAACACTAAGCATGCCACCCAAGGAGTAACTTCAAATACTCACACTACCTATCAAACTTTACATGGGAATATAAGAAGTTTTGGATATTTTATGAGGTCAATCAAGAAGGTTTCCCAAGTGTAAGTAGGCCAATTGATGATATGTTCTTTATGAGTAATCATTAAGACCCCAAACAAGTCTTAAACCCTTGTAAATCCTTGATAATGACCAGTCAAGGTAAAAAGATGTAAAATCACATATAATTCCATGTTTTACTACAAAAACCTCTTTTATGTTGTTGATTTCTCATATGACGTTCTACACATGTACTTTCATGCTAATGTCACTTATATGGACTATCACAAATGCCCCATTTTTCATATTTTAGTGTTTTATAGGTGTTTTGAGAAGGGAAGATCTTGACAATCATTATATTATGTATTTTGGGATGTTTCATAGCTATTAAATTCAAAAAAAATTGCACATGATATTTTGGAGGTGGTCAAACTAGGCATGTTTTCCAAAGTAGTCTCAAACAAGCTCAAAATGAGATTAGGCTAGGTGATTTCATGGTTTGCATAATTCAAAATTATATTAGAACATAAATATTGAAATGGAGGTTTGTGATATCCTAGTTAAATTTAATCACACTATTTTTATTTATTTCATACGTGTGGTAGAAGTCTGGAGTAAGAAAATAGGGTCTTAACCAAGGAGGCCTAATTTAAAAGAGAAAAAGGTATAAAATATAGGTTTCCACTTAGAATTAGAAGATGAAATTTGACATGGAGATACAAAGTAATTATGGGTCATATAATATTAATTTTATTTCTCCTTATAATATGTATAACTCCCTACACAAGGAGGTTTATAGGTTTTTAGGGATATAATAGAAATATGCATCGTAAGGGCTTGAAAAGCAAAATGAGTTCTTGGGAATTGTTCTTAAAACCAAAATGGTTTGTTTTAGACTTGATAAAATATTTTAATATAATTAATGGAGATAGGATGACATGCAAAATATGCACTTGAGTTTTAGGCAACTTGGACCAAGCTAAGCATGGGAAAGGAAGAGTTTCAAGACACCTATATACATGAATGATGGAATGTCAGATTAGGGAAGTTTATTAAGACATGGTATATGTCTAATGAGTCTATTAAGGTCATTTCATTGTTAATTAATGATTGAAAATTCCATTTTTCACTCCTTTCATATAAAAACCTAGTCAAGGTGTCAAACTAGGTTGTAACCCCTACACCACTTGAAGGGTCAAAGCATCTTCAGGAGTGAGACACATACACTTATAGTTATATTTGGAATATCTCATCACTCCCTTTCTTTTTATGACTCACATGGACATTTTTCAATCTTCTTCTACCACACCCTGCTCTCTCTCTCTCTCTCTCTCTCTCTCTCTCTCTCTCTCTCTCTCTCTCTCTCTCTCTCTCTCTCTCTCTCTCTCTCTCTCTCTCTCTCTCTCTCTCTAAGCAACCACTTTTGGCTAAGTTTATAGAATCCACACTTAGTATGAAAAATCCCTAATGGTTTGAGTACTAGAATTTAATTTTAATAAAATATTTAAATCTAGTTTTGAGTTATAAAATTATTTTCTAGGTGTGTGAAGTAGTGCATAGTTGAATGACAAGTGATAACCATCAATCCTTGTGTTCATCTTACTCTTTCATGTTTTTTGAAAGTAGTATGCTCTCTAATAGGTCATTTGAAGTGTATTTAGTAAATTTATCTATATCTAACTATATTAAAGGGTAATAGTGTCTAAAATTAGTATTATTATTCATTCACCTTGATAATTTAATTGTATATCACCTTCATGTTTGAAATAATTATGTTAGAGAAACCTTTGATGTTAAAGTCAATTTTGTGATTAATTTTTCATAGTTCAAGTACATGGTGGTCTTGTGGAGATTAACATGGTGCATCACCTCTTTATATTATATTTATTTCATATTATCTCTATCCATTTTTATCCCAAACAAGTTAGTATTATAGGTGATGAACTTTAATAGACATATCAAGGGAGTTAGCCCTTTAATATAGAGGTTTACCCATGCTATAGACAACCCATAGGTCTAGGGGTAATCCCATGTTTCATTCAATTTGGAAACATCTCTAACTACCTATCCACGGGTGAAAAATTGAGTGACAACACTAACTCCTTTATTATGTATATATGTCTCTTTCTCTAAATGCTATTAAATACATTGCATATCATATTTGGTATCCATGTTGGTATCTTGTACATCACATTGTATCTTGAATCAAAGGTTGATTTAGCCTGACATCCATGTTGTCATAGGTATTAAATTTGTCCCCCATTATTTCATTAGATTTTTTGGAATTTATGAAATCTATTTAGGTTCACTCTATGTGATGTAAAGTTGACATTTCTAGTTGATTATGATTATATTTTTATGTTGAGCTTGGATCATAATAGTGTTGAATACTTTTTCATATTATTGAATGAGTTCAATAAATATACTCTATTTATACCTTTAGATTCTGACCTATACATAGTGAGCCAATATTTTATTAGATGGGATAGAATTTTTTTGAGTCGATTTTACTTAGACATGAATTGGCCACCATATACTTAGGTAACAAGTTTGAGACATGTATTATCAATGATATTCCTAGAATCTGTGAGGTAGAGGTGTAAATCTACATTTTTCTCCCTAAATTATGATACATATTATTCTAGATCATAATCATTTTGTGTAATTGATTATTTTATCACAACATTTTCCTTTATATTATTTTCCAAAGTTAACTTAGTCATATAAAGTGAAACTTCCTACAATACCATGGAAAAATCTAGTGTAGAAGATGCAAGAGTTGTTGGGGATGGTTTTTTTCAAATCTACAACACAAGGAGTGTGAATTTTGTCCTCCCTATTGATGGATCTAAGACATCCTAGAGACAACTTGTGGATAATATCCTATACTTTGAGTATTCTTCTTGCATTTATCTTTGTGTGGATTTAGATCCTTATATCATATTGGATTATTGTTGAGCCTCACTTGTTTGTACCTAGTTGGTATCCTTTATTTTCTCTTAGGTTATGAATTTAACCTTATTTATTTTATCTTATTTTTATTTGGATGTGGAGATACCTCAATTAATGCATTGGTTTCCTCTTATAGTTTCTATGAAACATTGTTGTCCTAGTTTATGAACAATGGTCAAAAATTCAAAATTAGTAAGATTAAAATTTGGCTAAGGTATAATGTTCATTATTCAAGGAAATTTTATTTTAATTAAGTCATATTATGAAAAATTGGTTTGAAATTTTATTAATCCTAACTCTTTAATGCTAAAACTTTAAAAATTACAAAGATACCCCTTGGATCCCAAGAGCCTTGTAGACATCATCAAAAGATCTTGATAGATTTTTAAGCACATATACTAGGTCCTGACAAGCATGTAATCACTTCTATTTGAACCCAAGAGCTATGCTAACAGCCCTATTAGAGCTTGATATAAATTAAAGAAAATAAAATAGGGTTTGATACCCCTATAATTGACTTCCCTAGACTCTGGCATGTATACATGCATAATTTAAAAACATCACCTTTCTTGTAGAAACACCCCTATTTTCTAGCCATTAATGGTGTTCACCCTCTACTTGTGTTAAAACATATATATCATAATATAAAACATTTGGTTTCATTTTCCATCATATATTCATTATAGTTTGACCCCTCATTATGAATCATGTTTTCCTTTGTTGCATACTATGTTTATTCACCTACAATCATAAACCATTCACAAGTCTCTAAATTTGTTTAGGGTTTTGGGGCTTGAACATAGGTAAGTCCTTGATATCCTCAATTTTAATTTGTAGCTAAAACTCATAATTTTTCAAGATTTTCATTGATTTATTGATGTCTAAAATCCACCTTATATTCCATTTCTATATTTTTATTAAAAAGTAAATTTTCTCAAAAACTCTAAAATAAACCTAGATTGAACTTGTTAAGTCTTTTGAATTTTACACTTCATCTCCCAAAGTCTATTTTCTCTCTCCCATTTTTCCACTACCATATTCACATTTTCCTTGGGTTTGAGCCTCTATGTTTGGAAATTCATCCAACCATGATACACCTAATAACACCTATAGACAAGGATTGTAATAGAGAGGAGGTTAGTTTTGTGTTAGTCTCATAAAACAAATGAAATAAACACACTAAATCCTAACACATCTATCCTAGACACGAAGGAGAGATTAGGTAACAAATCTAAATGAAAACACAACAAAAATACAAAAGAAACAACTCTTTTACCTTCCTTGAAGCTCTAAATGGCTTGATTGGCTTGTGCATCAAAAAGTCTTTGATAATGAAGCTTTTTAGGCTCGTTATTTCCTTGGCACCTTGGATTTTATTTCTTGGATTAATTTTTTTTCATGGTAAAAATAATTGCATGAGGCTTATGTAATAAATTATACATAATAACTCTACAATATCCAAGATTAAAAATGAAGGAGTATGGCCTTGTATTTATAGCCTTAAGAATTAACTCTCACCTACGGTGAGTTAAGGTTAAGTTTAAACATGGAATGGGTTAAAAATAACCCTAGGTGAGTTGAGACTAACTCTATTTGAGTTAATGGTTGTCATGTAATTATGATTTTCAATTACTAGGCATGTCTCTTAAATTAGATAATTCAAGACATTTTCAAAGAGCTTGACAAATCATAAAGGAAATGATGAAAGGCTAGATATTTTGATTTTTGGAATTTCTATTTTTAGATGTTCATTAATTAAAAATGGATATTTTTATTAAGAATTTAATTGTGTTTAATTAGTTAATTCAATTCGATTATAATTTTTTCTCTTATAATATTTAATCAAGTGCCTAGCTTAATGGGTTATTAGGGGATAGTACCCTAAATAGGGATGCCTCAACATGATTATGAGTATTTATGAATGATTTATGAAAAAAATTGGGATATTTAGTGATTCATAGGCTTAATTTACACTATTTACTAGGAATTGATTTGAAGTCTAGTCAAAATCCAGTTGTGGATAGTTTTAGGTGTCTATAGTTTTCTCATATTTGAGAAGGAACTAAAATATATAGGCATAGCAAAATATTCTCAAAAAATGAAAATAATGTCTTCTCAAAGAATGAAAAGGTCATGTATGGTTAATGCATCAATGACAATGGATGAGCTCTAGCTTCCCCCTTGAGGGAGAGATTGGTAAAAAAACATTGGTGATATGTCCTTTTAAAGAAGGAAAATGATGAGACCAAAAGGTAAAAAGGGGTGGAAAAAAATGATTTGCCCAGAGGTAGTTATAATCAATGGTATGGTGAGCTACCATAGTTGGGAAGATAAATAGAATGATTTACACAAAGGTAGTTATAACCATCAACATAACATGATAAAAAAGATAATGATTTGACCATAGGAAGTTATAATAATTGAAAAAATGATAAATGTAACAAAATAATGATTTACCCAAATGTAGTTATATTCATTACAATTGAAAGAAATGATTTGACCATAGGTATTTAAAATTATTAGTAGGATAAAAACAAGCCCTAGTTTGGTAGATAAAGATAATGGCTTTCCCAAAGGTGGTTATAATCATTAACCTCCAGATAGATCAAAAATATAATTATTTGGCCAAAGGAAATTATAATCATTGGTTCTATAGGTGGGATGATACACAATGATTTTCCCAAAGGAGGTTATAATTATTGGTAGAATGATAGGAATATGTTGGCAAATTTGATAATGGGGTTTATGAACTAAATCAATACTCATGGAGAAAGAATAAGTTGGTAAAAAGAAGTAAGATAAATTTTGGAAACCTGATAGTATGGCGATGTACATCATAAATAGAAGGATTAAAATTCATTCATTATGTAAATACTCTATTTGGGTAATGATTTGGGTAAATTGGAAATTTTCTAGGTGCCAAAGATAAGTAACACAAGTGTATTACTCATAAGATTTCCTGAGTTAATTTTTTATGTGGCACATGATGGTAGGTATCATGGTATAAAACATCATGAGAAATTATCTTAAATCTACATAAAGATTGACATGTGATCCAATAAATAATGTAAAATAATGCACCAATGATAAGAACCATGATGAAAATGTTGACATATGAATATGGATTGACTTAATTATAATATGCAAGGAATTTCCTAGTAAATTTAGATATACTAAGTCAAGTAACAATAATGAAAGCAAAAAAATAGGCAAATAAACAAGTAGAACAAAACACCAAAAAATAAAAAGTGACAAAACAAACAAAACAACATGAAACAAACATAAACAATGGTTAATCATAATTTTAGTGCAAACAAAGATAAAAAAAGAAAATACATAAGGTTACCCCTAGGATATAAGAAACAAAGAAAAAAACAAATATAAATGGAAGAAATAGAAAAAAAGTAAGGGGTATTTAAGCTGAATCCAAATGCACTAGACAAGTGGACGTTGCCTACATAGTTTTAGAGATGTAGATCCAACATAAAATTTTGGCCAAATGTAGTTCTCATAAGAGATGGGAGATAGAATAAAATGAGGAGAATTAAAATATTATTATGTTGTATAGGAATATGGGAATGATATCTCAAAATGGTGAGCACATGGGACTTTAGGCTAGTAAGGATTGGGAAACTAAATGCCAAGTGGTTTCTTGTGAAATATCAAGGGGTCACAAAATCCTTAAGAAAAAGAAGTGGTCGATGTGGTGATTTTTAGGATTTTTATAGATATTTTACAAAAAAAATTGAAATTTTGAATCATCTCAACTTGATTGAGAATGATGAGATACAAAATGATCCAATGTGCAAAATGGAGAGAGTATTCAAAATTAAATTACTTATAAAACAATGAGAGAGTAGAAAGGGTGACTGAGCTGACCTTAACATGAATCAATAACTACCTACATATTCATAGGATGGAACATCAAGTGATAATATTGATGCCTTATATTGGAGGAATCTAACTATGTAGTATCAAGTTCTTGAATAAATTAGTCAAATTAGGTAAATGGCACAATATGGCATATGAACTATAAGGTGGGACTTCAAGGCTATTGAGAATATATTATAAGGTATGAAATAAGTTGTCATTGATGTCATGTTAGTGTCATTTATGTCATTCTAATTTATATTTTTTTTCTTAAGTTTGAGTTCATGAGTCATGTATTTGAGAAACTTGGTTATGGCATTAATCATTTGCATGAAGAGACTTAGTGAGAAGGCATATGATTGGTAGAATGATGAGGTGAGTATTCTAAGGCTTGTGAAAAGAATATTGGTAATGTGTGATAATTTTATGAGGTTTTATTACATGATCATGAATTTTTTAGAGCAATATAAATGATTTTAAATTATGTTCATGGTCTAAGTGTGATTGGTAGTTCAAGGCCTAATGTGCAAAGAGACCTAGTGTGGCCTAATGAGGGGTCAAGTTTAGTTTACAATGTGATAGAGATAATGAAACACTTATTATATGTGTGAAATTTTGTGTCAAGTATATTTACCAAATTTTAGGTCAAAATCTAAAGGCAAAATCATGAAATGTGGTTTTGGGGTTTTATGTGTGCACAAAGTGAGGTATTGTAAACCTGAAAAGGTTTTTCTTATCCTTGTTGGCATGTGAAAAATTTAAATGAGATAATTATAGTTCCATGGAATTTTAGGAAGGATCCTAAACCAATTTTTCAATCATTAGTTTTTGGATTAAGGGCCTAAGCTTTATGAATGCTTTTTAAGACTAAGGTGGTCTTAACCTTCTATAAAACCCTAATAATGACCCGATATGGAAGATATTGATATAAATGGATTAAAATGACTTAGATGATTTTTTTAATTATTTTATCATGTATATGACTCTCCCAAGTACCTCCAAGTGGAATTGGTCTAACAGAAGAGTGAGTGGAAGCTACAAGAAACCCTTCATTTCTTAGATTTTTGATGTAGTAGTCAAAGTTGACCAAGTCAAAGCATAAAAATGATTAGAGGATGATATGTCATAATTTTATTTTGTGTTAATTTAAGGTTTTTATCTAGTTTTATACTTTAAGTATTCTAAATTATTCATGGAATTTGGCCTATCGCTAAAAATGCCTAGTGAGGAAGACAAAGAAAACTAGACATAAGTGGGAATGAGATTAGGGATGGGTTACACTAGATTAGGGATGGATATAATTGAATTGGGTTATTTTTAAATACCTATAACACATATCCATAATGGATATAACTTTTTAATAAGCTTGTGTATAGCATAATGTTGATCTCAATCTAACTTATCTAACACAGTGAGGTCTGTGTACAATAAAGACATGAGTTTGGTCTATAAGAACAATATTGATATTTGCTGATATAATATATTTGTTTTAAGATAATATTATAGATTTTTACTATCATATATACCAATTTAAATATATTTAATATTAATCTAAAGGTTTTATAATTCATTGTTTGATGATTATGTATTGGAGCATTCAAGAAATTTTTTATGGGTTAGTAAGACCATTATGCATAGAGTTTAAGATTATAATAAATATTAATTTATTATATAGGTATAATATGTTTATTTTAATATATTTTTATTCATTATAAATTTGTATGAAGGTGTGAAAATTCAAAAGTTCTTGACTGGGTTTTGAGACCTATTTGCAGTTCTTAATGAACATATGGAAGTGGTCAATTTGAGGTATTTTTACCTATTTGGTGAAATATAATAGACATTATTATGAACCTAAGTGAATTAATTTTATATAAATATGATTTATTTATATTTATATGTGTCAAAGTTGAGTGTATACTTTAGATATTCAAAGCATACTTTCTAGCAGTGAGAAGGCCTAATTGTGAGTACGCCTAATGGTTTGGTTCAAAGATTGAAATGAGATGAATGGTGTTGGGTAAATAATGTGAGATTATAATGGTTATAATTTAATTTTGTGTGAAGTTTTTAATCCATTTGTTAAGGCTTAATATGATCTAAGGTGATCAAGGTGAAATGTGTGCTTTGAGAAGGCCTAATTACATTAGGTCTCCTTTAGGTCTAATGGTGATTTTAGTCTTTATTAGTGGTGACTAATCTATGTAGAGGTTTTTTATACTATTAAACGTATTTTTTGATATAATTAAATGGTGTTACAAGTATGGAGTGTTTTTTTGCTGACCAAGGTATGTGAGAGCAAGAGTCAAGTATAATAAGAAGGTATAATATACCTAATTTGACTAGCTAGAATATTAAGGTGGTAAACATATGGAATAGAAGTTTAGAAAATAGGTAAAGGATTTAAATAAAATAATATAAGTGTGTTTAATATTTCATATAATTATAATATATATTATGCATATGATTATCAAGGTAATATGACCTAATTCTATCAAAAAAGGACTAGTTGAGCAAAGAGGCCTAATAGGTTGTTTGAGAGAGATAAAAGAGTGTAAATAGAAAAAGAAGGTGATCATAATTATTTGAGTAATAAATAGGTGTCCAAAGGTGATCAAATGTTTAAATTTTTTGAGTTGGTGCTAATTCACCTGAGGGGTTGGTGCCTTCTTACAAGTTAGTGCTTGCTAAAGGACTAGTTGAGTTGGCACTTGAGTAGTGAGGGGTTGGTACTCCTTGTGGGGTTGGTGCCTCACTAAATATTGATTCATTTATTATATAAATATAGTACAAGATATGTGTTAGTGGGTTTTATTAACCATTAGGTTTTCCCAAATATCTTGTGTGTTCATGTATTATGTTTCTACTTCTGCTCATATCAATGGTTAATTATGCATTGCTCTATCTATATATTAGTTTTAATTGTTAATGAATGATAGGTGAAATTGAAAGAAAAGTTTGTAAACTAATTCATCAACCCCTCTTAGTGTTTTTTCTTCCAAAAAAGTCATGATAAAAGTATTTTTCCTAATTTTCCCATAGGTTCTTATAATTAGGAAATGACATAGGTTAATGATACCAATTTACCCATAGGTAGTTATAATTAGTAACATGACATGAAAAACTAATTTTCCAAAGGCAGTTATAATCAAGAACACATGGTATGAAATAAAATTAGAAAATGAATGATGCAACTACCAAACAACTATCATAATGGTCTAATATATGGCCTTTGTCTAAAATAATAAATCAACTACTAGAATATGATCTAAATCACCTCACTGATGGTGCCTGAAGAACTAATGGAATGGAACAAAAGTCAAAGGGGTTGGGTAGGGATGGTAAAAAAAATATTGTTGAAAGGAATACTATGGTATAAAGATATGGTAAAAATAAGAATTTCAATATGATGGTAAAATAAAAATGAGCCTCATAAACAATATTTAAAGTCTCCCAAGTGAAGTAATGCTTGAGGTGTATGGTGTTCACTAGATCATCGAGTTTATCCCTGTCTAGTGTAGTGATCCTATATGTTCCAAATCCATAATTTGAAATAATGATACAGGGAACTATCCGATTAGGTTTGAACTTACCTTTGTTCTTCTTTTTAACCATGGTATTCTATTGGTTTTATTTGAGAACAAGATCACCAAGTTCAAATTCTCTATTTTTGACCCACCTGTTATAGTGGCAACAGAGTCTGTTCTGGTATGCTTGAAGTTTATTGACTATGGCTATGAATTTTTCATCAAATAACTCTTGATCTTATAGGTGAGATACTTGGTAATATTCATATTCCAAGACATGTTTCAATGAGATATGAAGAGAAGGTAACTTGACCTCAATGGGAAGAATGACATCAGTTCCGTAAACTAGGGAGTATTGAGTGGATCCTATTGGGGTATAGTAATTAGTGTCGTATGTCCAAAGGGCACAAAAGATTTTGAGGTTTCAATCATGGAACATATAATTGAAAATATTTTAAAATATGTTTATAATGTTTTTGTTGGATGCTTCTTGTTGGTCATTACCTTGTGGGTAATATGTAGTAGAAAAATACTGAGTAATTTTGTACTCATCACATAACCTTTTGACATGCTTTTTTAAAATGATGCAACATTATTAGATATAATTTTAGATGAGATACCATAGAGGTAGATGATATGGTTAGATATGAACTTCAAAATCTATTTTCTATTCATTTAAGTGAGGGGTATAGCTTAAACCCACTTAGTGAAATATTTGGTAGCAATAAGGATGTGTTTTAGGGCATCAAAAGAGGTTGGGTTAACCTTCCCATTGATATCAAGGCTCCATGTAGAAAAAAACCATGGATTAATAATTAGTGTTAGTGTTTTGGATAGGGAATAAATCATATTAGCATTCCTTTGATATCTATCACACTTTTTAACATATGCATATCATCCATTGGTGGACAATAATACCTAGTACATAGGAGATTTTTTGCTAAGACACCATTGCTTATATGGGTTCCACATACTCCTACATGAACTTCCCATAATTTTATTTTTGATTATGTCAAGATTAAACAATGAAGCAAAATTCCATCAATGTTGTGATGGTAAAGGGTTGGTCCAAGTAAGGTATACAGTGATGTTTGGTGGGTAAAGGAATTTTGTTGTTTTTGTGATAGGTATAGTGGCATAATATGGTCATGAAGATATGTAAAAAGGTATGAATACCATATAGAAATGGGACCAATAATATCATAGATCACTTCAACCATTGATGGTTCATGAGATGGTGCAAGAATATTTTAATGAGATATTGGTATTCTTTTGCCTTATCAATATGGTAAATCAAAGATCCAATCATGGCCATGGCATACATTGTTTTGTTACTGGCCCTTGGTATGTGTTCAAATTGTATGTTGGTAATATGTTGTTTGAGAGAATCAAACATGGCCTTATATGGCACCACCTTGTCATCCTTGGTATAAAAGTGGTGTGTAACCTAATTGATGATTAGTTGAGAATCACCACAAACCTTCAAAAGTTGAATATTTTATTGCACTACCTATCAAATCCCTATAATCAGTGATTAACATTCATCCATGTTGTTAGTATAAGGAAAGATGATATGGAAAGATTTAGGGATAAGATCCCCCATGGTTTAAAAAACAATAGGCCTAACCTTGATACATGTGATGTGAATGATCCATTAAAATACAACTTATAGTCCTACTCTTGAAGAGGTGTTTCAATTATTGTCATATTGGACTCATCTAGGAATTGAAAATTTAGTGGTTCAGTATCTATAAGGGGAGCTTTAGTTAGCTAATCTATAAGTACTTATCTATTAATAGCTTTCTAGGTGAGGTGTTCTATCTCAAACTTACTCAAAAGCATGATCAATTTAACCATGTAGTCTTGTAATGCTATTTTTGATAATACATAATTGAAAAAATATACTTTGGAAATAACTATGGTCTTTTTATTTGGCAATGTAATGTTGAAATTTTAGGTCTATAAAGACAATAAATAAATAAGATTTTTAATGGGGTTATAATTATGTTCATACAAAACTAGTGTATGACTAAGATATTACATGGCATTTTCTCTTCTAGTGTTATCATGCTAATCTAGAAGTGCCCCCAAGGCTTTGTCTATGCCAAATAGATATAGTAAGAATATATTTATTAGCATAGGTGGAAATAAAATAGGTGGATTTACAGGATATTCCTTGAGGTGCTAGAAGGCTTTCTTGTATTATTCATCCCAATGAAATGTGGGACCCTTATTTAGTAGGTTTGTAAATGGACCATGTTTATTAACTAATTGAGAAATGATGCATTTGATAGATTGGATATTTCCCTATAAAATTCAGAGTTGCTTCAAATTGGAAAGTGATGGCATCTCTATAATGGCTCATACTTTGGGAAGATTGACTTTGATGCCTTTGTGAGAGATGATGAAGCCTAGAAATTTATTTGAAATAAATCCAAAAACACACTATTTGGGATTAATTATGAGATTATATTCACATAGCATCTTAAATATTTTTTGTAGTGGAGTTAGATGATCAACCTTGGTCTTTGATTTACCCAATATGTCATCAACATAGTATTCAACAATGTCATGTATCATATCTTGAAATATGATGGCCATGGATCTTTAGTATGTGGCCCCAATGTTTTTGAGACCAAATGGCATAACTTGATAATAAAATTTTCCACATGGACTGTTGAACACTATCTTATTTTGGTATTTTAGTGCAATCCTGATCTGGTTGTATCCTAAAAATCTATCTATTAATGAAATCATTCATACCCTACTATAGATTTAAATATAATGTTAATGTTTGGTAGATTAGATTCATCCTTGGGGTAGGCCTTATTTATATATCCAAAATCAGTGTAGATTATGATTCCTTCTGGCTTCTTACTAACTAGAACAACATTCAAGATCCACTAAGAGTAGTCAATTTATTGAATACATCTCACTTGTAAGAGTTTTAATAACTCTTATTTACTAATATAGTAATGTGAATATGTATCTTGTGTAATTTCTATTTCATAGGTTTGGCATTAGGATGTACAACAGTGGTGTATAACCAAGGCAATGTCTAAACTTGGCATGTATGAATAGGCCCAAGCAGAGATGTCAACAAATTCCCTGATAAGGACTATAAATATGTCACATTGCTCAATTGTGAGGAATGCACCTAATTTGATCCATTTTAGGTCATCTAGAGTCCTAATGTTGACTTCCATAGTGTTTTATACAAGGAGAGTCAAACCATCTTTCATAATGGTTGGTAATGATTTTAATTAGCCTATAATTGCAAAGCCCTCTATTTAGATTGGCTCTTCAAGTTATCCTAAACAAGATGAATTAGAATCTCCCAATGGTATAGATGGCGATGTTATAAGCATTATTGGAAAATATTTAATAATTCAGTTAACGAATTGTTCTTAAAAACTAAACTTAGAACTAAAATCAAGGTCATCATTGGTGGTTTCTTGAGCTTCATTCAAGGAAAGGTGAACACCCCCATCTAATGGCACCTGAAATAGGTTTTCACTAGAAGATTGACCTTTCTATTTAATTTTACCCTCATCCAAAAGTGCCTCAAAGAGGTTTTCAGTTTCGGACCTCAATGTTTAATTCATTTTTTTGTAGCTATGGGTATTCACCCATTCTCCAAAATAGGCTGTAGGATCTAGTCTAATAAAAACCCATTGTTTATAGTCTCCAAATGGAACATTGTCTCTTAGGCCTATAAAATCACAAAAGGCCTCATAAATCTCAAACTCATCTATAGGAACTATGGATTCTTGTTGTTCCCAAGCTATAAGTTAAGGGTAATAAAGAGGAAGTGGATTATTGTAAGTAATTGGGCTAAGGGTATAAATGGTATGAGTGTCAAATAAATTGGTATTGGCAAGGTTGTCATAAAGTTTATGATCAAACTCTAATTCATTATCAATATCATCATCACTAGTCATTAGCATTGAAACATAAATAAGATATGTGGGGTCACCCATAGGTAGTTTATATCCTAAACCATAGGTTCCTTTATACCAAGTTATAGAGATTGGCTCAATTGTTCCACATTGATCTGTCCTGAGACCTCCTCCTTCATAGGTTTGATTATTCATGATCATATTAGGAATACAATACTTCAAAAAAATTTAATAGTCAACCAATTTGTCATTGTATAACTAGGTTTCATCATCAACAAGTAGGCCCTATTCTTGGCTAGTGACTAGTATGAAAATAATAGTAGGACTATGCAGTTTGCCTTTTCCTTTTTGTTTCCTTTACATGTAGGCCTACCCATAATACATGTGATGCAAATGATCCACTAAAGTACAAATTCTAGTGTTTCTCATCAAGAGATGTTTCAATTATTGTCATATTGGACTCATCTAGGAATTGAAAAGTTAGTGGTTTAGTATCTACAAGGGGAGCTTTGATAAGTTGATCTATAATTACTTTTCCCTTAATAGTTTTCTAAGTGAGGTATTCTATCTTGAACTTGCTCAAAAGCATGATCAATTTAACCATCCAGTCTTGTAAAGATATTTTTGATAGTAGATAATTGAAAAAATATACTTTGTAAATAATTATGGTCTTATTATTTAGCATGTAATGTTGCAATTTTAGGGATATAAAGACCAAAACTAAATAAGATTTTTTGATGGGTGTATAGTTGTGTTCATACACAACTAGTGTATAATTAAGATAGTACATGGCATGTTCTTTTCTAGTGTTATAATACAGAGCTAGAAGTGCCCCTAGTGCTTTGTTTATGCCAGATATATATAGTAAAAATAGCTTTATTGGCATAGGTGGTAACAAAATAGGTGGATTTGCAATATATTCCTTGAGGTGCTAGAAGGTTTTATTGAATTATTAATCCCAATTAAATGTGACACCCTTATTTAGTAGGTGTGTAAATACATCACATTTATTGACTAATTAAGAAATGATTCATTTGATAGATTGGATATTTCCCTATAAAATGTAGAGTTTCCTCAAATTAGAAAGGGATGGCATCTCTGTAATGTCCCATAAATTGGTAGGATTGACTTCAATACCTTTGTGAGAGATGATGAAGCCTAGAAATTTGTCTAAAATAACAATAAAAATGCACTTTTTGGGATTAAGTCTAATATTGTATTCACATAGCCTCTCATATATTTTATTAGTACAATTGGATGTTCAACCTTGGTATTTAATTTAACCAATATGTCACAATATAGTCTTTAACAATGTCATGCATTATATCATGAAATGTTATGGTCTTGGCTCTTTGGTTTGTGGCCCCAATATTTTTGAGACCAAATGGCATAACCTAATAATTAAATGTTCCACATGGAGTGGTGAACACTATCTTATGTTGGTCTTTTAGTGTAATCTTGATTTGGTTGTATCCCAAAAATCCATCTATTAATGAAATCATTTCATACCCTACTATAGATTTAAAAATCATGTCAATGTTTGGTAGAAGAAAGTCATCCTTGGGGTAGGTCTTCTTTATATCTCTAAAATGAGTGTAGATTATTATTCCTTATAGTTTCTTATTGTCTAACACAATATTCGAGATCCACTGAGAGTAGTCCATCGATCGAGTACATCTCACTTCTAACAGTTTTTCCAACTCTTTATTTACTAATATAGTAATGTGAGGATGTATCTTGTGAAATTTATATTTCATTGGTTTGGCATTAGTATGTACAACAAGATGTATAACCAAGGCAAGGTAAAAAATTGGTATGTATGAATAGGCCCAAGCAAAGATGTTAAAAAATTCCCTCAAAAAGACTATACATATGTCACATTCCTCCTTAGTGAGGGATGCATCTAACTTGATCCATTTTAGGTCATCGATAGTCCTAATGTTGAATTCTATATTATTTTATATAATGTGAGTTAAACCATCTTACATAATGGTTAGTAATGATTTGAATTAGCCTACAACTACAAAGTCCTATATTTATACTAGTTCTTTAAGTTCTCATAAACAAGATGAATCAGAATCTCCCAATGGTATGGATGGCCATGTTACAAACACTACTAGAAAATACTAAATAACTAAGTCAAAGGCATGTTGTTGTTTAAATCTAAACTTAGAACCAAAATTAAGTTTATAATTGGTGGTTTCTTGAGATTTATTTGAAGAAAGGTGAAAACCCCCATCTAATGACACCTAAAATAGGTTTTCACCAGAAGACTGGCCTTTCTATTTACTTTCACCCTTGTCCAAAAGTGCCTCAAAGAGGTTTTCACTTTGGGATCTCAATTATTTATTTATTGTTTGTGTCTAAGGGTGTTCACCCATTCTCCAAAATAGGTTATAGGATCTAGTTTGATTAAAAAAAACCATTATTTGTGGTCTCCCAGTGGAACATTATCTCTTAGGCCTAAAAATTCACAAAATGCCGCATCATATCAAACTCATCTATAGGTAATATGGATTCTTATTTCTATCAGGCTATAAGTTAAGGGTAATAAAGAGTAAGTGGATTATTGTGAGTAACTAGGCTAAGGATAACAATGGTATGAGTGTTAATAGATTGGTATTGGTAAGGTTATCATAAAGGTTATGATCCAACTCTAATTCATTTTTGGAATCATTATTGCTAGTCATTAGAATTAGAACACAAATAAGATACATGGGGTCACCCATAGGCATTTTATATCCTATACCATAAGTTACTTGATATTAAGTTATAGAGATTGGCTCAATTGTTCCACATTGATTTAGCCTGAGACCTCCTCCTTGATAGGCTTGATTCTTCATGATCCTATTAAGAATATGGTACTTAAAATTTTTATAACAGTCAACCAATTTGTCATTGTATAACTAGGTTTCATCATTAACAAGTAGGCCCTATTCTTGGCCAGTGAGTAGTGTGAAAATGATAGGAGTTGGACTATGTAGTTTGGCTTTTCATTTTCATTTCCTTTCCATGTAAGGTGGCTTAAATTTAGGCCTTCCATAGGATTTGGGGTTCTACACAATCTTGGTAATGTGGAATGTATCATGGGTTAAATACTCTCCTAGTCTATTCGCCAAGATGGTAAAATGATAAGATAGTTCAAGAGGTGGTGTATGAAAAGATGAATCAAGGTTGTTTAGGTCTATGCAATTGGCCTCCAGTAAATAAGCAATTATTTATTTGCCTTTGTCCTTTTTTAGAACTAGATCTAAACTAAAATGGAAGTTATAGCTTTTGTACTTGACTTCTAAATGTTTGTGATGTTCATAAAGGTGAAAATATCCACTAATGGTGACCCAAACTTGAGTGAGAAAACTTGAGACACTGGTGCAATGTTGAAGGAATTGCATAAATTTCATGTATCCAAGGTCTTCTAAAGATAAAATGATAAATCTATGTCTAACACATGGTATGGTGTATAATGGGTCAAGGGCCCAATGATAACTATCAAGATGATGATGCCTTGTGATTATTACTCTTCATTATCATAGGCCTTGATAGTGATCATTTTTAGCTATAGATTAGACATGGTGTATCTGAGATGCTTGATGAGCTTTAGAGACAAAATATTCAAACTCAATCCATTGTTTATGAGGACTTGCTTCACTTTGTTCAACATGATGACAAATTCAATATACATTGGATTGTTATAGAAAGGGCCAAGAGATGACATATCTCATTGGTTGAGGATTAAATATTGAACTAGGGTTAGGTGTCCAACCAAAGCTTGGAATTTTTATGGGGATATGTCATTTGGAACTTATGATTGGCCTAAGAATTTTATTAGGATGTTTTTATGAATCGTAGATGTATGCAACAAATAAAAAATAAATATTTGTGTGGGTGTATTATAAACTTGTTTTATAATGTTAAATCACATTTATTTCATAGTGGTATATGGATTTTTCTTATCCATAAGAGTGGGTTGCATGGGTCTGGAGGCAGGTGGTTATGGGCTCAGAGTGGTAATATTTGACCACTGAGTTGTAATTGCATAATTGGGATTATATACAAGAAATTTATTTCTAGGAAATGATGGTGGAGGGGGTACAAATAGGATAAGTCTCTCTTATTAGTGTACTTACAGGTGGTGATAGGGCAATGCCAAGTTATTAGTATAAGGTCCCAAAATAGTAATCCCTGGTTATTGTTGTGCTTGTATGTATTCCTAGGTTAACAAAGGAATTTTGGCATAGGTGGATTAATTATAATTTTTTAGAAAAGGTCATATTAAATTAGCACTTGGTCTTGGATTGATGGTGATGGTGGAAACATGACCTCTTGCAATATGGCCTACAACTTTGGTATAGTCATGTACAAATGTATTGTAAGTCTATTGAGTATTAAAATAATTCTATCATTAGTTCCATCCATTTGGTTGATGTTGTTGATGATATTGTTATTATTGTCTTAGTTTTTGATACTATTGTTATTATTATTCTGGACTTTGTTATTATTGTTTGTTGGTATTGTTATGTTATGGAAAAGGGTTTTAATAACTACCCAAGTTTTGATTGGATATAGCACCTCTATTATATAATGTAATCTCCCAATTTTCCAACATAATATGAGATGTTTAATTTTCACACAAAAATGTATATTATGTCCATGAACATCATGGTATTCATAGATTTCATTTTCTCTATACTAGTTTCGATATAAAATACCCTTAGGGTAAGGCTTTGGCATAGGCCAACTAATTAGATTAGATGTGACTACTTTGAAAAATATATATTCAATAAGTTCTCCAAGGTCATTGAATACTCAGTGAGTAAATACATTTCTTCTTAGAGGAGTTTGCAATGGTAATGGTTATTGCATTTTTTGAGCTGGTGTAGGCTACTATGAAGGTTGTGCTTGCTAAATTAGTTATTGGTGAGGATTAACTGTTACTTGTGGCATGGGTGATTAGATGGTGTTTGAAATATTTGGAGATGACATGATTCAATTACTCCATTTTTAATAACATTCTTTTTTCAGTTAAATTGCTTGGATTTTTCACAATTACTAGTCTGGGTTGGTTCCAATGCTTGTGCTTAAACTTGGTTATGCTTACAATTTTGGATGATTAATTATCTTTGGTTCGATGAGGTGAGTTTGATAATCAATTTTTTAATAAGGTCCATTTATATTATCAAATATTTTTTTGATGATCTCTTTAAAAGTGTGTCCACACTGTAGCTCTTGATGGTAAGATATCTCACTGTACAAATTTTTGGTAAACACAATAGCTAATTTTTTATCTAGTAATCTATGTGTGAAATTAATAGAAAGTGTTATCAATATATATAGGTAGATTGAAAATATTTCACCAATTTTATACTTAGATTTAATCAAATCTACCAATGAAATCTCTTGTTTGAGATTGTAGGAGAAATGCTACATAATTTTGTCTTAAAGGTCATCAAAATTAGGTACTAAGTTCTTTGGAAATTTCAAGAACCATTATAATTCTTGTCCTAATATACTTTAGGGGAAAAAAATGAGTAAATAAATATATTTTTAGGCCATTGGTTTGAAATCAACAAAGAATTTTGTCAAATAGAGCCTAGGGTCTCCTTTACCCTTGTATTTGTTAAATTTTGGTGGTTTGTACCCTAGAGGAAATGGTATCTTTAGATAATACCTATTGAATGGGTAGGAATACACATCATATAACTTATAATTCTTGGTATACTTTTCATCTTGGATAGTGTCAATTGAATCCTTCATTTACTATAGTTTTTATGCCAAGAAACTATATAAAACATTGGCTTGAGGTGGACGTTGGGTGGTCGAAGGTGGATTACTGTGACTGGGGTACAATAGAGGAATAGTTTATTTTGGAATGTTGGTTTTGTGAGGAATTGAAAAAGAATGTGAATCCATATATTGGAGTGGGTTTTCTATAACTTCACACATTTTTGTGTGATGGAAGGATATGGTATATAGGCCTAGTTTAGCGTGAATTATGACTGGGATGGAATGATATGGCTCAAGGTGAATTACTATTATTGATAAGATTAATTAGGGACTTATTTATAACTAGTAATACCAATATTAATAATGGGAAATTATTGTGAATCAAGGCCCTATCATTAGGTTTTGACACATTTGAAATAAAAGGTAATTATTGCCTAATTGGTACTTGTTGGACAATAGTACCTCTTAGTTGTGTGAACACTTTTTATGTATTAGACACTTATAAAGTGTTCAAAATTTTTCATTTAATTATAAATATATATTTTTGATTATATAATATTTGTGAAGGCATGTTGGTCTATGATTATTGAGGTGTACTTATCACTACTTGATGAGGTACAAAATTGGTTGCCCCCTACTAAGGTGTCAAAATGTTTTGCCTCTACTACATTGGTATACTAGATTATGCCTATTTTTGTGGAATGTTAGTCATCACTTATTGAGGTGGAGTAGTATTCATCATGTTTTGTTGAGGCAAGGCACTAGTTTATATTTGACTACTTAATACTTGTGATTTCATGCTTGAAAAAACAACTGGTTTAAGATAGAGGTAGCTTATTATGGTTAGGGAGTAGGAGTTCCTACCCTTACTGTGGTGAACCACTTTTGGTGTTTAATAAAGGAAATTTTTTTGGACTAGTTATTGATTCATTTAAACCACTTTTGTCTAGATTGGATGACGCTTACATATTATCTATTGTGTTTGGCACATTTGTCTATACAAAAGTAGTAGACACTTTTTTGATAGATGGGGCATTGAACATATCTCTAATTGAATTTATTTACACAAAATGGTCTATAATCAAATGCTCTTGTCCTTCTAATTTTATTAACACTTCTGTTGAAGAATATAACTAGATGAGTAGAGTGTTTAACATGGCCATGCTATTAAAATTACATGCTAAGTTCAAATATGTTTGATATGCTATCTACATTTTATAGAAAGTGGCCTTCCATGAGGCCATTTCTCATGAAAATAATATGTGTATCTTGGTATGATATCAACATGAGAACTTGAGGATTGTTAAAAGAGACCTACTTAATGGTTTGGTTATAAGGTATAGTTAAAGGCACTCTAACTAGACTTGGAACATTTTCATAGGGGAAGTCTACTAGAAACTTATCCCCTACCTCTATGTCTCTAATTAAAACTTCATCCTTGTTTGAAATTAAGTGATGATAAAAAAATAAATAACATATGCCAATGGCATAGTAATGTAGTTAGTTGTTGTTGAAATTAGTCTACATCTGATGGTATGCTAGTAAGGTACTATCTAGTTTGGTCTTGGTCTAACTTCGAGTGTGGAAGAATGTTGACTAGATAGTGGGCTAGAGGATCTTCACTTTGTTCCTTAGATTTAGTGTTGTAAAGAGGATAAGGATCCATATTAAAAACTACATTATCACCATAGGGGTCTTGGACAAATTCATCTTATGAAACTACATTATCATATCCTAGAATATATATGGCCTTGATATGAGTTTAATGAAACATATTCAAGCCAATGATAAATTTTTTATGAAAATAGGTTGAGAGTTTTAAAAATTCTCAAAAAAAATGTCCAAGGGATAAAAGGTTCACACTCGGTCTAACTTGTTCGAAACATAGAGTTGTATCTCAAAAACATCTATGATAAAACTTGATCTAAAACAATCTAATGTCAAATGCCTAACATAAAATGTCTTACACAAAAATATCAAGTGGATGAAATAAAAATAAAATGCCAAACTCTAGGTATAAAGTGTTTCAAACAAGTCTAAACTAAAGACAACAAAAGTTACTAGGTCTTTTATAAAACAAGGCACAAAATCTAGGCTCAAAACATGTAATTCTAGGTCTTTTAGAAAAAGCATAAAAGCTAGACTTTAAAACAAACTAGGTATATGAGGTAAAACATCAATCTAAAAAATTTGAGACACATTAGCATAAACTAGGAACTTAGATTTAAACATGAACTTGGTCACTTGGAAAAATACATGAAACAATAGGCATACGTAAGATAGGCTATTTCTCCCAAATCTAGGTATGAAAATACTTTTCAAATTGAATAAAGAATTAACCTAAGTTACACAACCCAAAAGTGAAAGACAATAAGATTTTTTAAAATAGACAATAAACTAAACAAGAATGAACAACATGATGATACTAGGCGTATATCCAAAAAGCACGCATGGCTTTGGGTTTGATATTAGAATTTTTGGCAAAAGGTAATATGTAATTGAAATGAATAAAACAATGTAATGATTTTATTGTACTCTAAAGATATGACAAATATATTTTCTTTCAAGATTCAAAGGTATAAGACTTTAAATGAATTGGGAAGCATAACAACATCCTTTTAAATCAGGTGACAGACGCACACAAAGTTTGTCAAAAGACTAAGGAAAATATATGGTGTCAAATGGATGGTGTAATGCCTCCTCAAACAAAGGAGGGATGTATAAACAAGCATAATTTTTGATGTGGTATGACAAACAAATAGTTTCAACTCAAGACCATGCAATAAAGGATAAAATTATAAAAATGCCTAAGTGTAACATCCTAAATCCTAAAACTGATAAGGTTCTATAGTACTATCAAATTCCATCAACATACTTACTCTTGAAAGGATTTTGATTGTTAATCCAAAAATTAAAATTTCATGAAATTATGGTTTTTAGGACTCCTCTTTTATCAAGAGTTTGTACTTCAACATGGAACTTTGTGCTACTTGCCTTGCATCAACAATATGTCTATGGCAATTGAGCTTGCCTAAACTATCACTTTTTATTTGTTTATAGATGGTCCCATGTGTAGATAACACTAAAGATGCAATCACATCATTTGGATCTATGTTAAATGTCTTATTTTGAAAAGGTCTTGTCATTTTCATAACCACTACATCTATCACTTGTTTAATGTAGTGTAATGTCTAAGTTTCCCCTATATTCTAAATCCTAGTACCATTAATGGAGCATGTTTTAACTAATAAAAATAAGCATCCCAGTGGGTAACCCTCAATTTATATACCCCACCATGGATTGGGGTTGAAATGATGTTGGGATATGAATTCATGGGTCAACATTTCCCTAGAGAAATCATGAGGAGGTGATGAACTCCTGCTCATAAGAAAAAATGCATGAAAATAAAGACAAGTGAAAAGACTTTATTATCATTTTGGAGTCACACAAATTATATGGATTTGGGGAGGGCCTTAAAAACTTTATTTTCATGCTTTTGGACTAAAGTAACAAAGATAAAGGGTGATAATTTTTAGTCACTCAAGTTCCCTAAAGGGGACAGGGGAGAACATACACGCATCACTCAGTTGGCTTAAACAAATAATCATAAAATGAGAAAAATTATGAGTATTTAACTAATGTGAGAGTTTATTTTTATATCACAAAAATTAACTATGTTCTAAAATTTGAGCCTCTTGGTATTTGTTGTTGAAAACTTTGAATAATAAAAAATAATTCTTAAGAAAAAATATTTTTAAAAAACCAATTTGAAATGTGAAATTTGCAAGTTATAAGTGTTTTACATGTCTTATTTTTGCCTTTGTGTCTTTTAAAAACATGTTGGGGAGTCCTTATAATTATAATAAAATCATGAATGAAAAAATGAATTACTAAATCCTACTTTTGGGTTTCTAATTTTTTTTACATAGAGTGTAAAACTGTAGAAACATAAACCAATATCGTAACTCTCTCTACAAAACTACAACTTGTTATGAAAATACTACAGCTTACATGAAAATAGAGAATTTAAATTAATTTAACCAATATAAAAATAATAATGCATAAATAAAGGTAATAACACTACTATCAGATTCATGTTATCATAACTTAACCTAACTATTAGCTTAATCATGATGATTAGAAATAATATCATTTAAATTATTATAATATCATGACTTACAAAGTAATGATATTAAAATATCAATAATTTTAAGGAAATACCATGAATGTTAGAGTCATGATATTATAATATCATAGATGTCCCTACAAACATAAATAGTCAGTCCATAAACTATGTGGTCAACACTATACTATGATTATTATGATAATATCACGACTCTAGCGGAGAAAAATCATGACTATACAGAGCAACTTTGAAACATAGAAAAAAATGTCCTTTAGCCTTCAATTTTCACCTATTTTGATCAAAAATCTTAAATTTTTACATGAAAATCATTATGGGAATTATTTAAAAGGCCTTGGGAGCAACTTCATGGGGCGCATGTCCCACTAGGTGTGGCAACATGTGGAAAAGGATTATAATAGATGGGAGTTTAGTTTTGTGTTAGTATCATTAAACAAACTGAATAAACACACTAAAATATTGACACCTATATCCTAAACACTAGGGAGAGCTTAGGTAACAAATCTAAATGAAATAAAAACAAAAACATAACAGAAACAACTCTTTTACTTTCTTTGGAGCTCCAAATGGCTTATTGAATGGCTTGATCAGCTTGTGCATCAATAAGTCTTTGATAATGATGCTTGCTTAGATTTTTCTATCCTTGGCACCTTGGATTCAATTGTTTGTCTTAAGATTTTAGCATGGTAACACTATTTGTATGAGTCTTATGGAGGAGATCCTGGATAATATGTCTATAATATCCAAGCTTAGAAATGAAGGGGTATGGCCTTGTACTTATAGACTCAACAATTAACTCTCACCCAAGGTGATTTAAGGTTGAGTTTAAACATGTAATGTATTAAAATTAACCCTAGGCAAGTGGAGACTAACTCTAGTTGAGCTAATGGTTTTCATGTAATTATGATTTTCAATTATTGGGCATGGATCTCAAATTAGATATTTTCAAAGAGCTTGACAATTCATAAAGGCAATGATGAAGTATTAATATTTTGATTTTTGGAATTTCCATTTTTATATATTCATTAATTATAAATGAATAACTATTAATCAAAATTAATTATATAATTAATTTTGATTAACATTTTTTCTCTTTCAATATTTAATCAAGTGCCCCACTTAATGGGTCTATAGGCCAAATTGACAGTTGTTATACTACAAGGTGATTATGGATGAATCTATGAGAGGTTATTGTTGCATATAGGCTAATACCTAAAATAGGGATGCCTCAACATGATTTTGAGCATTGATGAATGATGTACAAACAAATCTGGGACTTTTATTAATTCCTAGGCTTAATTTGTAATGATTGGTAAAAATTGATTTGAAGTATAATCAAAAGCTAGTTGTGGTTATGTTTAGGTGTATACAACACCTTCATCATATTTTGACCTCTGTACATACATATTTGATAGGTCTTGGAGCACCTTATTTGAACCCCATCAATTTATAATAGGGATGTTATCAAGACTGTCAAAACTTGACAAGCATGTTATCATAACCCTTAAAATTTGATAGTAGTGTTTACATTATCCTTGAAAACTGATGCCATTACCTATAACCTCATCGAACACCACTTCCCCCATAAGGAATTTTTTTGGAAAAAATGTTTTGACTAATTTTTTAATAAATATTTCTTACTAATTATTGTATAATTCATGGTTTTCCATTTAGTAGGTGTGATTATTTTAGATGTCAACATCCGAGAATCCCACCAAAGGTACTCAAAATAAAAGTCCTCTAAATAAAATATTGTAGGGAGAAGAAGGATTAGAAATGAAATACTTATTATAGGGTGTTATTACCCCATTAATATTGGCTTTAAATGTTTAGAATATAATTGACACTGATCTAGGACATATCAATATGGAAGAATTTTTGGCATAATGAATGTGGTGCATAAAATGGATTATGATCAAAGTGTACATAATAATGGATTAGCGAATGCAACTTATTTTCTAACTCTAGTGTAATGCCCAAAATTATTTTTGACCACAGGTAAACACTATAACTCTAAGAAAAGGTAGGTTTTGAATTACAGATGAAAATTTGTCATTATTTTTACTATAAAACATATTTATAAGCTATTGTAGTTTCCAAAATGAGAATCATAGGTTAACTTGTCTCCTACTTTAGCTTAGTTGTTCTTGGATGTTAACACCAGCTACTTTGTAAAATGGGTTAATAAACAGTGGATGACAAAACCTAAGCATAAATCTACCAAGCTCCCAAAGAATCTTTCTAGGTTTTAATTCATTAATAAGCTAAATAACATGACCACACTCTTACATAGAGTGGTGGGAATCCTGACTGTAAGGAACTTTCAAACTAAGATCTATAGATACATATAGGTTATTCATAAAAATAATTAGTACATCAATTAGGTAAATTGATCAGGGATTTAATTCATAAATAATTAATTGAAGTCAAAATAACTTCCATATTCTACATGAATTCATATTTGGTTTATGCAGTTGTGAGGAGGAGATTCTATGGTAGATTTAATTGAGGAGGGAACAATAATACTACAAATATACGCGATTTCTACCCTTAACTCACACTAAAATAAAGTGATCATCATTTTCAAAGGGTAAATGATGAATTCCTTCACTATGTCATTCAAATGTTTGAAAAATAACCCTACAACATGAGAATATTTATGGAATCAATGATATATATTACTAAATGGGGAGCTTGGTTCATTTAATTTCTAATTTTTTCTTATCTATGAGTTTTTTAATGTGATTTTTAAGCATACATGCTTTTTATATATGCTTTTAATAGATGGGATTTAATGGAATTGGTAATACAATTGGTTGAGACTCAAAAAATCATAGCCGATAAGCTTAAATCAAGAGTGAATTTTCCCATTTCCATAGGTAGGTATACATGTTCATCATTGGCTAAAGTAAATTTAGTTGAATAAGAGATTACTTATGTGACTATGAGGCCATTTTAAAGCTAATATTCAGTTGATATGAGAGGTTTAGTGTCACATGTCCTTAGTTATTAATATCAACAAGTACCTTATTTTGAAGATTAGTGGTTGGATTGTAATGATGAAAAATATGCAAGGATTAAATATTTACCATAATTCACAATAAAATAGGTTATTGCATTTCATAATGTAAAAGTACCAAATAAAATATTAGATGATGAGGATACATTCGATCCCAATTTTTAAAAGGAAAAACCTGAATGTGAGCCAATTTTCAAGATTGATTGGAGCAATAAAGTATCAACCTCTCTTGTGAGTAGAACTCAAGGTGTACTTGAAAGGACATTACAATTTCTAAAAGATAGAGGAGTCAATGTTGTCCTATTAGGGTTTCCACTAACACCAATAATAGAAGATAAATTAGGAATATATCAAAAACAAAAATAAGTAGAAGATAAAACATCGCAAACAACCAATGAAAGTGAAGGCATTCCTAAAACAAAGAGAGAGGCTAAAAAGTAGACTATCTCAACAATTTCTTCAAGTTATAGGCCTCTTAAATTGAAAATCAAAAAATTTGGAAATAATTCTTATTGTTATCCAATTATCTCTATTTCTAAAGATGTTCCTCAGTAGGGTTTCCACTAACACCAATAATAGAAGCTAAATTAGGAATATATCAAAAACAAAAATAAGTAGAAGATGAAACATCTCGAACAACCAATGAAAGTGAAGGCATTCCTAAAACAAAGGGAGAGGCTTAAAAATACACTATGTCAACAAATTCTTCAAGTTATAGGCCTCTTAAATTGAAAATCAAAATGTTTGGAAATAATTCTTATTGTTATCCAATTATCTCTATTTCTAAAGATGTTCCTCTTAACAATTTGTTCAATCTTAAAATTTGGTAGCAAACACTACTCAATAGTTTCTTGCATCTGATTCTTCATTATTAACATCATATTCTACTCAAAATTATAGTTCTTTGTCTTTACCTCCTCCATGAAATTTTGAATTTCTCCTTGAGCCTTGACCCAAAACTCCAAGTCATTTAGTTGTTAAATAAAAGCATAGAATATTGTCAAATGAGTTCTAGCCTTCAAAAATTATTCTCCCTTCTCTTGAATTATCCATAGAATATTATTCTCTTCAAATGCAAAAATATCTTAGTAATGTTTAAATTAATAATTGGATTGATGAAGTGGTAAATAAAAGGAAGAAAATTGTGGAACCCAAAGAGATTGACTTCGGTATATTAGATTCTCTTCCTCCATAAATAGGTAAAATCCTAAAAATCTAACAATGATAATCATAGACAAAAATGGAGGTTGATATGCAAAAGTAGATATTCCCACTATATAAATTGATAAAGATAGTGTTAGTGCTTCAGACTATCAAATATCAAAAATACAATTGGGAAAAGGTGCAAGAGAAGGAATGAAAGAATGTGTTTAGAATGCTATTGGCACTTTGTTTGAAAATATGGACTATGATAAAGTAACTAAGGATCAATTTAAAGCAAAGGTTGAGAAATTAATATTAGTATCTTAGAAATTGATAAAAATCAATTCAATATTCTTATTCAGTAGTTCATAAAATTTTAGATACTAAAACACTGAATATAACAAAATAAATTAGACATACAGGCAAATAAAAATATGAATGGTTTAAAGAAATTGTGCAACATGAAGCTAAGTATATTTAGACTATAATGGATCTTTGTTTTGAGATACAATTATAATATGATGATATAATGAAATAAAAAGATAAATATATTAAGGAAATGTATAAATGGGACAAATTTATCCCTGAGTTAAAAGAATTTTCTAATGCTAACTCAAATCATATTATTCAAGTAGAAGTCATAAAGAAAGAAGAAGTTGGATACCTTATTGAAATTCTTGGAGCTACAAAGTTTAGAATTTATATCAATGAGGAAGGTTATAAAAATTTCTATGATTCAAAATACATAAGAGGAGAGGCTATTCTTGAGATAATAAGATGACTTCATAAACTACATTTCACAATCACTGATGATGATAATAAGGTAGTTTCCCTATATATTATCATCAATCAATTCAAGAACAACATTAAGGGTATTCGGACTCCTAAATATAGAATCAATTATAGATTGATTTAGATATTGATCAAATACCAGCTCAGCCTATATAATCTCAACATGATAGTGAAAATACATTATGGAATAACTAAAAAAATGATAAAGCTAGATTGTGATGTAGAGAAAGCCTTCAATAATCAGATGGTATGAGGATGTCATGTCCCCTTTTTCATGGACATTGACAGATGTGATGATTGGCCTATTATACGACCTTCGTAGGCTAATATGATGGATAGAGGGTCATAATGGAGCTTGGCTTGACTTTGATTCGCAAAATTTCTACATTTGGTTTTCATTCAGGGTCTTTCAGACATGTTTGATTGATGCTCCTATTATTTAGGGATATTTGACATGCAGCAGAGCACCTTTATTTGGGTATGGTCATATGCGGAATCACTCCTTGATTCACCTGCTTCGATCAGTTTGAGGATCTGACGTATATTGAGGGAGATATTAATATTTGATTGATTTAATCAAATATTAATTATTTGGTCTCATTAATAATTAATTATTAATTATTTGCTCTAATTTTAAATTAGAAACCCTAATGCTAATTTAAGAAAACCCTAATTAGGGCAAGCATATCTTTTGAGGGTATAAGGGTTTCACAGGGAGGCCATTATTGATTATGTATGAATTATTGATTATTGGAAATTGAAGAAATTCTTCTGTGAAGACTGAGCCAAGGGTTCCAGGATTCCATTGCAGTGAAGAACGTTCCCTCTTCATTGTGTGTGATTTAGAGGCTGTGAGATATCAGCTAATTTATTGCCAAATTGAGAGATAGCTTCATCCAGAAGTTATCACAGAGATACAGATCTGAGAGATAGCTTCACCCAGAAGTTATCACAAAATTCCAGGGTTGAGAGATAACTTCACACAGAAGTTTATCACAGAGTTTTCCAGGTATTTTCTTTATTTAGTTTTGATCTAATAAGTTATACAGAGATAGATCTTGTGTTAGAATCTATATTCGTGAGATCAGGGTGTTCAGCTATCAGGGGTTAAGAAGAGACTGGTTGGCGGTCGTACCAAGTCCGTACAGGTCCGTACAGATCCGCATCAGGCACCGACCTTGGCAGAGAAAGGGCTACAGTGACCGACATCGGTCGACTGACCGACGTCGGCAAAAATCCGACCGACAGTGACCGACATCGGTGAGATACCGACCGACGACGGCATCTGTGTGTCGACACAGAAAAGCAGAGACCTTCCAGAATCCAGATTTCACTTCCAGATTAGCAAAAGCCAGGGTTTTAAGACCAAATTTTAATATTCTTTTATTTGTATAATAGAGACTCAATTGTGTAATCATCCAGAAGAACAAGTAATGAGATCTTTATTTGCTATTGAGAGATTATACTGTGATTTGTGTATGCTTATTTTGAATCTGTTCTGCAAGTTTGTATATGTGATCAGAGCTTTATGAGTTTATATATTCCCTGTTTGAAGGGGATATTATAGTTGTTCAGAGCTATTTGTGTTTAGATATTCCCTACTGAAAGGGGATATTACAGTGGTATCAGAGCTTTGGTCTTTGGTATCATAGTTTTGTGTCTTTCATATATCTCTATTGGTAGGGGATATTACAGAGGAAGAAAAAGTTATTAAGATTCTACAAAGGTTTGATAAATATCAAATGAGAAAAGTAAATTACAAAAAATAAAAGAGGAATCCCCCATCATTCTCAAGGAAGAAGAAGTAGGCTCACTTGTCAAGAAGTCTTTGATCAAGCCACTAGCTTACGATTTTCAATTCATATTTTGTATTAGTGATTTACAGAGTGTACTATTTTCAATTGTATTTAGTTTTTTTTAAAATTTTTTTTGAGTCATGTAAATTACCATTGCACTTTTTTTGATTCATGGAAATTTGCTGAGGTACTTTTTTAAGATGTAAAAAACATCAAAGTAATTTTGCAATTTATGCAAATTGCTCAACTTGTTTTTACATGTTTTCAAGTTTTGTAAATTTATTAATGTATTTTTAAAAATCCCTAAATATGCAAAAAAGTGGTTATGATCTATAAAAACCTATTTAAACCTATAAATAGGAGTTAGATGAAATTTTTTTAAGGGGTGAGATAGTTATAAATATCAAAGAGAAATTTTGAAATTGAAAATTGTACTTAAAATCCATCAAAGATCTATATAAGGAGATTTTGTAAACTTTATGTTTAAGATTTATTTGAGAATTATGTATGTAATTACTATTTCCATGTATTCAAATCTCTGTTTCCATAATGGTGTCACATTTTTTATAATCCAGTCATAAATTGGGAAAATTTCATTAAAGTATTTCTTCTTGAATCTATATCTACAATTTTCATTTTGGTGGAATATTGGTGGAGTCATAAATTGATTCTTTAATTTTAGGTGAGTAAATACATAGTGATTATCATTTTCTATTATCAGTCATGTGATTACCTTGATGTATGTTTTTTGTATCTATAAATGTACGTATGTCTTTCCTATCCATTAAAAGATAGAGGGTTCCCATTAAAAATCATACCTAAATTTATTTGACATTTCTAATAGGTTTCTAATTTTGGCTTGTTAGCCATGTTATCTATTTTATATTCTAAAAAACATATTTCTCTCCTTTAGATATCTCCATCACATTTTCCTTTCTTCAACCTTTTCATACTATTTGGTAAAATTACTAACCTTATAAAACTCATTTTTCTTGTAAATACTTTTCTCTACTCCATCCTTTTAGATTTAAATAAAGGTATTTCCACCTACAAATAGGAGAGGGACTTTATCCCGTGATTGTTTATGAGAAATGTATGTTTGTGTACTCATCAAAATTTCATAACTATAAGCATCCTTAAAATATTTATCCTAAGAAAAATTCTTTTGAATTTTTTTATGCTTTATCAAGACTGTATGGATATGAATAATAAAATAAATAATGAACTCAACTTATTGAGGTCAAGCCAAGATAACAAACGTAATGGATTGAGTATGGGTGGAACTATAGATTAGGATTATATTTAAGTGGAATGGGATTTGGGATGATGAGAGGAAAATGGTGATAATTATGGAACTAAGAGAGCTTATATGTGTCATTTTCATTGTTAATTACATCTAGTTGAGTGAAAATATAACTCCAAGGTATTTTTTGTACTAGTGATGACGAAGAGGTAAAGCTCATGATCAATAATATGAATGTTAAGGTAGGAGTGGTTCAATTGAATGAATTAAGGAACTTGAGTTACTCTCTTAAGATAGATATGCTTGACTAATTTCATATACAAGTGTGAATGATATATGACTAGGATAGACATGAGTATAAGAAAAAAGATGGAGATGAGAATCCAGGTATGGATCACATTATACTAATAGCCTCAATTTTTGCAGAGGATGATTATTAGTGGTTAAAATATTTTATCTTAGTCTTATAGTGTCATAATATTTGTGACAATAAGATGAGGGAAATTTGGAATGAAATAACTAATCTCTAAGCTTGACATCAATATCTAATTAGATGTTGACAGTAGGATGTGGTGCTCTAACTTTGGGAAAGAACCTTGTTCTAAGGAGTTATGGAAACTTAGGTAGTATTATCCAAGAGGATAAGTGTTTAAATTTATAATCATAAATATTATTCTTTATGGGGTATGTATTGAGACTCATGTATATTATAAGAAATTTTAAAGAATGCTCAATGTCAGTTGTATAAGGCTTTGGTTATTTATTTGTTTTATGTTTTTTACAATGTCTTGACTGAAAAAAATCTAATTAGTTTTTGAATTTAAATGAATGAAATTAAATAAAAAATAAACAACTATAAAAGTGAAATAATTAATTTTTTTAATTTTTTTAGTTCACTTTTCAATGCATGCAATGATAAAATGTCAAATCTACACTAACAATGCAGGTGTTGAATTCTATCTTTTCTTAGTGAAAATTAAATGAAATTATTTTCATGTGTTTTAAGATTAATGAATAAATGAATATAGTATTAAAATAAGGTATAATAACTTTCAATCAATATTAAATAAAATTTGGATCTCAAATAAAAACATTGTAGAACTCCTAGTAGTTCTTTTTCATATGCAAACTAAAATAATGTTTAGTGTTTTTATATGAATTCACACTAATTATGGATGATTTGATTTAAATATAAGTGAAAACTTGAATTATTATTTTATAAATTTTTAAACTAATAATAAGGTTTATATTCTACTTAAACAAAGAAAATTAGAAGCAAGATAACCCTTTTTAATTAACTAAATTTGAATAGTGTTTTGTTCTTTGCTCATGTATGAGTTTGTGTAAATAAAAACATTCCTTCAAACTAGAATTTAAAAATGGTTATATATGAAAGTGTTTAAAATAATTAATGAAAGGAAATTAATTTAATCTAATCTATTTAACAAATAAAGAAAATATAAACTAGAAATCCTAACTTGACTATGATTTAGATTAACTGAAAGTAAGATAAATATATGTTGTGTGGTCCTTAGCATGTTAGATCCGTTACTCAATAATGATAGGAGGAAATATATAACCAAGAGGATGATAAAAATATAGCATCAAAATGGAGAATATTAGAGGCATAAATCCAAATAAATAAAATTTGACTATGTCAACTTAATAATACCATTTACAAAGATCTAGTTGTAAACATAATGATCTACTTACTCAAAATTATGTATTTTAACATGAAAATGATCAAATAAAAGATTAAAAATAATGGTAAGTAGGATTTGGTTAGATAAACACTCAAAAAAACAAGCTATAATGAAATGTTTTGGATCTGATCTAGATATAGAATACTTGTAGAAGAGGAATGGAAGTTGTAAGGGGTAATTTAATTGAGTTTAACTAGGAGTATGACTTAATAGGGACATAAAATGTTTAAAAATAGAATAGAGTGATTTATACTATAATTTAGGTAAAATAAATTAAATAATAACATGAAACATAAAAATAATTATGTAAAATGTATAAAATATTGAGTCACAAGAGCTAAAATTAGAAGACAAACAAGAGGTGATAGAACCACCCCTATTTTAAGGGATGGTTATGAAACCACCAATACTAGTGATATAAATATCTATCCTAAGAATGGAATACCACATGGGATTATGGAACTACCCTATCAATGATGATTTTGTCATAGTGGTTTGAAAACTTCCATTGTGGTTTTGTTACCTTAGGGGCAGTTGTCACTAGGAGGGGTGGTTTCATCTCTGTTAAAAGTTTTTTAAAATAGGATCAAAGAGACCAACAAATACAATAAAAAAGGGTTTTATGTGTATAAGAGATAAATAAGGAAGGAAAAGGACTAGGGTGTTATAAAGACCCTACTTTGAACATAAATTAGAAGATCATTACATCATCATTAGACATCAAATTGATAATTTTGCACTAAGAAAATTTTGGGTGCATATATGTTTCCCTATCATGAGGACACCTTATCATGAATTTATGAGAGTTTAGTGTCAATAAATGGAATATTAAATGGAAATATGTGTTTAAAAATAATTACCTTAGTGGTGTAATGAAGCCATCTAAGACTCCATTGAATCTACAGACAAAAGATGAAAATCAAGTGTAATTTTAACAAAATAGAAGAAAAAGTGCTATGTAATCAAATAATGGGAAAGAGTACTTACCATGTTTTAGGTAAGATCATACTACCTAAATTATTCTTTTGGGGCATGAAATATGATGCCAAGTGGTTGTGTATCTACTAAACCAAAAAAGGTGCTATAAAAGATAAAAAGACATTAAATAATAATTTTTGAAACATGGGTCATGAAATATTATCAATAATATGACTTGTAATAATGAAAATAAGTATTAATGAGATAAAATTCCAAAATAAAAATGCTTTCAAACCAAAGTAAATAGTTTAAGAGCTTAGATATTCAAAAACATACCAAAAATAGTTCTATTTGTGCAAATTCACTTGTGAAATTTTGATCTCTAGATTATATGTGAATGATTTGAGAAATATATAATTAAAAATAGAGTATGAGATGAGGATGGTGGATATACCAATTATAGGTGGATTAGGATAGGACTAGTAAGGTTTTTATTGGGTTTTCCTCTTTTACCCTAGTTTTGATTTTTTTCTTAAAACACAATCAAATTTTGGTAATTTTAGAAATTTCTAATGGAAAATTATTTATGGGTGGGGGGGGAGGTTAGACTAGGATTCTATAAAAAAAATATTTTAGGAGATATTTTTAGCATTTTGGGAGAGTTTTAAGAGGAAGTTAATAGTAGGCAAAACCACCAAATTGGGGATGAAATAATTGGTAATTATAAACTAATGATTATGTACACATCTCAATGGTTTTTTAACTTCTAATTCATATAGATTTGATGGTTACACAACTATCACTAGAATATAGTTACATAACCATCCATGGTGGTTCCACATATTATTTAGACAATTGCATAATTATCCTGAGGTGATTTAATAACTACCATAGTGTAGTAATATAACCATTTCCTATAGGAAAGGGTGGTTTTGTTACTTGGGATCGAAAGGTAAATTGGGATTATTTGAAAGGGAGTGATAGGTAAAAACATGACTTGGGGTATTTTTTTTTATAGGAACTAAATCCAATAATAACTTAGGAGTAAGACTATCTTCCTCATGTTATGGATTTATTGATGGTGGATGAGCTATCAATTATAAATCGATCTAGCATACATCAAGTGGAACATGTGGGGATCATCCATACCTAGAGAAAATTTTTGTGTGACCTACTCACCTAATGGTACCCTAACTAAAAAACTTTCATGTTCTATTGGGATAAAAGAGAGTGAATCATCACTTTTTTTGATGTGTATAACATCATAAGTATACCAAGGATAGGTTGGTTGGTTGTCTTTTTGGATTACAAGAGATGGTTTAAGTTAGTAAGCTAGCATAGTCATTGTCAAGACTTGGGTTCAACTAAAGTGAGTGAAAAGCGTACAGTGATTATTTACAAGATTGAGGGTTCAAAAATTGATAAACTATAGAATGTGATCACTGGTATACTTACATCCTAATTAGTGGGGGATAAGGGTGTATAAAGTTAATCTAAATCTAGTCCTTGATCATCTATAAGATTGAGGAAATGGAATCTTGATTTTATTATAACCATGAAATCTTGGCTCATAATATAGGTATTTATACTATTTTTCTAGACTAACATCACTATCAATCAATCACTTCACACTCTTAATGAGTTGGGTATATAAGAGGATGATCCCCTACTAGAGGGAATTGGTTATTGAGGATTTAAAAACCCATAGTTATTCAATATGGATATATGTTTCACCCTTTCAATATTTTCCCTAGGAAATCAATACTTGTATGGTTATCAATCTAATAACCTTACCCTACCAAGGCATGATTAGATAGTGGTATAGGGAAAATGCATATATCATAATGGTTTTTGGGTCCATATAAGTATGATAAATTATATTACATATTGATGTGCACCCAATGGATAGAGTGCCTCAATATTTTGACATGTCCTACATGAGAAACCTCCACATACCAATAGTTATATACAAAGGCATGTGAGAGGCATAAATATGGATATTGGGGTGGTTGGAATGGCACCCACTCATGTGAGGGGTGTATATTAATTAGGTGTTTCATTTAGGAATTACATAGGGGGTTTAAACCCTAATAAGATAGTAGTATCTAGTTACACCACCACTACCATAGTAGGACAATTGTAACAAGTAGGTGAAAATGGTGAGGGCATGGAGAATATTGAGTTAGATGAGGACCTATACTTGTATAAGGATGAGAATATTTAATATTAATCTAACCTAAATTGGAATGAGGATGACCTAGGTAAATTATTAATTTATGAACTTCAACTTATTACTTGATACTTTGCTTGTATGTGAAATTACATAGCTTATTTACTACTTCAGTCATGACTAGATATGATGTCAATTCTTATACTTTATGATTTTATATACCTTGAATAGATGGAGGAGCATGATCAATGACACATAATCAATATTTTTTAGCTAATAATATATATGACCAAATATGATCTACTTGTAAATCCTAAATTTCTTATTGGGATAGATTGACACACTGATGTCTTCTTTCCAACCTATCATTGGTATATGATGATGACTAGTTTGAGAGTGGATAAAAAACTCTTGAGTTGATATCTAAGAGATCATAGGCCCTAGTGGAAATAGTGGTATCTATTAAAAATCAATATTCTTCTAGTTGACAAACAAGATTCGTAAACTCACTAGGAGGTACCAGTGATATGAGAGACATGAGCCCTTAGTCTACAGATACTTTCTTAGGGAAGTTATTATAGGAGACACAATAGGATACACAACCCCCATAATGTTTCTACATTATGATACTCCTATAGGAAGAGGATAGGATATTTAGCTATTGTACATATTGTACACTTTGATTTTTTATTTCTTAATATTTTGAGACACATTCACCCTATATGAAGGTGATTTTAATGGATGCTTATGTTGTTCAAACTCAAAAATTATTATGATATATATATATATATATATATATATATATATATATATATTTTATTTTACCTTTAAATGACTCATAATTATGTGTTATGGGATTTAATTTCCATGTTTGATTCTTTATTTATGAACTTTATATGACTAGGCATGTGATGATATATCATGTACCTCTATGTTTTTTAAAAAATGATGTGGATAATTAATATATATATGTGAAAACAAAATGTATGAAAATTAGGTAATATGATGGATCATATTAAATTATGTATGTGATAATTTTTTTTATAGGTGATGACCCATTTTTTTGGTTACACACAGTAAGTGGCTTCCAATGTGTAGTTGGGGAGTGAAAAAGGAGATAGGATAAATGTGAGATGATAAAATATGAAAATAGAGAATTAAAAAATTTCAAGAAAAATGAATATGATCTAATACTTATGATAAAAGGGGGGAATTTACATCTTTTTTAAGTTATAAAATATTTACTTTATTGGATTTATCTAGAGATAATTAGTCCTAACATAATTGGTACTAGGGATAAAGCTACCTTTTTTATCATAGGCATGTAGATAGGCTCTCTAAAGAATTTTTTAATTATATAATTTTTTATTTAATATTTATTTTAAATTTATCTTTTACTTTTATTTGTAACCCTTGTACTTAGCCTCATGTGACTAGGAAGACATATGAGATCCTCACCAAATACTAGATGCAAGAGAGTAAGGGAACCTCTCCCTAATGCTATTTCTAGGCAAATGGTAAGATGTGATGGCTCAATATTGATGGTTAGAAATGGGGAGATATGTTGGATTTGTTTTTGATGTTTCATAATTTTTTATAAGAGTGTATTTTTGTTTGGCAAATATTTAGCCCCAAATCTTTGTTATATACAACTAGTAAGATGTAAGGGCTCATCACTAAAAACCAATATAGTTAGGTAAAGCTACTTTATTTTTATTGTGATAAGTATAAGGAACCATAAGAGGACACTATGTCATGGATAATATTCTAAACTAGGCTACAAGATATCACTTTCTATGTTTTTTAATAATATATAGATATCATAAGTGTACTCTACTCGTAATAACTAAGGAAATATCATAGGTAACATTAAATTTTAAATTATTTTCCATGGGAATATAGGGTAATGTGAAGGTTTATTTATATGGTATGATACATTTCAAAAGTATTATGTGATGGAAACTAATAACCAATAAATCACCAAACACATCTTATATGCAACTCAACGCACAAACTATGAAAATTGAATAAAATGAGGAAAATTTGATATGTAATAACTAAATATATAATTTTTTTAAGGTGTAAATATTTCATATGTTCACAAAAATCCTTTTTCTCCAAACTGAATAAATTATAGGCTTTGTTATTGAAATCCTCAATCACTAAGTAAGGTCCTAACCAGTTAGGTTTGAACCTCGAACCTCTTCCTTTGTTTTTGTGAATATGAATATTGAGTCTATGGAAAAGGTATCCTACATGTATGAAATTCTCATGGAAATTTTTATTTTAATTTCTTAACATGTGGTCTACATATACAACATGGTTCTACATAAAAAGTTATTACCATTCATCTAAAGTCTCAAGATTAGCTAGCCATGAATTCATATGCTCGACATGGTTGAGGAGACACCTGCGAGAGACATGAAAGCTTTTTATTTCAACATTAAGAAGTAAAATAGATTCATATATGAACATGAGTATAGATTTTAGCCTATGGGTGTTTTAATTTTGGTGCCATAATCCTAAAGTGTTGGATAGAGTTGTAAATGTCAATCTCATTTAAAATCTTTGGTATTCTTAACCAAGAACAAATTTATGGTTTTATTAGTGGAATAAATACTGACATTAGCTATGGATAAAGAAAAGAGGCCATGATATGTGATATGGATAATTTATTTCATACTTCACATACATTATGTATTTTAAAGGGGGATAGATTGTTTATTATGATGATTTTTGGAACCTTAAATTAGCAAATGATTTGGTTCAAAATTAATTTTTTAATGACTAAACCAATAATAGTTATAATATTCATTCTTTCAACCCACTTAGTGAAATATTTAGTGGCCATGATAATGAAGTGGTGACCATCTGAATATATTAGGGAAATTTTATCCATTATATTTAGACACCAAAAATAAAAGGGCAAAGACATAACAATGGGTTATATATACCAAGGATGAATGTGGATCTCATGAGATAGGTGTACGCACTTCTCTAATTTACTAACATATTATATGACATCATGTTCAATAGTGGGATATACTTATCCCATTCATTATTTATTGTGAGAAATCATGTAGCGACCAAATTGACAACTAAAAACCCCATTATGATAATAAAAATGACCCTTTTCAACTGATTTTAGTCTACACATCTCAAAAACATGCCATAAAATTCATTTTAGTAGATAACCTCATCTCAAATGACATAATTGGAAGTGATAACATTAATTTTTCACCTCTATTGAGATTTATCCCATTTAATATTTGTATGATCAATCAAGTAATGAAAAATATCAACATACCAAGGAGAAGAAACGATAGAAGCTTTTTCTATGTAAAAAACTAGTTCATTTGGAAAATTAGTATCTACAAGATTTCAAACCTCCAAAGGAATGTGTATCAACTAATAAATGAATTGCCCCTTGATGGACTTCTAGTTTTTATAAGAAAGATCAAAATAAATCAAAAGTGTGATAAAATGTGGGATGAATGGTTGGGTCAAGAACTTTCATAATCCTTAAAACCTTATTATGAACCACATTTATTAATTAAGCATATAGTGTCACAATCATATAGTTGTGAGCACAATTGCAAATAATTTTTTATTTTCTTGCATGTAACATGTTTCATAATCCATGAGAGTGTAGCTAATGAAGTATATGGTGAGTTCCTTACCATCATCATCCTCTTACACTATCATCCAATAATTAATCGCCTTTGTTTCCCTAATATTAATTATGAAGGTATTTTCATATTTGGGTGCCATGAGTGTCAAAATAGGCATAAGGAAGTATTTTACTACTTTGAATGCATCTTGGTAATTTCTCATCTATGTTAGTCCACTTAAATAAATTATTGATTAGATGAAGTGCATAGATGAGGTCTAGTATGAATATTCAAATGGACCCCAACATTCCTAGGAATTACCTAATCTATGACTCATCAATAGGGGGAGAATGTATAGAATTCTAATAATTTTGGTAGGATCGATATCAATTTTACACTAGGATATAATGTAACTAAGGATTTTTACACTTGTAACTCTAAATACACACTTATTAGGATTTAGGGTATCATAATATTAGATTTTATATGCGAGGATAATGTGAAACATTCTTAGATGGTCAAAATTTTGATTTTATTTCCCTATAAGATCATTTATATATACCTATGTTATCTTATGAATAGAATCATGGAAAATGTGGGTTATGGATGTATAATATGTTTCTCCAACATTTTTTTATGTTAATATACATGAAAACATAGCAAAAAGTCCCTCATTGTGTGATAAATTAGGTTTTCTTTGATATTCATCATAAATGTAGATTAGATTGTAGTTAGAGAAACCATCCACAAGGGATAGTAACTCATAACTAGTTATAGCATCAAATATAATGTCGATGGATGGAAGAGGAAAATCATCCTTAGGGCATGAGTTTTTTAATGTTTGGCAATTCAATACATATTCGAATATTATCATTATTGTTTAGGATAAGGATGATGTTGTACATTCATTTTTAGTAGTCCATAGGCTTTATAAACCTTAATTTGAGGAGTTTTATGACTTATTATTTAACCATTAACACTATAATTGGATCAATTATTTTGTTTTTATATTTTATGGGATTTGTATTAAGAATCATTATAAGGTCATGGATAACTAATTTAGGTTTTATTCCTATGATGTCTCCGTAGGATAAAACAAATGCTTTAGACAACTCAATGAGGATTTACTTGTGGTATCAAATTCCCTATGGTGAAATCAAGGACCCAATATTGAAGATTTTTAAATTCTCCTTAGTCTCTATGTTTATATCAATACTATATTTGATGAGAAAAAAATTGCCCTCTTTGAATTGATCAGGGGTCAGTGAGAAGTTATTGTCCTCACCCTATATGTTAAAAGCATCAAACTATTCATTAAAAGATAAATAATCTTCAATTGTATAGTAAGAGTTATAATATTTGCTTCCAAGAGTATATGTAAGATATCATGTGAGATAAAAACCTCTTATATGGTAAAAAGATAAGAGATCATTATAGGCATGAAAAAACTATATAATAGCTTAGTCATTTTTATTCCAAGTCAAAAAAAAGTTGGATAAGATCATTTCCTATAAATATGAGGGTTTGGTCATTAGACATTTTTACATGAGAGGTTTTGTCCTAAAATAAACTAAAATATGACTTAGGCAGCACTAGGTAGGGACCCAAATGAGAAGAGTAAGTGATCATAGAATAAACAAGTTGGTTACTTTCTTTCAGCACTACTTTTATATAAATGAAATTAAAAACCTTGGCAATTTCTTGTAGAATGATCTAATAAATCTGAATTTTCTTATATTTAGTTTGATAGATTTATGAGACTTACTTGGTCACTAGATATGAATCACCTTGATTTTTACTTTTTGAATTCCCAAAAATTTATTGATGATCATCCCAATAAAAGAGGATTCATAATCAACTCTATTGTTGTGAACTTAAATTAAATTTTAAAAATAAAAGGCATGATCCTTATTTTTGGGGAGACTAAGATCACTCTTAATCCCACAAAAAAAAAAAATTTGGACCAATTGTAGTGAATAATCCTTTGACTATGTGTAGAGGAAGGCTCGTCACTAAGGAGAGTTTATTGTTCTTATGATATATTGACCATGTCAATGCCAAGTATGGTTGCTAACCCATCATAGGGTTCTTTGTTTTGAGATTTATCTAAATTAAAATTCCCTACACCTCTTAGGTGAAATGAAAAAATAAGTGGTGCATAAATTTTTAAATGTATGGATAATCATAGTTTTTGACATAGTCAAAATTAAAATAATGACTATTGGATTTGAACCATTGATATTTTTTGTAGTTGGTATCTTTTTATCCTCTATTTGATATTTAATAAGGCTTTAGTTATTTATACCTCTTTATTTAGGACAACCACTTTGGGTTTTGTAGGCTCTATAACATCCATCAACTATGGAGGTTTTGTTACCCCTTTAGTAGGTTTGATGTGCAAGCTTTGTTGTTTTCACATGGTTGTTTGAAGCATGTAAAAATACTTGGGATTGAATTTTTCCATGAAAAACTTACCCAAATAGAGGAACCAAATTTATTGGAACAACGTTAAATTTATGGAATTCATCCTCTAAACTTAGGGCCTTCCCAAGATCATGTTATAATTCATGTTGTATTCAATCATATATAATTATATTAACATTTTATTTGGACCTAAAGTGATTGGAAGAAAAATGGTTCTAATATAGCCTTGGAAATTAGGCTATTGTGGCCTCATAGGGTATTGTTATTTTTGGAATAGTTTGTTTTTACATAATTGAGTTTCTATAAGAAATAGAAAGGGGAAATGTTCATGGCTTCCCCATATTGAATAATGGATCTCTTTACATAGTTATTTTATATCTATAATTAAAAAAATATGGTTAGATCACACTCCTTTTCAACTTATAACTAGGATAAAGATTACTAAGATTGAATAAAGAGTTAGTTTCTCAAGAGTATTTCCTAGGTTTAAAATATTTAGATCAATGTTATTGATTTGATCTTGCATTGGGGGAGTTACACTAGACAAATGTCCCTATCTCATAGAATCAAATAATTTTGAATGATGGGAAGGCAAGTTATTAACAAAATAAAGAAAATAAATGTGTGATATTTCTTTTGTAATATCTAATATCAAATCATAATTCCCCATTGGATTAGGCATGGCCTCAATATGTAATATTTTTTAAGGGTGAAGATTTATGAGATGATATTACTTTGTGTGAGTAATTTTATTTTCTTCCTCTTTGAAATCCAACTTTACAACTTTTATCATTATATTTTTACCTTGGAACCCTAATTTGAGGGCAAAATCAGCATTGACATTTCTATAAGTGGAGGCATATACATCATTTTTACATGATTATATAGGTTGAATATGCTAAACCTCTTGATTTGTAGGTTACCCTAAGTTCAATTTAGGGTATTTTACACTTGGTTATTTAGAAAAGGGTTTTTGTAAATATAGAGGTTTTTTTATTTTTGGTGTAATGGGACCATTCTATGTGACCTAAGGGTTTTCATCTACTTTCCCTAAGAACACGTGCATGAAAATTTTCCTCTAATCCTTAGGGATACTTTAGAGGATTTGTTATGCTCCCTATAAATTTGAGTTTAATGAACAATGACTTATTAGAAGAGACAATAGACACTGGGATCATATTTCTTAGTCCTATGATTTTGTCCTTGTTGACTGAACACTTGTTGATTATTCCTTTGATAGTAAGGTTGGTTATGTAACTATGGAAAATTATCAACATGCATAAATTAGTTATATTTTTAGTTTTGATACAACATGTTACATGGTATATATTAGTTTAATTAAACTACATGAAATTTAGGTGATGGCTATTGGTTCATAAAACTTACATTATTATTTATTTTGGTGTTTTTCATGGGTGGAGACGAATTATTTTTAACTAGATTTGGCATTTTACCTTGGTAGATCAAACCACCATTTTTGGTGTTCTTATTTATATTAAGGATTTTAAGGCCTTGGATATGGATGCTATTTTGGATCACATTTAATAATTACACATTATCTTAGTTTGGGGTAATAATTCACCCTTTCAAGCCATAGGTTTGATGAACACTCTAAATGGCTACTTGATAAATCCATAAGACACCTCCAAGAACTTCTTCATAATACCTATAGGGAATTTTTTTGACTTATTACATTGTCTCCTTTTTAAGGGAGTGAATAAAAAGGTTTCATAATTATATTTTGTCAATGTACGGCACACTTATAGATGATTATAGAACCTTCTACCATCTTAAGATGAAATGGGATATTGATTCATTATTTTCTTGTTTGATAAGAAGGAATTATCAAATTCTAGTCTTGAGAAGCTTTTTCATGTTTAAGACACTAAAAATTCATCTATCAATTGTTTTTAGGAATGAATAAACCACTCAGGGATGTGGAAATACCAATCAAGAGTGTTTCTTTCTATGGTTTTGGGGGAAATATTTGTAATAACCCAAATCCAAGGTAGGATTTCCTTAATAGATGTGGTGTAAGCCTTGAATAATTCATTGGTATCTCCCTCCCCTTTGAATATAGGAAGGTTAAATAGGGGATGTGGATTAAGAACCCCTCATATGTTGAAATTGATGAGGTGTTCTTTAAGGTGATTGACATAGGTCCCCATGTTTCTAAAGTTAGTTGTTGATGTGGTCATGATAGAATGGAAGATTTAGATTGCATAGGGGTTGTTTAGATAACCACTAGGAAAAATGGAAGAGAATTTATAAGGTTAAGTGGAAAATTTTAGAAAATACTTATATCAATGGGTAGACTTGGAAAACATATGAAAAAAAGATTGGTTATTTATAGACCATGAGAATATGTGGTTTAAGCATATCTTTATGTTATATAGGGTGGCATATGGATAGTTTGAAGAGGAGGAGTATACGTGGGAGGCAAGCAACTTGAAGGGATAAATAGTGGTATATTATTTAAATCCACGTTAGTTTGTGAGGGTGGAATTTAAGTGAATACATATCTATTGAGGGTTTGGGTAGGTGTTATGTATGGTGTAATAATTTTTTAATTATATAGGTTAGGGACTCCATAAGTAGGGATATTATTGAGGGGTTTATTATAGTCATATCTTGGTGGAGGTGTATGATATTGTTATGATGGGAGTGTGTAAGCTTGTTAGTATAATGGCTGAGGAACCATTGTCTGAATGGGAAAAAAGAGGAATGAAGTTGGGAAGTATAATTTGGGTTCACTCCTTTATTTAGAGATTTTTGGTTGTTGTCTATGTCACAAATGTTACCCACTAAGGTATTGAGGAACTCATTTAGGATAGTGGTCATTAGGTCTAGGAATATCCTATACAAGAGGGGTATAAATAAGTCATTTGTTATTATTAATATATTAATTTAGATTTGGATCCTTAGGGGAAGTGATTATGATTTGAACCAATGGGTTAGAGGTATTTTGATTCCCACTAGAGGGATGTGTATCAACATGTATATGGCTAACCTTATCCTCTAAATAATGGATCCTTTATAGATATTGATCATACTTAGTAGAGATTTCCACATCTATGTTTTTTATGATAATTTATGATTATTTTCCATACAAGTAGTGGATGTAAACCCTATAGTTAACGTCATAACATTGGAGTTGGGATGATTCCTAGTAGTTTTAGATATGTTTTACACCTTGTGAATAGGGATTGAAATCTTGGTTTGAGTATTTATTAAGAATTATATTAGTCTTGATAATTTAAATTGGTGTCAAAATTAATAATGTTCCAACATACCAATGAATCCTCACCATAGTTAAGTTGGATACTTATATATCCCTCCAAGTCAAGATATTTGCATATGTCGTGTCTAAACATAATTTGGGGGTATATGGAAACCCATAGAATAAATGGAAGGATAAGAAAAGGTGGAGAAAGGATAAAGAATGGGTAAAATAAAATTAAAATAAAAAATATGTAATTATTTCATGTTTTATTCATGAATTAGAATGCAAATGACTTCATAAGATCATGACAAGATAACTGATGTAATATATGGATGATGGGTGGAACTAAAAATTGGGTTAATTGTTTGGTGGAATGAAATTTGGGAGGATGAGAGACCAAGGTTTCTCATTATGGAACCAAAATATCTCTAGTGAATCAAATTTATCATTAGGAGAGTCTATTTGATCATAAACAAAACTCCAAGGTCATTTAATATTGGTGACGATGAGGAGACAAATCTCTTGATCAATACTAGGAACACCAAGGTGGGAGTGATTCAGTTGAATGACTCAGGGAAATTTATTGAATATTTTAGGATGGCTATTATTGGTAAATGTCATACATAAATTTTAATGATATATCATAAGGCTAGACCTGATGATAAGAAAGAGGATGGACATGAGAATTTAGGCCTTAATCACATTGTATTGATAACCTTGGATTTTAGGGATAATGATGATTGGTAGTTCAAGTTTTTTATCTTGTTACTATATGACATTGAGAGTATTGAAAATGATATGTGGGATAGGTTTGGAATAGAAGACCTAAATTTTAGGCTCAACATTTATATCTAATTAGGTGTTGATAGTAAGACATGGATCTCCATCTTAGGGAAAGAGACCTACTCTATGTAGGTATGGACACTCAGGGAGTGCCATCCAAGAGGCTAATTATGTAAATGTATAAGTGTAAGATATTTTTATGGAGTTTTTATGTGGTTGAATTTTTTTTTATGTTAGAATCAAGGTTTAATGCTGGTGATCATTGATATAAGGATTTAGCTATTCATTTATTTTTGTTTTTTTAGCAATATTTTTCATGAAAGAAAGAAAATTAGTTAATAAAATTAAATGAATAAAATTAGATAAAAAATTAAAATATTTAAATAAATAAACTAATGCCTAGTTTTAGGTCTTTTTAGTTACCTTTTCAATGCATACAATGCTATAAATTCAAATCTACACTAACAATGCAAGTGTTAATTTCTAAATTATATGAGTGAAAACTAGATAAGATTATTTTTATATTTTTTCAAACTAATAAATAAATAAATATGTTATGTTAACTAAGTTTTAATAAAATGCATGTATAACGGAATAATATTTAGATATCAAACAACAACACTATTGAACCCCCAATATTTATTTTTCATATGTAAACTAAAATACATTTTCAATGTTTCTAGATGATTGCACACAAGTTATGGATGATTTGATTTAAATATAAATAAACACTTGAATTGTGATTTTATAATTTATAAAATTAAAAAAACATTTATAATTTACTTAAAATATAAAATCATAAAAAAGATAACACCTTCTGATCACCTAGGTTTGACTAGGGTTTTGTTCTTTACTAGTATATGTATTTATATTAATAAGAACTTGTCTTCAAATTGAAATTTGGAAATACACACAAATTAAAGTGTTTTCCTTATTTTTATAATATTTACCTAGGGCTTAGAATCAAATATAAATACTCTATAATAATTTAATATGAATGCAATCAAATGACGAAACTAACTAATATATTTATCCAAAAATGGGAGAGAGAAGAATTATTTTCCCTATCAAATTTGTCTTTTTCAACATAGAGATTTAAACTAATAAAATAAAGGAAACTAATATAATACAATCTACTGAACAAATAAATAAAATATAAAATATAAACTCCCCAATTGATCACAATGTAGATTAACTAAAATTAAGAGAAGTATTTATTGTGTGGTCCTCAAGATGTTAGCTCCCTTGCTAAAAAAATATTGGAGTAGTTCTTTAATCCTGAGGATGATCAAATTATAGTATAAAAATGTAGAATAAGAGAGACACACAAATCCAAAAAAATAAAAATTTATTATGGTTAGTTAAGAATGTCATTTTTAAAGAATTGTTTGTAAAAAAAATGACTCTCCTTACTTTAAATTGAGTAGTTTAACATGTAAATGATAAAATAAAAGATCCATAAATCCAATATATAATTAATTTATATATATATATATATATATATGACATTAATATACAAATTTAATACTTGTAGAAGAGTAATGAAAGTTTCAAGGGGGAGTTTAATCGAGTTAAACTAGTAGTAAGATTTAGGAGAGACTAAAAATGATTAAAAAAAGAAGAGGGAGTGATATGCGACAACATATATGTGAAATCAAGGTGACTAAAAATAAACATAATAAGAATCATTATATTAGGTGATATAACTATCAAGTGGGATGATCTAACCACCTTGTTGGTGATGGTTTTATTATAGTGGTTTATGAAACCACCATGATGGTTTCATCACCTTATGGGTGGTTCCATAAATGGTATGAGTGTTTTCATATCCCTTAAACTGTTTTAAAAAGAGACCACCAAATCCAAGAAAAAAATGGGGTCAAAGTGGTAGAATATAAAAATGGGGAGGGAAAAGGACTAGGGTGTTATAGAGAACCCTCTTTGAGCCTAAATTAAGAGATAACTACATCATCATTAGACATTGAACTGATATTATCACTTCATGAAAATTTTGGGTGCATACAAGGACCTCTTACTTTTTTTTTCATTTACCTTAGTTGTTGTGTTAGTTTGACCCTTTTCTATTTCACCTCATGCACTTCCTTATTTGTTTATTTTTTGGTATTTCTTTTAGTATCTTATTCTTTTTTTTTTCTTTTACTCTTCTTATCTTTATTCTTATTTTATTAGATTCCTCTTCTTGTTTATTTTGTGTCTCCTTGGCCTCCTTAGTATTACTCTTTTCTTATTCCTCTTGGATCTTATGTTCTACTTTTTATTTTTCCTTTCCTCCTACCTTGCATTATTTTTTCCTTCCTTCTATACCTTATGTTTTTTGGCCTATATATCTTATTATTCTATTTTTATATCCTCTTGTACCTTTTTATTTTTGATAATCTATATCCTTGTGGATGAGTGGGGAAATATGGGGATGAAGATGAATGGGTTAAATATAATGAAAGAACTAGGGAATAATGATTATAAAAACTAAAATATGTCACCACGATGTACTTACTAGTATATTTATTATTATAGGTGGAATTAGAACCTTTTTATTACACTTTAGTCTAGAGGTCATTATTGTCATTTTAAATGTGCACTAGTGGATGCTCCATGACATGAGGAAGATTTAAGATGGGCTATTTGGTGTGGAGGTCTTACTTGAGGTTAAAAATTCTACAGTCCTAAGCACATAAGTACTATAGCTTAGTTGTGTGTACATGCATTATATGTCGCATCACAATGATGGGACTGTTACCAAGGAATGGGACCCTTACATTCCTTGGGATGAGCCTCTAGAGTATGCTGAATTCCTTCTATTCTAAGTACACCTAGTTTAAGAATAGTGAGCAGGCATAAAGAGAATAAAGGTAAATATTCCACTAGCAAAAAATTAAAATTTGAGGGAATAGGTAAGAGATGTTAAAATACAAAGAAGCAATGTGTCCAGAATAGAGTGAGTGATCCTACTATCGTAAACATAATACAAACATTTGAGGATAGGACAATATCACATATATTCTTCTAAGGATACTCTAAGTACATAAGTGTTTCACATAAAGGCATGAGAATGTAGTGCAATACTGAGAGGGATGACAAATAGTCTATAGAAAATATAAACATAGACCTTTGTGTACATAGAATATGACCTACAAGTGAGTTTTGAGTTTAATGAAGAGGTGATAAGAATGGATAATGGTGAGAGGGGCAAACATTATCCACAATCAAGGATCAACAAACATAGATAGCACATAGAACATATGAATAATAGAAGGAGGTGAACTTAATTATCATTAATCTATAAGATTTAACCATTAAAAGTTATCATGGAGGGAAAATTTTATTTTTGTGAGGTTTTTGGAAAAGTGTCAACCCTTTTAGAAGTGAAAAACTAGGATTTTATAATGAAAAATCCTATTTTAAAATAAATGTGCCACATAGGGTGGTGGGTATAGCTTTAAATTCTTTTACAACATCATAACCATGCTTCTTGAAGTTTGTTCAGTGATTAGACCTAGAATTGGTGGTAGGATCATCTTTATTTATGTGTGTGCATGGGGAAATGGAAGATTTCCTTGATAAGGTCAGAGGATAGTGTGAACTCACATCCTGATGTCTAGTGGCCACTTATGCATTTAATCATTCTAACAATGCCTCATATTCCTCTCAACTACTTCTAACTACCTTATTTATAACCTATTACCATTTGGGCATGTGACACTTTCTGATTGGTCTTAGGTATAACTCTAAAAAGATGACATGCGTCATCATCTTTTGGGTCCATTGGGGCATGCATTATATTTATGGGATCTCAGAAGAGTCCTTTAAAGTTTTAGATAGGAGTAGTATGGGTATGACACATGGGTGCTCACCAATAAATGAAACTATTTGCAACTCCATCAATGAAGGGATCAGCCTTAGATGACCATTTGGTCATCATGTGGAGAGGGGTAGAATGAAGGGTTCTCTTTGTGTAGTTCAAGGGTGTAGATTTAAGATCATGTCTATGGGTATGGGACTACATTATTTAGCCATGAGGAAGACTTTAAATAAGGGAACACATAAATATTGAATATCTTAGGTGTGATCTTCATGATTCATAGCTATTCCTTATTCTCTCCCTTCACTTAACCATCTAAAAACTGGGGTCCCTCATATTTAAACTCATGTGTCCTTTGACTTGTGTACCATAGAAACATACACCTAGGTATGCATTGAGAGTTTTGTATGAGCATGAGTCATAAATATATTATCACGCAGACCTACACCTTTATCTTGGGATTAGGTATAGATGGGAAACACTTGCACAATTTTCATTTGAAGTGCTTAGGTCCTTGTGGGTCTGTAACTCCTATCTTTATATGTTACATCTATATAGAGTTTATGTGTGAAAGATTCCCTTGAAACCATGAGTTTGTAGAAGAATAAGCATGTGGATTTAAGATTGCATCCTATAATTTTCAAGGAAATGAGAGTATGATCTTGTGCTCTAGCATGAAACTATGTTGGATTATTATGAGGAATCTCTTGAATAAGAGTGTGCATGAAGATAAAATATCTCAAGCACATCCCTTATGATTTATAGCTTCCCCTTATGCAAATTCTTCATTTGGCCATCTAGAATCTAGGATTTTACATATTTGAACCTATGTTGATGAATATACATGCCTCTAGATTAATATATCAAGGATCTTGGATAGGGCATGCACTTACATAAGGAGTGAATTAACTGATCCTAGTGGGCACAAATCCTCATTTTATATTACGTAGAGTTACACTTGACTACTTGGGCATGGACATGAATAGGGAACATCTTCACACATTTTTCTTGAGTGCTTAGGACTTTTTAGGTGTGCTACTTCATTACAAGGTCTTGATAAGTCCTACACCGACTAGGGGTGACTTAGAAAGTCAACACTTCTAATAACCTCTATAGGCCACTTTCCTACTAAGAAAGAATCTAGTGGACTTTAGAGTGATTCATCAGGCATTAAGTTGTTAAAGTTATAACCTTCTTGACCTTAGACTAAATTGAGTTCTACCCTCAACAAAATAAAAAGGAGAAGAACAAGAAATAAATGTGTGAAATTCACTTAGAAGAAAACTAAACTAAACTAAGACTATACATTGTGCACATATGCACTTAGGGAAATGTAATGTGACAAAATATAATATACTATATACAACCTATAAACATGCACCCTCATACTCCTAGATCAAAAAAAAAACATTTAAGATTATTTGCATTATGTGCTTCCCTATTTTTGATATGCGATGGATGGAGGTGATGTATCATCTATTTATTATAGAGGAGGTACACCCTAATCACTCTTAAAGAGTGATCAAGGAAGATAGTTTACTAAGGCTCCATTTTGATGAATAATTACACCATGTTGCATGTAATTTCTCCCTTTAGGTGGCTTATACCTTATAAATTAAGTCAATACCTCCTAGGTTTATTAGTGTCCAACTACACTCTTTACTCAGATGAAAGCCTTTTAGAGTTTGAGATACCTACACTCGATAACTAAGAAGCTCATGAACTCAATAGGCTTCCCTTGATCATTTTTTAGCTACTACCCCAAGTCAAATATGAATTCTAGGAACCCATTTAAGATATACCTAGGTGTGTAAGGATTGAGAGCACACATTACCATAGCTTATTTTGCATTTTCATGTTACCCTTTGATCTTGACTAGCTAATACCTCTCCCTTAGTTTTAATTATCCTTTTGATGACTTTTTCATGCCTAGATGTGCACCTAGATTCATGCATGCCTCCACCATCTATGAGGTTATGACCTCCTTTGTGTGTTCACATTTACTTTCTATGATATTTTATTGAAACTAGCCACTGGTATAGAATTGGACATGGGTCTTCTCTTGAGAGGATGTCAATTTATCACTTAGAATCAAGCATAATTCCTCTATCTTATCCCAAAATGAGTCCCCTTATGCTTTTAATTACACCTATGGGATCACCTTGGGGTGATCATGACCATTTTATTTAAGCATGCACTCCTCTTGAAGGTTAGATTCCTCTTTGAGGTATTCTTCCATGGTATCAAATGGTAGCCCATCTACCTAAAAGAGGTCTATCTCAATATTTTAGATGAATTATAGATTAACACAAATTAACTCTTCTTAATTAACATCCTTCCATTCTACCACCACCTTATTCATTCACTCATCAACCTACTGCTCTATCTAATTGTATATATCTTATAATAGGGTTAATTTTTATGGTGTGGTATCACAAAGGGGACTACCAATGATGATATCTTTATCATACTCACTTGAAATATCCTCCTCCTCATATAAATGGTCTTCACTTGCCTTCCATATAATTGGTTCTCCTTTATAAAGGGAGATGGTCGGAGGGAAAGAGGTTTCAATTGGCATAGAAGAAGGGCATTTAATAAGGTTAAGAATTGTGGAATCAAGATACATGATCTAAGATGACTATTATGACTATGATTAAGGCTTCTAAGGGAGGATAAGTTCTCAAGTTGGCACAAGTATAGGATTTATAAAGCTTGGTACCTTGAAAATAGGGGATTTAATTAGAGGCATAAAGGAGCTATCTTGATTGAAGCCAGGGGCCTTGAGTGGAGAAGTTTTATGTCTCATAGGTTGGATTGTAAGTGTAGGGGGAGCCTACCTAAAGCTATTATTAGGAGTGGATGTGATTGGTTAAACTTTAATTTATTACATATGTGTAAGCAATTGGTGCATCTCCTCTTCTTTAGTTATGATCTATCTATCCAAGCATTCCTTTTTAAAATTTGTGTTACTCTATCATCTCCCACTATTAGGTGTAAGATTTATGAGCAAGCTCCTCTTATTACCTACCATACACCTATTCCCTTTTGATCTCCCTCTGTTGTCTCTAAAAATCAAGCTATATATCATTGATGCTCTTTTGATGTTGATTAAGATTGTAGTAGTTCTAATTGGGAATAGGGTATCTTGCGTAAGGATGATTAGTAGCATAAATAGGCTACCATAGGGGCTAAACTAGGGAAACATTATAGGTGCTTTCATGATTTTGATATGATATATTTGAAGGCATAATAGTATCATTTTTATGAAATGTGGGGTAGAAAGGCATATTATTCAGCACTCAGATTCATTAAAATAGTAGATTGGGAATTCAGAGTCACCAGGTTCTCTATGGAATGTATTTAACACTTGATAGCTAATGGTATCACCAATTCCTTATATTTTCTTCAAACTAGTCCCATCGGGCATGCCAAAAACTATTATCTTTCAAAATGTGCACTCATGGATGCTCCATAACATGAAGGTGATTTGTAATGGGGTGCTTGGCACATAGGTCTTATGCAAGGCACAATAATATATGGAGTTAGGCATGGAAGTATATCTCTTAGCTACATGAAAGATCATTGATTATCGTGTTACAATGATTGGAATTTCCCCAAGGCATGGGACCCTTGTTCTCTATTCTAGGTGCATCACCTCTTTTATGTTTTAGATTCTCTTACCTTTTCCCTCCAATTTTCCTTAATGTTTAGATTTAGGCTAGTGGTAGGTTTACCCTTTCTATCTTTAGGCATGTTGGTCTTCAACTAGGTACAATTAGAATAAAAGTAATTTATCTTACACTAAAGGCTTATCCTAAGGAGCACAAGGTCCCCATGCCTTGGGGATGTTCTCATAATTACAACAAGACAATTGATGCTTGTATGTACAACTAAGTGATAATACTTACACTCCTAATGATATAGACTCTTGAACCTCATACAATACCTCCATGTTATGCTCCCCATTGCAAAGCACCTCTATCCCATGGAGAATCTATGGGTCCATGTTTCAAATGACAATAGTCATCTCAATAGGTTACTAATCCTTATATTATTATTCTTCTTCTTTAAATCCCTCTACCACCCATGGTGGAAAAAAATATCCAATGTGATCTAAAATGGAGGGATATTTCATTAGTATTATGTGAGATCTAGGTCTAAATTTAAGCTACTATTATGGGCTCCCTTAATTCACTGCACCTTGATCTGGTCATTATTATTCTAGAATTGCATGCATAAATGAAGATTTTTTATTAGATTTTGCCTAGAATATGGTTGATTTTCTAAATTTTATCTCTCCTTTCTTGATGGAAGTTTCAACTATGATTGAACTAAGAGATGCTATAATGGCACTAATTTCTAAAAAAATTAATATTCTTCCTCTTTATTATATAGTTGTGCATCTACGTGTTCTATCTTAGACTTGTATAATTATTCGTTATTGATGCCAACCTATGAGAGATCATATTATTCAGTAATATTGAGCATATTTGTGTCATTAATTTGGGGGTTCATGATACAAGTATTTTTCTTTAATAGAGGAGGTAGTGTTATTCCTTGAATTAATTCCTTATTTTCCCTTTGGAATTATTTAATGGGAATGTAAATTTTTTATATAGGTACCTACGCTTCATCTTGTGGTTATTTTGTCAAAGGTTATTTCATTCCCCATGTATTTATGTTTTAATACATCTACCTACACATAGAACATAGTGATGAAAAAGGAAAAGGAAGTGACTATTACCTTGGGTATCTCATGAACTCTGAGGTGAATGCCATCATGAAACTTTGTAATGGATTCATGTAGTCTTAAATATTATAGGATGTATATGGGCACATAAGGGTGAAAAATGATGATATATTTTACCTCTACTCACCATGCATTGAATTTTACCACCTACACATAATAATACCTTATCTTGGTCTAGGAAACATTAGCAAAAGTGGTTATAGACCATAAATCAAAAATAGGTGCGATAGTACTTTTAGTGGACTTTTAGTATGTGAAATAGATGACTAATACTACGATATATTATTAGAACACCTACAATGTGTTATTGAAGACCTTGATATTTTTATTTATTTTTTAGACTACAAAATCTATCTAGTTTTTGATTAAATAAGGTGGTAGACTAGGAGCCAAACCTTACAGAAGTAGAGAAACCAAGAAGGCAATCAAACTAATAGATGCCTTCGACAAGAAATGGCATGAGCAGTGTACGAATAAACACAAAAAACTAAAATAAAACATGAAATGGAAAAATGAGAGATAGAGAAATATCTCCTTACATAACCATAGATTTGATGAGGTCATTCAATTTCTTAGTGTTCTCCACATTAACAAAAGGCACAGTATTTCCCAATTCCTTCACCATAGACATGTTCAGGAGAATGGAATTCCAAAGCCTAGTGGTGAAGTATGCTCTAGTTTCTATATGCAACCCTTTAGGGTAGTGATTTTAGCTTTCAAACCAATCTCAGTTCTAGTTTCCTTATTAGCTTCCTCCACATACATCTTTCCCTCTTTGTCAGCATTTTTTACAATGTCAACACCATCCTCCATAGTAGCCTCAAATTCCCTTATCTCCTACTTACCTTTTGTATCCTCAGAGATTTCCTAAACTTCCAATTCCTTGTTCTCTTCCTCCTAGGTGGCTTCCTCTAAGGCACTCTTTGAATAGTCAACAAGCCTATCCTTGGTAGTGGGTTTGCTAGCAATTTGCCCTGAGTGTTGAACTCCAAAGGAGAAGCCCTCCTTACTAACCTTAGTGGACATATAGGATTTACCACCTTGACTGCTAGTGGTCTTACCAAGATTTTTATGGGTCCCCAAAGTGGGCCTCTCAATACTCTCTTCCCCAACATAAAACTTCCTCTTCTTTCCCATCATGCTCATAAAGGAGCCAGGGTTATCAACGAGGGTCTCCTCAGGAGTAGAGAAGGAGACTTCTTTAGTTCTGATAGAAATAGGGGAAGGATAGGGCTCATCAACCACATCACCAACCAAAGGATTAGAAGAAACATCCCCACTACGAATTCTGATAGTCTTGGATAGCTCAAGGGCATGGTGGAAATTATACAAATATAAAATGAGGCCCTAGTGGAGGGGGATAAGATTTATATCAGGTTTTTTTTCCATTTTTGCTCTCACCCTAAGGACATAATGTTCTAGGGAGGATAGCAGATAAAAGGGAAAATTGATGAGAGCATTATGCTTGAAGTGATTTAATAGGGGGAGATGATAATTGTAGAACCTGGTGAATCATACTTCCATCATGAAGTACTTCATAAGGATGAAGCACACTCCATCCCATAGCTTGGGTAATTTAGCTCGATCAAATCCTCCTTGGTAAGGAACAAGTTCTTTGCCTTCTCCTAAAAATAGTTTATGGCTGGAGAGGTCTATGATTTTTGTTTTCCTTTGGAACTTCATCCCCTGCATGGATATGTCTGTATCCATAGCTATAACCTTTTCATAAATCTCAAAGCTAATTCTTCCAATAGTGACTCGCCTATTTAACCAAGACCTCGTGAATTGATCAAACAAGTTTTTGTCAAACCCATTAAGCCTCTCTAGGTAGGGACTAATCCCCCCCTCTTCATAGTAGTGACAAACCAATATATTATATTTGAACTCAGAGTAAGAGATTGGTTTCATTCAAATTTTATCTCCCCTTATTTTGGATTTATAGACCAGACCCAGAGAATACCCAATTTTCACCTTCATAGTTGAAGTGGATACAAGCCCTTACTCTCAAATAAACATAATGATAATGTGATAGCACATAATTTTGAATATCATGCAGATATGAAATTTACTCCTCCCATGCTTAAAAATCATTTCTCGGTGATCTCCATAATAAAGTCTACATGCCTTAACACATTGGTACAATAAATCAAGAATGATAATCAAAAGAGTACAATAGGCATCAAACTTTGAGATCCACATCAACACCCTCTAATTGGACCACCTAAAAGAGCTATCCTTCTCATGCGTCTGACTCATCCTTAACAAGTCATTTCCTTTAGGATAATATCCTAAATGTTTAAAGGAATCTGAGCTACTTGGCATTAATATCACCAATTTGAACATTGTTGGCTGAGATTGGCACAGGCATCAACAACACTATTTCCCTCTCTATAAATATGTGAAATGTTCACTCTAGAAAACTTCTAAAAAATAAATTAGATATCCCTAATGATATCTTTTAACTTAATTCCCACATTTGATGCTTTATTAACTGCATTGATGACCATTTTAGAGTCCCCCTATATACTTAGGTTCCTTATACCTAGGGATATAGCCAATTTTATCCCCCATAAGAGAGCCATTGCTTTAGCATAGTTATTGCTCTGGTAGCCTATTCCACCAGCATAGATAGCAATCATCCATCCTTTGTCATTTCTTACAATCCCTCCTCCACTGGCTTTACCATCAGACTTGGAGGCCTCATCAAAGTTAAGTTTCATTCAGTTAGGCTTTGGGGGAATCCATTTAGTATTAAGTCTCTATAGAATTTTGGAATTATTATAAGTAGGAATATGGTTTAGAACCTTCGATTTAGTTGCAATTTTATCTTATTATTAAGTTAAGGGTTTCTCTACAGAATGAATATGAGTAGTGGTGACACTTTCCAAAAGAGTCTTAACAAAAGAATGAATCACCTGAGAGGCATTTCTAGCAGTGTCCCTAAAAATTTTGTAGTTGTGCTCTTTCCATAAAATCCAACTCAAGTAGGGTAGAGTTTGATTCCATAATTCCATGAGATAAGGATGGGCAAAGGTAGGATTCTAGCTAATAATAACTTCCTTAAGGTCAGAGTTACAAACCCACTCAACACCAAAGTTATTTAGGATTATGCCCCAAAGTTCCTAGGCAAAATCATAGTGTATGAAAAGGTGAGAAATTATTTCCTCTTTTGAACAATATAAATAACATTTGTTGACTAGGGTAAACCCTTTCTTCTAAAGGTTTTCTTGTGTTAATATTTTGTTATGAGTAGCAACTGACCAAAACATGTTAATTTTTGGTATAAGTTTATAATTCCAAACCTTTTTCCATAACTCTTTATTCTGAGCCTCAAGGATCAGTAATTGATAAGCAGACTTGATAGAGAACCATTCATTCTTATCTAGCCACTAATAATTTTCATCTTCATGTGGGAAGAGAGGGATTCTGATCCCCTAAATCAACTACTAAATCTCTAGAACTCTAGGGAAGAGCTCATGTTGATGAACACTGCAATCTAATAAATTTTTGTAGCTCTTTATGCCATTGTTATTATCCATGTAATTATTGACTTTATCTCCAAAAAATTGAGTAGCCATGTTAGCAATCTCTCCATATTTTTCATATGTGGTGAGAGGCTTATCCTTTACCCAAATGTCATTCTAGAATTTAATATGCCAGCCATTTCCTAGTTTCCATCTAATTCATTGCCTAAGAAGGCTTCTACTTTTTAGTATTTTATTCCATATCACAGATCCCTGGGATAACACCATCTATTGAAGAAAGTTGGAACCATCAGTACTATGCATATATTTGGCATACATTATTTCCCCCTAATAATTATTTTTATGAATCAGGTTCTAGTTAATTTTGGAGAGAAGGGCTTTGTTCATGTTCTTGATAGACCTAATATTGAGGCCACCATGTGATTTTAGAAGACACACTTTTTCCCATCTAACTAACAACATTCTCTATTTATCTTCCAGTCCTATCCATAAGAATTTTCTTTGAATCTATTCCAATTTGTTAGCAAAATATGTAGGAATTTTGAAGAGAGACAGGAAGTAGGTAGGAATCCCTTGAAGAGAGGACTGAAGAAGTTGCAGTTTGCCAGCACCACTGAGAAGTTTCCCTTTCCAACCAAGAAGCTTCTTCTAAGTTCTTTCCAAAATTCCATTCCAAAAACCAGGAGATACTTCTTTGACCATGAGGGGAAGACCCAAATAGGTAGCTAGTAGGATAGGTTCAACACATTCAAGTATGTCAATGATTATTTGTCTAAGGTCATTAGAAGTACTAAAGAAGTACATATTGCTTTTCTAGATATTTTTTCTTTGCCCAAACTCTATTACATAGTTATTTAGAATATTCCTCCATCTCCTAGCTTTAATCATTGAGGAGATGCCAAAAATAATGGTATCATCCACAAACTATTGCACCACCATAGGAGAAAGGGAGGAAGCAGGTTTGATGCCGACTAGATGTTTAGAGACTATATCAGCTTGTATGTATCTTGCCAGTGCCTCCACCATTAGATGAATAAGTAAGGGGAGAGAGGGTCCCCCTGGTGGATTCCTCTCAAAGAAGAGAAGAACCCTCTAGGGATCCCATTGACCAAAACCAAAAATTTTGTAGAAGAGATAGTGTTCCATATCAGGTGAGACATTTTATCATTAAACCCAAATTTCTTGATGACTTGGAATGAAAAATTCCATGAGACCCTATCATATGCTTTAGAAATGTCTAACTTAAGATCCATACTAGGGATTCTGCTTTTGTCCATGGAATGAATAGTCTCATGAGTGGTGATCATAGCATCAAGAATCTATCGGCCTAAGACAAAGCCCTTTTGGGTAGGGGAAATAATTTTGTCTAATAAAGGTTGGATCCTCATAACCGACACTTTAGTGTAGATCCTATAAATAGTGTTGCATAGACTAATAGGTCTAAAATCCATAAGGTGTGTGGGCTATGAATTTTTAGGAACAAGTACTATGAAAGTATTATTAACTTGTTTTATAAGTTTACATGATCTGAAGAAGTCACATACACAAGTAGTAAGATCCATTCCCACTATATCCCAATATTCTTGGAAGAATATAGGAGAGATGCCATCAGGACCCAAGGCTTTGAATGCACCCATAGAAAATAAAATAACACAAACTTCTTCCTTAGATATTGGCCTTAACATCTCTAGATTATCTTCCTCAGTTATCAAATAGGGGATTTTATCAATGAATTGGTTCATAGTTCCATCATTCCCATCATCATTGTTTTGTTGAGTGAGCAAATTTTGAAAGAAAATTCTATCTTATTCCCCTATCTCATTATCTTTATTTATAATGTTTCCATTATCCAAACATAACTTTGTTATGGAGTTAGCCTTCCTATGTTTCATGGCTGAAAGATGAAAGAAGGCCGTGTTCCTATCCCCCTCTTTGAGCCATTGAACTCAAGATTTATATTTCAGAAAAACCTCTTCTCTATCCTTAAGATTCTTCCATTCAGAAGTCAGGACATTTTTTTCTTTAGAAGTGTCTTCTGAATCATCACCTTGAGCCATCAACTATTGAATATCTACAAGTTTTCCAGCTATGTTTTTCTTCTGATGAAAGACTTGACCAAATCTATATCTATTCCATCCATAAACTTCTTATTTGATATGCTAAAGTTTTTTGACTAATCTAAACATAGGAGTACCTTGGATAGGATTTTTCCACCATTGGGCCACCAATTGTCTGAAGTCTTTATGTTTGGTCCACATAGCTTCAAAATAGAAGGGGAAAGGACCACACTATCCATGATCTCTCCAACTGAGGAAGATTGGGCAATGATCAGACATGGTTCTAGGAAAAGCCTATAGGTGCATATTATGATAATCATTCTAATTGCTTGAGATAAGAAATCTATCTAACTTCATCCAAATCATTTGATCTCCTCTTCTTTTGTTGGACCAGGTGAAATTTTGATTTTGCAATTCAATATCCAATAGTCCCCAATTATTTATAAATTCAACAAAGTTGAGCATGCTATTAGATTAATCAATAATCCCACCCTATTTTTTATAAGGGTATAACAGAGTGTTAAAGTCTCCATCTAGCATCCATCTAGTGTTTTGGGAGTTAATCTTGAAGCTGCTCAAATCTATCCATAAGTTTTGCCTCAATGCTCTATTATTTAGGTTGTAGACATTGATCAACGACCATTTTAAGGAGGACAAAGAGAAGTTGATAATCAAAAAATGTTTATTATAAGTAATAAGAGATCCCTAAATTTTTACACTATTCCACATAGTAACAATCCCACCTAAAGCCCCTTCATTTGGGCTAATGCAAAAAGTAGCCTTCGGCCATATGTAGTCAGCTATATTCTTAAAACTCTCCTCATTCATCTTGACTTCTTGGATTATCAAAATATCTAATTTATTATTTAGAATGCAGTTTTTAACCTCAAACTATTGTTAAGGATTGTTAAATCCCCTCAGGTTCTAAGATAAAATTCTCATTTAGAGGATTTGAGGTGATGTTTCTCTAGTGTTTTTTGTTTACCACTGGCAATCTCCTTGGCAATCTCTCTTTGTCTTGTTTCTCTAAGGGTTAGTCTCCCTTGTTTGGGATCGGTGACAACATCTACTAATTTTTTGCCTTTGTAGATCTTTTTCTTTGGGGTAACCCATTCTTCCTATTCATTACTACTACCATTTTGTCCTATTTCACCTGTTACTTAATAATTGCTTGCTTGGTTGCTGACTTCTAAAGCATGGAAAATACCTGTGTTTAAATTTAAGGCTACTTCTTCTTTAGTATCTACTATTTCTAGAGTTAGTTCCACTTAACCATCTCTTAACACTTTGCCTTTTGCATTATCCCCATTTATCATTTGGGCACATATCTCTCCTTCCTGAGACATATTGGTCTATTGATCCAAAGAGTTAACTGTGTCTATTATAACCTTTTGACTATCACTGTCCAAGACCTTGTTATTTTCCTCTAGATTAGATTTTTCCCCATTACTAGAGACATCCTCCTTACTAGCCTTTTCCCTAATCTTTTTAGTATTATTGGGGTTTTTTGCATTACCCCCCATTCCCTGACTGCCAATTTTTTTGGATTTGTGAGACTGATCCTGACCTTCAACCATGGAATCATCTTTCCTTCCCATTTGCTTCACCTTAAATTAGGTCATTATATGTCCCTTTTTTTACATATTTTATAGAAAGTGGTAGCATTTTCATATATTATCGGTTGAGTCCAGGTCCCATATTTAGATTTTAACTTTATAGACATGGGGAGGGTCTAATTAATCTCTACATTGACACACAATTGAGCATACACACATCTGGATTACATTCTAGTTGTATGATCTATAATGACATATTGGCCAATAGAGTTTCCAGTAGCCATAAAAAAATTTCATTCCATAATTCCAACGGGAACCCTGGCGATCTTACCGAAGTAGGAGTAGACTTATTGAGGTCCGAGTTGGGGTCAAATCCTAGTTTCCATGAACACAAGGCAAGTGAATGTGGACCATACAGCCATGGTCCTCCAGCAAGAGTAGCTATCATATCCTCCCTATTCATAAATCTAAATAGGAATAAGCCTCTTGCCATAGCAGTGATCGAAACACTACCTTTAATTCTCCACTAAGACAAAACCCATTTCCTAACCATCTCAATATTAGGACGAAAGGAGAAAAACATACCTACCAATGCAAGGTCCATGGATACCATGATTTCCTCAACCAAATCATCCAAGATAGTTAGGGCCGTACCCTTAGTGGAATAATTTTTAATAGGGAGGCTTGACATGTTTTTAGTGGAAGACATCTTTTCACCTGTTAACACTTTCTTCCATACATTGGAGGGAATTTGCTCTATCAGATTTAAGTTGAGGTCCCCAGAGGCACTACCAATAGTAGTAGCCTCCATTAGATCTGTGATCACTTCTTTCACACTTAGAGGGCCCTACAAGGTGAGAGAAAACTAGTTTCAAATTTTTCCATGTAGGTCTCCTTTGAACTATGGAGGCTTTTTAAAATGATACAAATGTATCTATTTAAAGTCCTCATTCAGTCATATTATTTTAAATGACATATTGATGACCCATTTGGTATCCTACCTTACAATTTTGGTCACCTACAATAATTTCTTGGAAATACATTTAGGAATTACTTGTATTACATCATCATAAAATGATTCAATAAAGATACATATTGATTCCAGATTATACTTATTCTTAGTATCTAAGTGAATGGGAGGGGCCTTGGTTTTTATGGTAGGTGGGATGTGCATTGGGATAAAAGTCTTATTGTATGCACCATGGTCACTATATTTATTAATATCATGATATCCTTAGAGATATAGATCACACCTTCATTGTAGTGACTAATAAGTTATATCATTACTTCAAAACAATTTATTAAATGTATGAATGTTTAAGATTCACTCCACATCATATCCTTGCATGATGTGTTGGAGAGATAAGGATCTTATTTATGATGTTGTGGTATGGTCTATGATAAAAATATCATATTATGTCATATTGAACAAATAAAATGGATTTAGGTCATGGTACCACTTTTGCCTTATTTTAATGACAATATCTATTTCTTCTTGTTTTGAATCTAATAACTAAATCAAGAGTTTTGATCAGTCCATGGTTGTTATTCGATAGATAATTGTATCTTAGAGTCATGCTGCTAATTTTTTTATGCTCAGGTGAATAAATTAGAATTAAATCTAAGATGGATTTTGTTCATAAAATTTTATAATGGTGGTTCAATTTATATTTTCTTTATCATATAACTTTCCTTCCCTTCATCCATCTAATACTTTTCATTGAATTACATTGAGCTATATTCACCATGTTATGCTCTTAGTTTGAATGTCATTATTTGTTGTTGTTTGATAGATGATTGTATCTCAGAGTCATGTTACTAATTTTTTGTACTCAAGTGAATTAATTAGAATGAAATCTAAGATGTATTTTATTCATAAAAGTTTATAATGGTGGTTTAATTTGTATTTTCTTGATCATATAACTTTCCTTCCCTTCAACCATCTGATACTTTTCATGGAATTACATTGAGCTATATTCACCATGCTATGATCTTAGTTTCAATGTTGTATCTTATGAAATTATTTGATGTGATGTGATGCTGGTAATTTGGTAGGTAGTTTCAATGTTGTATCTTATAAAATTATTTTATGTGATGTTCCATAAATTATTATCCAATGAATTTCCTTTATTATAGATTAGTTGATTTTGACACAATGATATACTTTGGAAAAGATGAAATCGAGTGATGTGTTATTAACTACTTTTTGAGTGACTATTTATTATCTCTCATCCATGATTTTTTTTCAATTCTAGCTTCTTATACATAATTTATTTACCTTGTGTTGGATTTTATATGTATTCATTTTTCCTTTCTTTGGTAATTTATTTTTATAATCTATGCCATTTTGTTATGCCCTTAACCTATAATATATCTAGGGATATGTGTGTCTAACTTATGGATAACATAAATTTCATATTATCTTATTTAATTTATCAATGTTCATTATATGGTCAGCCTATGGACTAACCATGGATAATTAGAGTATATATAGGAGGTAGTGGTTAGTCTTTTATCATCATATTGTAAATTCTTCTCTTATTGAATTATTTCATAGGTTTCCCCCTCAAAGTAGCTCAATCATTATTATAAATTATTATACTCTTTCATCAATTATTTTTATGGATTTGATTATTTATATCTTAATTTTATGATATAATATTACCATATTTTAAACGCCTATGTAATTTCATTACAAGTGATATTAGAAAATCGATTTGAGCTAGTTTATAAAAACTTTTTTTGATCTAGTGTTGTGATCATTTAAAGAGATGAAGGATTGAAAAAGCATAAATTATGATCCTATAAGAATTTATTTTTTCCACTACAATAATGTTTGAAGTAATTTTTTTTAAAAAGAGCCTATAAAAAATATGAACCATTGTGAAAATTAGCAGTCATTTGTTTTATTCTTAGTGAGATGATCACAATGTTATAATATGATGGTAAACTTATTTAGGCCCAAAACCAAACCTCCTAGGGTTTTTTACATGGCTATTCCAAACACTCATAGATGTGAGAAAGATCAAGACACCCCAAAAAAAATATTCACAAAGAAGACCTGGAGTCTAGGACTTCGGATTCATTAGCTTATGAAATGGTTCAAAATATTTAGTCATAGATGTAGAGCGTGCTAAGGAAGGATGATATTGATGTAGTAAAAGGTTAAATGGATTATCTAAAGGATTAGATGTCAATTATAAGTGCTTAGTTGACCTCTATTATATCTAAACTTTATTAAAATAACCCTCCACCACTTCGATCAATGTTACGCACTCATAAAAATCATAATTGTAATATTGGTTCAAAACACATGCTACCAAAATTGGAAGTACACAAGTTTTATTGTAATTATCCACTCACTTGGATAAATAAAAATCAATAATTTATTTGATTTACATCAGACCCATGTGTGAAAAATATGATCACAAAATCTCTCTATCTAGAACCTGAGTAGTTTATTTGGTATAGGTGGATACTTGATTAAGAGAAAAAAAAAGGGTGATCATGTTATCTAGTAATATTTTAATAAATAGATAAAAATACACTATCAAAATATCTAAAACATACTTTAGTTAGTTTGTGAAGTTGTGGCAGAAAAATATTTTTAAGGATTGCATTCATCAATTCTAGAATCTATCCTTATGTGTGGATGACATCATTAAGAACAACTTGACTAACATGTTATTTATAGGGCTAAATTATTTCATCCAATTTGAGATTCATATATTTAATCCATCAATTATTTCTTAAACCATATGATTCACACAAAATTTAGATGGAAATAATTAGTTAAAATAAGGGCTTTCACTAATGGCCATGAGTTTAATTTCATAGGACCATCATTTTTACAACCTTAAAAATTGACTCCTCATAAAATTGAAGAGAAGCATTCCAAAGGATAATGTTTTGGTTCTGAAAAATATGGATCAAATGACATAAATGTTCTAAAAATAATTTGTTCTACATTGAAGGTGGAAATTAATATGAAGATGATGATGAGTCCAAATGTGAAGGTATAGAATAACCAAAGGAGGAAAATGAATATTGTCACCCTAGTATCTCATGTCATGTCTTTTCAAGGATAATTAATCCTAAAACTCTTAAGTTGGTGGGCTTCCTTATGAAATATAAGGTGACATTATTTATTGACTCAATAATAACACATAACCTTATCAATAATCAATTGGGTTTACATTTGAACTCTTTTATTTTTCCAACCCTAGAATTTCAAGTCATGATTATAGATGGTAGAAAATTAAATATTATTAAAAATTCAATAGTATTAATATTTAAATGGGATAATACCTTATTAATTATCCTATGTTTTATATCCCCATGTGTTGGATTGGAATTTGCTTTTTAGAGTATAATGGCTCATGACTTTGGCCATAACAAAGATGAATTACCAAAGACTTTTTCATAAAACTTCATTCTAAAGGTAGTAAATTTGAACTATGGTTATTATAATAAAATTATCCTCAATTATTCATCTCACATAAGATGATGAAGATTCTTAAAAAAGTGGTGGAAGGATTTTTAGCACTATTTTTTCCTTATAATTTAGTTAACATGTGTGTCTAAACATCTTGAATTAGATATGATTCTTAATGGCCATCCAATAGTTTTTGTTGGAAATCCAAAAGGATTACTACCTAGAAATGAACATGATCATTTCGTAAGAGTGATTCTAAGAAACACACCGCTAAACATCAAACCATACAGGTATTCATATGCCTAGAAAAGTGAAATTGAAAAAAAGGTACATGAGATGTTAGATGTAGCTATTATTTAGCACAGAAAAGTTGAATATTATTCCCATGTGGTCATGGTATGGAATGAATATGATACTTTGAGGATGTTCCCCAGCTATAGATAACTCAATAAGTAGACGATCAAAGATAAGTTCCTTATTCCTATAATTTATGATTGTTTAGATGAATTACATGATTATATTTAATTTAGAAAATTAGATATTCAATTTCGATATAATTAAATTAAGATAAAATATAAATATATTCCTTAAAAAAATTAGAATTCATTATGGTTTGTTATGATTTTATGGTCATGCCTTTTTGGAAAATAATACACCATCTACATTTTAGAGTTTGATGAATATATCTTTAGGCCTTTTTAAGGAATTTTGTGTTGGTTTTTTTTATGACAACCTAATATAAAAAAAAACATGGAATTAATATTTTAATCATTTTAAATGCGTACTATTAGTTTTGGAACAACATCAACTTTGTGTAAAACCTTCCAAATGTGATTTTAGTGTCCATGAGGTGAATTAATTGGGGCATATTGTTTCACATGAAGGATTCCAATGTTATCCTAATAAAATAAAATATATGTTGGAGTGGAAAGTTAAAATTTCCCTTAAGAACATTTAATTAATTTTTGGCTAACAATTTACTATCTCATATTTACTAACAATTATGAGGCATAACAACTCCACTCAATGTGATGTATTGGGATATGGCATGGGAGTAATAATCATGCAATAATGAAGAAAAATAGCACTCAATAATCATCAACTAAAGGGAAAAAACAAGATCAAGCCAATCTATGAGAAATAGATGATGGTTATTCTTCATGCAATCAAGCAATGGAGACCTTATCTGAGGGGTATACACCTTTCGGTAAATATTGATCATGATAGTCTAAAATACTTTTTAGAAAAATTATTTTCATAAAAAGATCAAAAAAATGGGGTGACTAAAATTTTGGGTTGTGAATTTTAAATAGTATATAAAAAAATGTTTAAATAATGTGGTAGAAGATGTAATTTATAGGTGGGATGAATAAATTGAGGCATTCTTATGTAAAATGACCATTTACAAACCATATTGGTTGGAGGAAGCAAGATATAAATGGGAGAATGAAAGGAAGACATAGGTCCTAATTCAAAATGTTCAATAAGGTTCCTATGTTTTTGATAAATTTGATTGGAAAGGAAACACATTATGGTATAAATATAGATTGTACCTATGTAATGGTTATATCCTCAAATAAAATATCATTTAGGAGATAAATGCATCTCCAATAGTGGGACATTCTATATTTTTGAATACATATCATCGCATCAAGAAATATTTATTTTGGGATGGACTCAATGGGGATATATATATAAATTTGTGAAATAATGCATCATTTGTCAAAATAAAAAATGGGAAATAATTAATACACTAGGTTTGTTGCATCCATTATCTATCCCTAACCAGTAGTGGAAAAGTATTACATGTATTTAATTATAAGGTTGACCATATCTAAAGGTAAAAATGTCATCATGGAAATATTGGATAGGCTCATAAAATACACATATTTTTTCCTTAGCACAACCATTTTTATCTAGGATATTATCTCATACTTTTCTTAATACATTTTAAAAGCTACATGGTACCCAAAAAATCATTGTAAGTGATCATGATCATATCTTCACTAATAAAATTTGGACTAAGTTATTTTCAATTTTGGGTACCCATTTGGTTGATAATTTATGTTATCATCATCAACCTAATGGAAAAATATAGGTTGTCAATACATTCCTATAAATGGTATCTTCATTTTTTTACATCGAATAAAAAAGAATTTTGTGTCCATTGGTTTCCACTAGAAAAATGGTAGACAACACTTCCTTTCATACCTATTTTAAAATTACTCACTTTATGACACTTTATTTATATCACTCCCCACAAACCACTTCATCTTTAAAGGTTCAAAATAAGTTTTTAGCTATTGAGGAACGCATTCAACATCAAAAGGAGGTATTAGCTAGTTTAAGGGAGAATTTAAAAATAACACAAAATAGAATGAAGAAAGAATATGAACAACACAATAATATGAGTAATTTTTATATAAATTATTAGGTATTGTTCTCTTACATACATATAATCAAATTTATTTGAAGTAACATAAAAATATTTAAAAAAATTGTACTAAGTATTATGGCCCTTATCATATTCTATATAAAATTTCCAATTTGGAAAACAAGTTACAACTACCCCAACCCACTTGCATACATATTGTATTTCATTTGTGTTTTCTAAAGGAGGTCATAATACAAAGATTTTATACCCACAATCAATTACTTAAACTGGATGAATAAGTCAAAGTCATTTTAGAACTTGAGAAAATCCTTCACACATGTAAAAAATGGATATGAACACCCCTATCTAATAATCTATATATGGCGTAGCCCTCTCTATATAGATGTGAAAGATAGGGGCCAGATAGAATAGATAGGGCTGCCCATATCTATATCTCTATAGATCAGGGCCCTATCTATCCCATATATAGAGAGAGGGGGTGAGGGGTGAGTCTATAGAGTTTAATTGGCGTAGCCCTCTCCTAAATGTCTAGCCCCTCTCCCCTCTTTATATATAGGAAACTAACTCAATCCCCATCTATAGATAGAGTAGAGGGGTTGGGGGTGGCATCTCCCCACCCTATAGATATCTATATATTTCTTTGGCCCCTCTCTCCCTCTCTATAGAATGGGGATGGGGATTCTAGCCCCTCCCTTTTATATCTAAACTCTAATATTTAAACTAACTCAATCTCCATCCCATCTATATAGAGAGGGGGAGAGGGGTTGGGGGTGGCCTCTCCACACCCTATATCTATCTATTTATTTGGCCTGAGATATTAAGTATTATTTAATCAACTAAAAGAGTCTAAATCATGAATATGCAACATGGGAGGATGAAGATTTCCTATAAAAGTATCCATATTGGATTCAATTTGATGGAAATTTTATTTCTATGGGGAGAGGCATGTTAAACCCTTAACTTGTACTATGTTTAGGGATATGTATGGTTAAATTATGGATTACATACCTTTCATATAATCTTATTACATTTAGTTATTTTATTAGTATGTTTAATGTATAAAATAACCATGGCTAATTAGAGTATATATATGAGGTATTGGTTACTATTTTATCATCATACCATGAATTATTATCCTATTGAATTATTGTGGAAGTTTTCCCCTCAAATTAAATCAGACATTATTATCAATTATTTCACTCTTTCATCAATTATTATTATGAATATAATTATTCTTATCTTAATTCTATGATATAATATTACCATATTGCAAACATTTAAGTAATTTCATTATACATTGAATTTTAAAACCATGTTATGATATCTAATGATATAGATATTTCACTATACACCTACACTATATACCTAAAAATAGAACAAGAAAAAAATTAATTAAAAAAACCTAATCTATATGATGTTATTAAGCACCCTCTCTAATTTATCTATGAGATCTAATAGGGATTATTTATGGTAAGGTTTAAACCTCCATCTATTTACACATCCTAGGAGAATGATTACCTGAAGTTACATTAACACAATTTTTATTTATTATGAGACATCATGAATGATTTAAGGTACTTTCCATTAGATGAACAACTTGTTTGTCAATTCTTGAAATATGTTGTCAAATAGTAATGTTGCTTGTTGTGGAAAAAAATATTTGGATCGTAGATTGTGATCATGTGATAGTTTTTTATTTTTCTTATTGAAGTATTTTTTCCATTATGATATTTTACTATTTTATTCCATCCTAATTAAATCCATCAGTCATACTTGAAGAGAGTCCTAATCTCTTAGTCACATGATCATTATGAGCCATAGACTAGGAATATTTATTCCATTGAAATGACTACTTATAGTTCATAACTAGTTAAAAATAATGACACATGTTGCACACCTATAGTTTGCCCATAATATCATAGGAATTTGATCCTCCCAATAATATCTTTAAACATTTAATATTATTTAAATCATATTTCTAATGACTTTATTTGATGACTCTATTTTTCTATTGGCTTATCGATGATATATTTTTATTTTATGGTGAGATATCATAAATCCCTCCATCAAAGTCCCAATGATAATATTTATGAAATGCATTCCTTAGTCACTAGGAAAATTCATAAGACATCCTAATATGGTTAGAATATTATCATACAAAAATTTGGTAGAATCCTTAGCACCGCAATTTTTTTGTAATAACTTCTACCTATTTATTGAAGTATTTTATCATATTAACTATGAACTTTACATGATTATGTTTACTAGGTAGATTGATTGTGTTGAAATAAAAATGACTGAGAGTGGGGGGGGGGATTTGAATCAGTCCTCAAAAACCTTTCTTTTAATTACACTTGAGCAATCATGAATCATTCAAACAAGCATATATATGTAACAAGCAAAAGAAAATATCCATATAAGCATGAAACACAAGAACACATCATATATGTGGTAAAACCTCAAGGGGAATAAAAACCATAGATATCTAAAAATTTACTATAGTCATATAAGACAAAATCCAATTTTAATTAATCACCAACTTCACATGGAGAACTAACCCCAACTAGCCAAACACCCACTTGACTAGGCTTTAGCAAGCACCAACTTGCAAGGAGGCACCAACCACTTAGATGAATAAGAACCAACTCAATCACATAATTATTTTTATCACATTTAGAACACTATGTTTCTACACCAATATATGATGACCCTCTCTTCACACTCTTATCCCTCTCAAACTACCTTCTAGGTCTCTTTGCTCAACTAAGTCTCTTCAAAACTGATTAGGTCATATAAACTTAATCTCCATAATCAGTACCCATATTAGATTTTCATGATGATTTATATACATTAATTTTATGTTCTATAAGACCTCATTATGATATTTAATGTGTTATCTCCTTTTCTTGCACTCTTACTTCATCTAACTAGTCAATTAGGCTTATTAGGCCTTGCTCTTATACAATCCTCTAGCTTACACACCTCTTGGTCATCCATACATACTTGAATTGTTTGATTAACCTTAAAATAAGTCTTATAACACATTTCATAAATTAATAAATCATTAAAATAAGTTATCCACAACATAAAAGACCAAAACCTCTTTTAGGCCTTTTAGGAGACCTAGCTCAATTAGGCCTTCATTAGTACACATTACACTTTGATCTCTTTCCAGCAATTTCAAACTTTAAAAATGGTAGGATCACATAATATAAAATTAAAATTTGCCCTTGCAAGCCTCATATTATGTTCATGAAACTTCTTAGCTCAAACCATCATTTTAAGCACACCATTATTACTATTTACATTAGGCCTTCAAACACATAGAAATATCTATTTTGAATGACTAAATATAAAACATTATTCAGACACAAAACCATGATAATAAATCATGTACACAAAACCTAAAATACATCAAAAACTTCACCAAGTGCATTAGAGTTAATTACACAAGGCAAAAAGCCTCAAAAACACCTCTCCAACTTACTTAGAACTGTTATCTTTCCTCAAAGACTAGTCATGGTGACTTAGACCTCCAACACCTATATAGAAATTTTAATGAATTAGACCATTATTAGATATAAAGGTAATATTTTAAAATGGAAAATATTGGTCTTATAGACCAATCTATTGACCTTATTTCTCACTGTCTCATCTGAACTAGACATGTCAACTTGTGAGCAATTCTTCACTATATTTACTATATTAAAAAACTTATACCAAACATTAAATTTTATTACAAGTATTGAAAAAAATCTCCATGAACTTTTTTTTATCACTCTATCATGATAACACATTCCTAATCATCTTATCAGTACTACCTAAGTTTTTCATTGTTTCCACCATTAGGCCTGTTAGTGATTGGCTAACTTGGATGAACATTTTATCACACTTGAGGGATAAAACCTATCCATAAACCTTCATGGAAATGAAACATCAGTCTAAATATTTATCCTCCATCCATTAATATAATTTAACTTGATCATCTCTAATTGATACAATAAATTTCTAATAAATTAGTACTTTCTTGTAGGGTATACTCACACACCTGACAACTCAATCACACTTGAAGGTGCCTAAGAGAGTTGAATAAAACCTTCAATATCTTAACTAAGAATAGCAATCCATTATAGTAAATTTTGATCAATATCTTCTACATCAGGTCCTTATTAATATTTTAAGATGGTTTAAACCTATTTCCATTATTAAAAATCATTCATAAAGCATAACCCCTCAATCCAAAACAAAATCCTAAATTTTTTATCTAGGACCCTTCCCTATATACCATGAAAATATTATATTCCATTTCAAATTTTTGATGAGCCAATGATCACAATAAAATCCTTCTTGGGTTGAGAACCCTTCATTATGAGCACTCGATAGACTTTTGAAACACTTTTCATGCCTTGTCCTTCAAAATATGACCTCAAAATTCAAGAACAACCTTACAAAAATGTAACTCATATATGACATTGATTTTATGAGCTTAAAAACCTTGAAATATGATCATGACCCCTCATTAGGCCACAATCTCTCTTTGCTCTTCTAGACCTAGACCTACAAACCACATTAAGCCTTAAAATTGCCTTATTTCCTCTTTTCATGCACTCTCCACCTCAATAAAATACTCAAGAAATCTCTCTAATTCTTAATCATTATGATAAATCCTTCACATGACTTGGTAATAGATCATGACACCTCATTAAGCTAGGTAGGGTTTAGAAGTGGTCTAGGTGAAAACTTGGTCTAAATTTCTTACACATGTAGGTTTAACTTAGGACTCTAATTAGTGATCCAATGCCTATGATAAATGATCAAGAAACCTCATACAACCAGTCATGCATGTGTGTACTCATCTCACTAAGCCACCATGCTCATTCCTTTTTACAAGGTCTTTTCATGCTATGACTATACTTAAGCTACTAAAATACCTATACCTTCATAAAACCACAAGGCATTAGTTACCTTCAAATTATCTCTATAATGACAACATTATTTAGTGACAAAAATCCATAAATTCCCTTTGTCACATCAACACACTACCAATTAGGCACACTTTATCAATGACATCAACCTCATACAAGATGTAATATTAGCATCAATCACAATACTCAATAATCTCCCCCTTTATCATTGATGGAAACCATTCTCAAAAACTTTTCTCAACATGTAACTTCTTTGTCATGCTAAAATTTATTTGCCTTTGACATAAATGACAAAGTGTTATCTACAAGTCCTTGGATCACACTCCCTGTAGACAAAATACTTAACACATAGTTCTATGAGTTTATGAGTCATAATACAATCATTATCCCCTATCTTGATGCATAACTTCTTGAAATACTCACTTGTGCTTATATCTAATGAACCACCTAAATTTTCCCCCTAAGTACTTGGATTCTTTAATGATTGATAGGGGTATGAATTTCACCCGATTCATATCTTAGGTGTTCAAATGTTAACTTTGGAAGTGGTTTAGTCAAAATTTCTACAATATTATATAATGTAAAAACATATTCAAATCTGACACTTTATTCACTTACCTTATCTCTTATAAAATGATAATTGATGGGAATGTGTATAGTCCTTGAGTGCATGATAGGTTTATTCGAGATGCTTATAACACTTGTATTATCATAATAGATAGGGCTAGGACAATTGTAATCCACCTTGTAGTATTTTAGGTTCTATCTCATCCATAGGACCTAAGTGAGACATGAATCTAATACAATATGATCATCCTCACAATTGGATAATTCTACTAATGATTGCTTTTTACTTATCCATGAAACTAGTCACCCACCTGAAAAGAAAGCTCCTCCATTGGTGTGCTTCCTTTCATCTAGACTTCTTACCCAATCAACATTTGTATAGGCTATACAATTGAACTCATTTATCTTTGGATGCCAAAATCCATACTCCTTTTGACTACTTATAGATGATTTTCCTTTGTATCTTCTTAAAACCTTCTCATTATACCTACTTCTTACATGATATTAGGTCTAAAGGTAGTGGTATATATAAAAATTCCAATCATTGACCTATATGACATTTGACTGACCTTTGGAGACTCATCTTGCTTGCTCAACTTACACCCTATGATCATAGGTATACTAAATCCTTTGTAATCTTCCATCTCAAACTTCTTGAACGTCTCTCTTATGTACTTGGCTTGTGAAATGAATATACCTTTTTTAGATTGAGTGATTTACAACCCAATAAATAATGATAGTTCAACCTTTGGATACTCATCTTCCTTGATCAAATTACACCCTATGATCATAGGTGTAATAAATCCTTTGTAATATTCCATCTCAAACTTATTCAACATCTCTTTTATGTACTTGGCTTGTGAAATGAATATACCATTTTTAGATTGAGTGATTTACAAGCCAAGAAAGAATGATAGTTCTCCCACCATGGATATTTTAAAACCTTTTATCACCTCTAAAAATCCATTAGTCATGTTCTCATTATTTCCATCAAAGATTATGTCATCCACATAGACAACCACTATCAGTTGATGGTCATCTTATGACTTTATGTATAGATTACTATCAATAACTCCTTAGTTATATCCTTGATCTAAGAGATACCTAACCAACCTAGAATACTAATCTATACAATCTTGATTTAGACAATAAATAACCTTTTTCAATTTGTAAACATAGTACTTATCACCTAATAGTGATAACCCCTCAAGTTGATATATGTACACCTCCTCTTCCAAATTCCCATTGAAAATGAATATTTGACATCTATTTAGTATACTTTAAACCCTTTGAATCATGCATATATTATAAATAATATAATGGCCTCCAATATTACTACTAGTGAGAAGGGATCCTTAAAGTCTACCCCTTCAACTTGTGCATATCCCTTTCATACCAATCTATCATTTTTCCTAGCAACTTCTCTATATTCATTTAACCTGTTTCTAAACACCCCTTTTGTGCTAATGACAAGTTTGTCTTTAGAACAAGGAATGAGTTCCCCAGTCTCATTCTTCTCTATTTGGTCTAACTCCTTATTTATAGAAACTATCAAAAATTTGTATTTTATTGATTACGTAAGACTCTTAGGTTCAATATTATATAATAGAGCAAAATTCTCTTGATTTAGATTACTTAAAAGTCTTCTTCTTATTTACATATCTGCATTCTTGTTTCTAATGATTTAAGATCTGAGATGATATCTTTGAATCTACCTTAAGGAGACTTTTGAGTCCTAACTCTTCTCAACTTCTTCTTCTTCCTCATCAACCTCTACACTATCCTATTCATTAAAAAAGTACATATTTTCTAAAGTATCTTTTGACTATGAGTGTGATTTCTTTCTCTCATTAATCTTCACATTGGTGATTTTCACTATCTTTTATAACCTCTTATTATAAAATCTATAGGCTGAGCTCATTGATGAGTTTACTAATTATGTACTCTAAAATCAAACTTTCCTAAGTCTTCATCATCTCTTTTGATGAAACATTTGTTCCCAAACGCTCTAAAGTGTTCCACATTAGTAGGTATACCTTTCAATAGTTCATAAGGAGTCTTGTTGCCATTAGTACTTATCCATCCTCTATTAAAAATGTATATAGTAGTGCTTATTGGCTCTCTCTAATATCCATCAAATAATATAGAATCATTTACCATAGTTATAGCCATTTCTTGAACTATCCTATTCTTTCATTTCACTACCTTATTCTATTGAGGTGTCCTCACTACTAAGAACTATTTCCTTATTCTATGAACCTCAAAAAAGTCATCAAACTCATTATACGAAAACTCTCTTCCTTTATCATATATTATAAACTTGATCTTCTAATTTTTCTCATTATCAATAAGAGCCTTTAATGCTTTGAACTTGTCAAGAGCTTCTAACTTTTATTTCAAGATTTCTACCCAAGCCATTCTTATGTAGTCATCTATGAGAAACATGAACTAGTTATCTCCTTGAATGATTTGAATTATTTTAGTCCCATAAATATAAGTTTTTATTAATTCCAAGTGTCTTATAGTAGAGTAATCCTTATACTTGAACCTTCTTTTAGTCTACATACTATGTTGACATGCCTTGGAAAGTATGTTTGGTGATCTTAGGAATGTTATTCATAGACTTCTTGGTGATTATATTGACTAAATTGTTAAAGTTTAGGTGACCTAACCTTTTTTTCCATAGAAAAATTTCATCTATCTTTCTCATAAATCATCTTTCCTTATTTATTTCATACAATACATATAAATTATTCTCAGTCATTTTAGCATTGTCAATTAGCCTTCCTAATTTGGATCTCCTTATCTCACACCCTCTATCATGAAAGGTTAATGTGTGTCCTTGATTAAAATTTTTAATTACACTAAGTAGGTTATGTTTTAAACCTTCCACATACAACACATTTTACTTCTTGGTCTTCCCATTGTCCAAACTAAAGATACCCTTGCCAACTATACCGGATGTTGTGTTATCTCCAAACCTTACTACTCCTACAACATTCTTATTCAATGAGATGAACTTATTTTTGTCTGATGTCATGTGTATTTAGTAAAAAAATATATTTATACCATTTCATGCATTCATCTTGAATATGAAAGGTAATCTGAGCTAGCATATAATCCACTTCAGTCTTTTATTCCTCAACAAATAATCCATCTTGACTCTTGGTCTCAATATGATTATTCCTAACTTACTTTGGATTCCATATCAATGTTTAAACCTTCTCATGTACTATAGGATTTTCATATATATTTTTTAATATTAAGGGCCTTATAACTCTATTAGAACAAAATCTTCAAATGTATGTGATATCATGACAACTATAGTAAACAACATTTTTGTAATTATGTATTGACTGATCACTCATTTTACCATCATCCCATGATGCCTTATACCTTATTATATTTGGATATATGATTGGTGTTTTCATGTTGGAACTCTTGACTTTTTATAAATTCTCACTCTCTTTCTCAAACTTTCTCGTTTTATCAATAAGCTAATCATGCTCAACCTTCAAAGAATATAGCTTTGTCTTCAATTGGTCATACTCAACTTCTTTTAATCTAAACCTTATATTGACACCTTCTAACTGATTCTTAAAATCATTGATAATATTATTTTGATTCTTCAAATCATTAAGGTCACTTATGAGCTTAACTTTAGGGTCTACTTCAACTTCTCGTTATACACTATCATAGTAGAAGTCTTCATCATACATGTTTTCTTCCTTTTTATCACTATACATCTTGTGATTCTTAGCATCACCTTCAACATGTTATAGTTTATTCAAAGGACATAGATCTTATACCAATATTTATAATCACAATGACTGAGGGAGGGGGGGTGAATCATCCTCCAAAAAACATTCATTCAGACAAGCATATAAATCTAGAAAGCAAAAGCAACTATCCATATAAGAATAAAACACAAGAAAACATCATATGTATTGGAAACCCTAAAGGGAAATAAAATATAAATATATTTATAAATGGAATATATTTTTATAAGAAAAAAATATTTTTATCTAATCATTAACTCCACACGGAGCACCAACCCCAACTATCCAAGCACCCACTTGACTAGGCTTTAGCAAGTACCAATTTGTAAGGAGGCACCAACCCCATAGATGGATCATAACCAACTCAAACACATATTTATTTTGATAATATTTATAAAAATATGTTTCTCAACCAATATATGATGACCATCTCTTCAAACTCTTATCCCTCTCAAACTACCTTCTAGGCCTCTTCGCTCAACTAGGTCTCTTCAAGACTGATGAGGTCATATAACCTTGATATTCATACTAAGTAACCCTATTAGATATTCATGAAATTTTATATACATCACTTTAATTTCCTTTAAGACCTCCTGATACTCTTCAATGTGTTATCCCCTTTGCTTACACTCTTCATCTAACTAGTCAATTAAGCTTATTAGACCTTGTTCTTATATAATCCTCTAGATTCAACATATCTTAATTGGACATACACACTTAGATTTAACTTTAATTTTTTTTTTAAGACCTTCATATATCAATAAATCATTATAATGGGTCATCCACAACTTAAAAGATCAAAACCTCTTTTTAGCCTTTTAGGAAACCTAATTCAATTAGGCCTTCATTAGTACATGTTACCCTTTCATCTCCATGGAAAAATTCCAAAGTTCACACATGGTAGGAAAAATTAATATACCATTCAAATATACTCATATTAATATCATCTTAGTTCCATGGAACTTTTTATCTTCAACCATCATTTCAATCACACTATTAGTACCATTTACATTAGGCCTTCACACACATAAAATGATCTGTCTTGAGTAACTAAAGATAAAACATTATTTGGACACAAAACCATGACAATAAATAACATACATAGAACCTACAAGATCTAAAAAACTTCAAAAATTATATTAGACTTAATCACACATGGCAAAAATATTCAAAAACACCTCTATAAGTCATTCACTCAGAACTACCAATTTTACTCAAAGACCAGTCATGGTGACTCAGACCTCCAGCACCTATATAGACATCTTTAATGACTTATGATACATATAAATTATCTTCTAAGATAATTAAATAGTTTTCATATATAAATTTAAAATGGTCAAATGATAAATATTGGTCTTGTAGACCAATCTCATGACCTTATATCTCACTATCTCATTTAAACCAGATGGTCAACTTGTGAGCAATTTTCTCACTATATTCACTAACTTAAAAAAGTTATACAAAAAATTAACATGTCTTAAAAGTCCTAAACAACATATCCATGCACTTGGTTTTATCACTCTATAATGATAACACATTCTTAATCATCTTCTCACTATTGCTTGGGTTTTTCATTATTTCCACCATTAGGCTTGTTGGTTCCTAGTTATACACCTCTGTATTTTGGCCTTGCACACTTGAGGAAAATGGAAAATAATGATGATAAAACTTCTAGTATGTCATTATTGTTGAGGAAGGGTTTGGCATCTAGAATAGACCAGACTCAAAAAATTGATTGAGAGGCACCTACAAAGGGTATGGTTAGCTCCCTAATACTTTTGGCTCTACCTGAACTAAGGTAAGAGGACCTAAGGGGTATCTTTATCACATAGAGATATTATTGATATCAACCTCAATGGGTATTATTGGAACAAGGAATAAATATGAGCAGGGCATAACCATGTTTTCACACTTCACCTATGAAGGGTTGTCACATGAATTGCACTAATGATCTATGTTGTATACAAGCTAATTAAGATAGATATCAAAGTTATTGCAAAATTCATTTTGAAATAATATTCAACAACATAGGGCATGAATAAAAAAATTCAATGCTAGGCTTTAGAGAATAAAATGTAGGCACATGTTAACTATGCAATATTCATGCATTTTCTAGAAAATAACACTTATAACATGTGGTGGGTGCATTATTTATAGCGTAGGATAGGATAAGACAAGTTAGATAATAATAAAGAGGAATGACATGGTGGTGTGCTATAAATTTTTTAATCAGTAAGGGATCTTATAATAGTCATCACATTATCCTTAGCAAAGATATAAGGAAAACTCAAACACAAGATGAAACAAATGCCAAATGATCACCTAAAGATTATAAAATACACTAAAACTAAATTTTTAGAATATTTTCCCTATCATTTCCATAAACCTAGGGTTCCCTAAAAAGTTATTTAGTAACATACTTCCAAGTTACACTATAGAGAGGGATTTATAACCTAAACTCATGCTCAAAATGGCAACCAATACTGAACATAAACCCAAATATCCAATCAATAGAACTTGTAAAACATATTGTTTCATTTAACCAATAGGAAATAATAATTAATCACAAGAATTATTATTAACTTGAAAAGAAACCATACATACATCAATGTTTCAAAATGTTGTCACATGGATAAGCATGATGGATTTTATCCATGTTGGATAGGGGAGACATATAGAGATGCTCTCAGAGATTTTTAATGGCTATATAGCTATATACACCTTATCAAGAGAGACAAAACACACACAATAGTGATCCCAAAATGGGGAATGGCCTATACTAAGGAAGAACTAAAGACCTACAATAGTGGACACAATGACCAACATAATGGCCAACTAGCCTCCTAACTAGAAGACAAGCCTTCTATTTATACATTTATAATCCTAAAACTCTGTGCCAACTCTTTAAAAATTTTAAAACAAGATTTCAAGTCCACCAAGATGCTTTTAGTTGGAATGTACCATTTTCCAGACTTTAGATATTCATCCATTTACAAGAAAATTTATTATTCTAACTACCTATACAAGTAATGATGAAGACTTAGAGCATATTATTTGATCTTTTGGATGAAAATGCCTTTCACATGATATAAAAGGAGGATATTCATTTAAGGATCCAAATAGACCATTTGTCCTTATGTATAACTTCTTAAAGATTCCCTTGATCATTTAATTGGATAAATAGAAACTTGATGGATATTTTTCCTTTCCTCATGCATGCCATAGAACATCATTCTCTTATAATGATGACTGGATAATATTCATGATTCATGGCTTCTTGAGAGATATTCTTTAGAGTGGCCCACCTTAGAATTTTAGACCTTTAATATCTTTCTCATGGAGGAGCTAGGACCAACAAAGCATGAGAAAATATAATACCCAAGTCTAATTGACCCATTTACCTTTTTATCTCCAACTTGCCTTTTCACATATTTTCCCTTTTTGTAGTTTTTGCCTTTTTCAATACATATGTCCTTTTATGCAAATTTGCTTTTTAATGCATAAATGCATTATTCCCAATATTGACCTATTGGGGAAAATATGTCCCCACTCACCTATTTTCAACTTGCTAGGTTGCATGAGACACTTATAGTCCCCATAGAAATTTCCCATATAAAAATATCAAATGAACATATAAGGGGTTAGCAAAGCTATATTGAAATATATTGTATTGTGCCTAGACTTTTCACTTTTACAACTCCCTTACTTATGTAAGCTTTTACCTAAGTTTTTATCATTACAATACATTATTTCAAGATGTCCATTTATACTATTGATTTATCAAAATACGTGTTCCATCCATCTATATTAAAACTTCTAGTTGTACTTTAAGAACCCAATAGATCAAAATGACCCTCATTATTTAATTCTATTGCAAACAGGAAACATATTTTTTATGCATCAACAAATGGGATTTATGCATTGTCCATTTATGAAGGTCACACTTTAGGATTAACATTTGACATGTTTGTAGACATATTCCTTTGTCCAAACTTTATATTTTAATTATTGCTTTTGATCTCCTTACCTATAGAAAAACTAGTGACCTCTTACTTATTCAACTTCTATGTTGTTGATTTAAAAACTATGGAAATATTGGTGTATTATTCTTAATTTATTTAAAGGGTTTGAGTATTAAAATTAGTAAATAAATATACAATAATTATGCTAATGATTTGATTAAATTAGATTACAATTTTGACCTTTTCTTAAATAGTTAGAAGAGGGAAAAAAAGACTTAGCTAGAAACTAACTGATATGACTGAGATAGGGTCTGATATTCACTATGCAAGACTAGGACACTATCATAAACTAAGATCTAAGATTCATTTCATGATTCAATAGGAGAAATAAAAATGGGCAAGAGTGGCGTTGATCCTTTAGTCCACCTCTACCACTATTATCATGAGGATTTAAGCTTTCTGTGTTTTGTTCACTATGTTTGTGTGACCTTATCTATGAAGTTTCAGTAGCCAGAAGTAAATAGAGATCCTTGTATAGATAATTTTATCTTCAAATTATATACTCTATTTTGCTTTGACCAATTTAAATAAAGAGGAGTGGGTTAGTGTATGTAAGATTCATTGAACGTGTATCCATACCCCTTGTGTGGGCACACTGCCTACATACTAATACTCTGAAGAGAAATCAAGATATATGTAGTTCTCCCACTTTATGTGCTTTGTGAAAAATTATATATGAAGATGAAAAATACTAAAATAGATGTGGTTGAGGTGGCTAGGGATGGGTGTAAGAATTTGAATAAGTTTGTAAGTATATTGATTGGTTGTATGTAGAGAATAGGGAAGATTGCTTGAGTAGTCTTGCTTGTATTTTTTCTCATTTATTGATAGATTTTATAGGGATATAATGGTCATGGGTTGAATATACTTGCATTAGGATGATAAGGAGAAGGATGGGGAACCAAAAGAAACTAACCATTGGGGCCAAAAATGCACTTGGAAAGGAGTGCAAAAAATGGATAGGAGTGGTACCAGTGCTATAGTCCAAGTGTGGCATTATTGTCCTAAGCTAATTAGGCATATGTAGATACATTAATCATGGAAATAGTAGTCTAGTTGAGATTTGATTAAGTTTTGAAGGCAACCGATGACTAGGAAGTAGTACAAGGATGCTTATGATGGTTATGAGAACAAGCAAGAGGGAGTTATGGGTTGGGTGTCAAAGGCCACACTCAAATTACAATTTTTTAAATTTTATATGACCAAATTTTCCCCCATTTTATTATACTAATGTAGGATAAATTAGAAATAAAATCATACTTGAAATGGTGAATCTCATGAAGTTATGTGATGTTAGGTTTGCATAGAGAGAGCATGATGTGAAGTGCAAATCTATAAGAGAAAATAAAGAGTATATCGATTCTTACTAGATACACTATATCTAAAATAAGAACATACAAAGTTGGGTAAGAGAGAGGGAGGAACACAAAGGAATGAATACAGCTCATCAGGTATGTGGACCAATACAAAACATGTTGTGTTGCTTACTCATGCTGGATATGTTGGATATGTTAGGTATGTTGTACCAAGAGTGATACCATGAATGGAGCTAAGTGCTTAATTCCTTGAGAGTGGCTAAAAATTCAAAGTTTTGACCTTTGGCTCCATCATTTCCCACTAAGTGAAGCTAGGTGATCATGTGTGTGCTAATTGATGTTTAGACTCTATGTCTAATCCCTTTAAATAATTGTCTCAAGAATACAAAGGCTAACTAGCCCTTTGGCTCCATCATTGCCTCATGAAGTTAATGCTCTATAATCTAACAATATTGGTGTGTATAGCCAAATGTATTCTATAAACTAGGCCACTCTTGGCCACTCTGAAAGATGGAGATTAATCTTATATGAAAGGCACTCTAAAACTAGTTCATTAGGTTTATATGAAAGCCACTCCATAATTTGAAAGTTAGTATTATATGAAAGCCACTCTAAAATGATGCCAACCATCTTTATATGTAATAAATAATGTAACTATTGAGAATGCTTGGGTAATGTTGAACTCAAAAATAAAAATAAATAAATGTGTCACACACATTACATCCAATCATTAGTGTCTAGAACATGGATTATGATATGTAACTTTTACCAACTATCATGTCTAAAATTGGAAGTGAGAGCCTTCATGTTGCACATGATGCCCCTTATATCTAGATTATTTGAGAAAATGTGTACTAAAAATATTGATTTTGAACTACTCTGACTGTGCAAAACAATAACTAAACCTAATTTTTTACCTACTTCTAGAAAGTCTATTTTTTTGTTGTTTGGATAGGAATGCTAAAAATGGATAGTAGTGGCACTAGCACTATTGTTCAATCTTGGCATTTTTGTCTTGGGCTAAATCTAGTAACTATTTTGACATTTTTACTATCTACCTAGTTTGTTCCGAATAGTTTGATGTTTGGTTGCTATTTGGGGTGTACTAAAAGCCATATTTTTTAATGTTAAGAGCTCTAATATATGTGACAAAACCCCTATTTTTTAACCCCTCTTTTGAGGGTAGGAATGAAGACCCTACACAGCCCTGCAAGTGTGTTATGATGTAAATATACATGATGTAACAATGATAATTGTTAGGATATCTCAAGATATAGCATGGTTTGTAATGAGAGATTATTAGATCAATAGGGGTATGCCTAGATAGATATAACAGTGTAATAGCATGTATAATTTACTGAATTGGAATTGGAAGTGTTATTTGTTGTTGGCAAGGAGGGATGGAGCATGATGTTCATCATGGCATCCAAGATAACAAAATTATGCATGATGTGGATTATGGCATTGTAAACAATCAAAAAGTAATCAAGCAATAGGCATACAAGGTAAGAATAAAAAAGCATATAAGGGTAGCATAGGTGCCAAGAAAATAAGGGACATGGGCACATGTCACTCAAACTAGAAGGCAAGCATACAAGGCATATTAAAATGCCACATACACATATAATTGGAGCAAGCAAGGATGGTGTGAAATCCATAATCACATTGAAGAGTATAGGAAAAGGACATTGGAAAATGTACTAAGTCACACACATGAATATAATTAATAAACATTGGCAAATGTCTTAAAGCACATTCAAGAGACAAAATAGGAATAAAAAAATGTAAACAATCTAGCTACATTAAGCAAGAAAGTAAAGCATGTAAATACTAGAAATACAATCACATCTAACTAATCAAAGCGAGAATGAAAGAATGCAAGACATGTTAGTACAAGACTAGGTATATTTTAAGAAATACACAACTATTATATACTAGTGAGATATTGATATAGTAATCTATGTAAGGGAGTAAGTAATGTACATCAACATGATAACTAGAGTTTGTGGTGTAGCAATGACATAACCTAGATGGTGTAGTCATGTATAAGACTAGTTGGAATTTATATCGATGTAGAAGTAAGATGCCCCCTCAATAGGTGGAGTGAAGCAATCAAAGACCTAGATGTCACTACACACACTCAAATATGTTCAAGTGAAACATGGTAATGTAGATACATTGATAAATAATTACATAAAACAATAAATGTATGTCTAACATGATAATATAAATGTAAAGCATGGATGATGCATATAATAAAAATATTTTTGGTGTTTTGACATATTTGAATGTTTATGTATTTTGAAATATTTGAATGTTTTTGTCTTTTGAGTTATTTAAATGATTTTGTATTTTTAAATTTTATGAACTCTGTACAATAAATCACATGAAGACTATGTACAAGAGTTTGAAAATGATCTATCTACAAACATTGGAAAAGAAAAAAACTATATACAAGCATATGAATAAAGCAATATGTACATGATGACATAAAAGACTAGGTTGGATAGGGTAAATGGTCCAAGGATGGAGCTCACTGGGGATGGAGATGGAGGAAGGGATCATGACCATCATCAAATACCTCAAGATCATCATCATATGTTTTATCAGATATGTACATGGCGTCATCCTATGAAAGGTGAACTAAAATTTCCTCTGGTGGTGAAGATGTTGATTCTTCTCTGAGACATTAAGCTCTGTTAGTAGATTACTTTGGTGGAAGTGGAAAATTTTGTGCTGGTGGTGATGTAATCTAAATAATACCTTGAACCTATAGTTTATCCAATCCCTAATGTAAAGTTGTACATGATTTTGTATCATGTCTTATGATCCTATGAAAAATACAAAATAGGTAACCATCTTACTATGATAATATGCTAATATATCTATCTCATACTATAGGTAATGTGATTAATCCATGATCAAGTAACATCTATAACATAATATATGGTTTTTATTATGTGATGCCTACCTAAATATGAATGATTGGCTCTATATCCATAGATGTAACCATGTAAATTATATGTGCTGAGTGATTTGTTTATGGCCACATATGTGGAGTATATCTTATGAGTGTAGCATGAGATTCTAAGGGTGATTTGGGATGTGTAATGAGAGACTAAGAGTCATCTTGGTACCCTCTTGGGTGTACTAGTGTAAATCTCAAACCACACAAATAGTCATCTATAAGTGTGGGTATCGTATCATCATGTAAAGAAGCCTAGGAATCTATATCAACATCATGTACATATGGTAACTTAGAATTTACCACAAAGAGTAATTGTGATATGGGAGTCTCATCAATTTTAGTAGTAGAAGATAATGGTGTTGTCAGAGTGTTTCTTATTGATGGAGTAAATGTATCTATATAATCTATTGGTATTACTATTAATATTGTTAGTGAATGTATAATTTTAATATATATAGGAATCATGATTGATGGAGTAGCTAGAATGATTGAAGCTGCTATGACTGGTTGAATATTTAGAGATGAAGACATAACTATAAATGGAGGAGTGTGAGAAGTGATAGTCTCTCCAACCTCTTATGTATGTATCTGATCAAGAGAAATGCAATGGAGTGGTGGCTAAATTATTATTTGAAGTGTCACATCTAGAGAAATAGTCAAAGATGACTCTGTAGTTTGACAATATCTAAATTGTTGGTTATATAAACTTAACACATCGATGTAAAGTAGAAGTAACTACCCCCATATAATGTATCCAGGGTCATCTGAGTAAAATATTATAATGAAGAGGACCTAGCATGACTTGGAAATATGTAGAGAGGGTTTTGGGTCCCACCATGATATCCACAATAATGGTTCCCAATGTATGTCATGATATATCATAAAACCCTCTAATGTTATTATATGTTTTTTTCATGGATGTCATATCCATGACCATGGTCTATAAGAATGTAATATTGCATATATTAAGCTTGGAACTACTATCAACTAGAACTTTCTTAATTTTTCTATATTTGACTTGAGCTTGTATGAATAGTGGTAAATTTTGATCAGTAACTATCTGAGATGCCATGTCATCATGATCAAAAGTAATAGCATATTTTATAGTTTTTAGTGTGTTGACAATTAATGAAAAATAAGCATTCTCTAAATCAATGATCATATAAGTCTAAGTGAGTGCCTGATAGAGAATGTATTTGAACACACAGGGTTTCTAAAGAAATTATAACATGGAAATCTTAATTAGTGTGTTTCTCAATTGATCAATAATATCATATGCCTTGTGTAGATCTACCTATGTTGGTAGGTTGGGCCTAGGATGGGAAGGAATGGGAGGGTGATGAGGCTCCTTATTAGGTGGAAGAGGCATGGTGACACATTAAGTAACATCTCTAACCAAATTGTCTACTATCCATATAAGATTAGTAGTAGCTATGGGAGGAGAGTGGTTATAATCAATAGGTCAAGGTGGTGGAGGGGCAAAGGGTGTCAACTAGGCTTTCTAATATAAGTAGTGACCTAGAGAAGAGCAAAATGGATCATGCAACATGACTCAACATAGGATAAAGGCTCTAAGGGAGGTGACACAAAATATATTTTAGCATGTTTAATAATAACTTTCTTAGCATAATCCCATATTATGAAAAATAATAATGAAATGAAAATAATAAAGCTTTGTATTAACATATTTCAAACTTCATCATTCATGTACATGATAGGAATAATGATGGTCTCCTTAGCTTTTACCAAAAAAGTAAGAAAAATTTGTAAATAAGTGAGATCCATTTTTAAAATTTGATTTTTAGAATGTAAGGTGATATCTCAAAAGAAATAGGACCTAGTGTATGCAACTAGGGTTTGAAAATTTATTAATTTAAAAATTAATATGAAAATTTGAAATTTAAAATGAATTTCTAAGTTAGATATGCAAGTAAAAATTCAAAAAAATATTGGACAATTTGTGATTTGAAGAGACCTAGAAGATGCAATTACGGTTTTGAAAAATAAATGTTTTTTGAAAATTACTATTGAATTTTTAAATTTGAAGTGAATTTTTTATTTTAATATGCTATCAAAAAATAATAAAATTATTGAAAAATTACTATGAAAATATTGGGAAAATACCGTGACCTAGTATGGGCAACTAGGTTTTGAAATAAAATTTATTTTAAGATTACTATAAAATTTCAAAATTTTATGATAATTTCTAATTTTATTATATAGGTAAAAAATTATAAAAATATAGGAAAAATTAGTAGGAATTTTACCTTCGGGTTTTTAGGGGTTTTGTGCACAAATAAAGTAAGTCAAGTTCACTAAATGATTTAACAATTTTGGGAATATTAGTATATTATTCCTAATTTAGTTAAAGGGTATGAGTAGTAAAATAAGTAAATAAATATGAAATAATTATGATACTAATTTGTGTAAATGAGATTACAATTTTGACCTTTCTAAAAATAGTAATAAGAGGGAGAAAAAAATATAGCTAGAAATTGACTGATATGACTGAGACAGGGTCTAATATTCACTATAAAGGATCGGGACATTATCACAAACTAAGATCTAACATTAATTTTATGATTAGATAGGAGCATTGAAAGTGGATAGGAGTGGAACTGATGTTTTAGTCCACCTCTACCACTGTTATCCTAAACATCTAAGCTTTTTGAGTTTAGTTCTCTATGTTTATGTGACCTTGTCTATGAAGTTTCAGTAGCCAAAAGTCTATAGAGCTCTCTATAGAGAATATTTTCTCTTCAAACCCTATGTTACATTATTCTTTGACTAATTTCAAGAAAGAGGGGAGTTAGTTTTTGTAATATTCATTGAACGTGTATCCACCCACCTTGTGTGGGCACACTACCTACATACTAATACTCTGAAGAGGGATCAAGCCATATGTAGTTCTTCCACTTGATGTGCTTTTTGCAATAGTGTGTATGAAGATGTAAAATACTAAAATAGACATGATTGAGGTGGATAGGGACTAGTGTAAGAATTTTAATAAGCTTGTAAATATATTTGTTGGTTTTATGTAGAGAATAAAGAAGATTTCTTGAGTAGTATTTCTTGTATTCTTGCTTACTTATTGATATTTGCCAAACCCCTTCCAAATGATCTTTGAATGGGATTTTATAGGGATCCAATGGTCATGGGTTGAATGTACTTGAATTAGGTTGACATGGAGAAGGATGGGGAACCAAAATAAAATGACTATTGAGGATAAAAATTCACTTGGGTAGGAGCACAGAAAGTGAATAGGAGTGGCATTGACACTATAGTCCAAATGTGGCACTAGTATCTAGAGTTGATGGGGCCTAGGGGGATAGATTAGTCATATAAAGATAAGTCTAGATGAGATTTAATTAAGTCTAAAAGGATAAAGATGACTAATAATTAGTGAAAATATGCATATGAGGGTTGTGAGAATAAGTAAGAGGGAACTATGGGTTAGTTATCACAAGCCACACTCAAGTTACTATTTTTTGCATTTCATATGACTATAGTTGCTCACATTAACCCTGGGATCTAAATTATGATCTTCATTTATAAATTTTCAACTAATCATGGATAGAATGGAAATATTATCATAATGATCTTTTAGATAAAGGACCTACAAATATCCAATCAACTTGAAATTGCCTTCAAACTTCTAATGGATATCCCATGGTTCATTTGTAACCTACCTTATCAATCTATTATTAATGGTGTAAGCCTCTATAATTGTTCTTGCATAAGATCTCTAATATTGATGTGCATGCCTATGTAGCATTCTCCCTATAATTTTATTCATTAGTTATTCAAATTGTGACCTTTGTCACCCTTTATAAATGTGTCACTTTCTTACAAGTCTTAGGTCCTTTGACAAGTCAGCTCTCACTTGCATCATCAATCTATGTGCATAGATCAATATGGACCATTGATCCTGATTTGAATGTTTAAATGCCATTGGCTATTAATTAGGGCTTAAATTTTATTGTTACACACCTTTCATTTGACATTTCTTTGAATATCTTTAACATCCATTCATCCATTAAATTTAAGCCCCAATTTATAGTTGTTGGGGATTAAATTTTATATTTGTGGACCAATCATTTGATGTCTATGTGACTGCTAATAATATCCACATGACCATAAAATTTAAGCCTTAATAGATATAACTATCATGGCTGAAATTTTACATCTACTCACCTATCATTTGATGTTTTCATGACCATTAATAATGTCCATATAACAATAAAATTTAAATCCCAATGGGTGAATACTGAGCATAATGTTGACATCCAGATAACCATTAGACACATCTTCCTGAATAATTAGACTAATTTGTTTGGGTCTTTCCTTTACAACATTTATTTGGGAATTTTGTCTTCATTTGGTCCTTAGGTCCTTATCATTGCTAATATTTGAAATGTTATGGATAAAAATTCTAAAAGTTTGGACTATATATTCTTAGGATACAACATCTAAATACTTTGAATTTAAATCTTTTAGACCAAATTTATGAAGGGTTGAGATTTGAAATGCTTTAGAGAAAATGTTCAAAATCTTAAGTTACATAAAAATTCCAAAGACTTGGTCTTAAAAACCTATGGACAAAATGACTAAAGACTTTGAACTTAACATTTTTCTTGAAATAATTGAACCTAACTCTTTTGCCAAAGAAATTAGACCTTTGCACTTTGGCTAAAGGGTAAGTGCCCTTCAGAGTTTCTAAAAGTGCCCTTCTGAATTACCCTTTGGCCTTTTGGAAGTACCCTCAAAAATATTGTAAGAGAAACATGCATGAAAGATATGATCATTCAGTTTTTTTTCAAAATTAAAATTACCCTTCAAACTTTTTATAGACACTTTGGCCAAAATAAATAAGTCCTTATGATTTACTTGAAATAATAGAAATAGCCTAAAATAATGTCCTTCAGGCAATTTGCACAAACACTTTTTTTGAAATTCTAAAGGTTTTTTTATGAAGTAAATACCAAATTAACATAAGTAAATACCCAATTCAAAATTCTCGAAGGAAATACACTAAGGAGAGACTAAGTTAAATAATCTAGACACTTTAACATGAACTTGACCCTTCAAATGAATAGTTCAACATAGTAATTGGGCTAATGACTTAGACATTAATACTTAACTTAGGATGGACTTAAAAATATACACTCGATAAGGGCTCAATTAATTCATGTAATTTGGGGCACTAACACTGGCTCTCACTCAGGGATGCATACCACCTATGGGTGTGTAAAGAACCCTAGATCATAAGACCAGGTGTCAATACATTGGGATATGGAGTCAAGTCCTATAAGTTTTATCAAGCAATACTAAAGGATTAATAAAACATGGTAGACATAACCAAAAAAATTTAAAAGGATCTGAAAATGAACACACAACATAAAAAATAAAGGGAAACTATACAAATAAGGACCAAAGTAAAAGGGCAACAAATAAACAAAAGGACAAAGAAAAAATACTATGTACATAGTTTTAGGCTTAGTCGAGGAATTTTTATGGATTCTTTCCATTAATTGGTACCTTTAAAATTTTCCATCCCTTAGTCTCTATAACTTTTCTAGCAGATTGGTGGCCAAGATAAAGTAAACCAATTTCTATGCCTTCTTGAAAGGTTTGCTAATACATTGTGATAGGATGAAAAGTTAAAAAAATCCTTCATGTATGTTATCAAATCTAGATATGACCATACCAAAATATTATGTTACTCCTTTAGTAGTTGTAAATAGGTTTGCTTCTTGACTGTAATCAAATGAGTACCAGGCAAGAGTACACCAGGATCAATAATGTCATTTATGCACTCAAATTACTACTTGAAATAAAACTAAAAGAATTCATTCTTAGGAGCATAAAATAAAACCCCATCTTCATAAAATTTCATATTCAAAATATCATCTTCATTTTCAAACCCAGTATGAATAATAACTAGTTTCTTTATAATGTCCAAACTCCCAATAGAGTCACCCAATTCTACATCCATGTCCAACACTTATTTGAAAACAAACTTCTAATCTTCAATTGCATCATGGTTAGGTAACTCATTTACTTGTGTTATATTATCATCTCAATAAAATTCATATGCTGGGACACATACCTTATTGATTGCACTCAAAACAATTTCTACAGTAGTAACATTCATAATTTACATGAAGGTAGAAAACTTACATGGGGAGTCTTGATAATTGAACATCATAATTTCATCATCAGCATCAAATTTAGTATCAATATCATCTACATGTTCATCACTTAGTTTATTATTATCACATGGGGGATGTGAAAGAAATCCCCTATCATACCATTCAATATCAACATCAAAATATATAGCATTTACCTTAAGGTGTGATAATGGAGACACTTCCTTTATAGCCACTATATTATGACTTCTAACATCTTGTGTAGGCCTATTTGGTAGCCCCTTCTTATCTATATCTAGCTTATAGGACATCTCTTTGATAGTGGAGGCCAAAGTATTAATAGTATCTTCAAGCTTGGTTGTCCTAGATGGTGTTTGTTTCTAGATCAACCCACTTTGCATCAGTCTCCTTGTTCAAAGATTACCCACAACTTTTTTGTTAATTTTAATTTGGATGGCCATATTGAATTCTAATAATAATTTCATGGGATCTTTATCCCTCAAATAATATGCATCCATTTTTTTAAATGCATCATAGTATTTAATCAAGTATGATGTAACATTAGTCTTGATGTTCTTAGGTAGCCACATCATGGTCTTATTGAACCATGTATTAAAATCCTACACACACTCATTATGATTCCTTTTGATTTTTTCAAATTCATCTAAAAGAAACCTTGGATAAATCCTAGCACCATATTGAATTCTAAAAACATTCAACATCTCTTCCCATGAATCAATGCATCCATGGGGAAGGAAATTGAGCCATTCACTAGTGTCTTCCTCCCGCATGTGCACAAACAATTTAATGCACACATCCTCATGATCAACCTCATAATCTTCAATGATATTGTGAAAATCCCTTAAATTTTAATCACCACTCACTACATTGTTCCCTTATAATTTTAGAAGGCATTCTCTTACTTCATTTAGGACTTTAGTAGGATAACCTTCCATATCATTAAACTTTATAGGCCTAAATATGAGAATTTTAAATTCAATATGCTCAATATAATTTTGATCCTTATTCCTCATAATTGGTTCAATTAGAGGTTTAAGGATAATTTGAAAAGGGATGTGAGGAGGTGAATGAGGTGGACTTGAAGGATCAAACTTAGGATGGGATTCAACTAGTTGAAAAGGAGATGGATAATAAATTGGACTGTATATTTTTGAATAGTCAAAAGAACTATGAGAATATTTATTAATAGTAAGTTCAATAAACACAAGTTTAAATTTACCAAAATCTTGATATCCCAAGTAGTCCTTTGCAGCTATATTATGTCCTTTAATAGGCCTCCAAACTTGTCTCCTTCTTTGATGAAAACTTAGGGGGGAGACAAGTTTCTTATATGGGTCAAATTTTAAGGATAAACTTAGTCCTTTTATCTTTACAAGTAACATAAATCTTAAAGATAAAGATATTGAACATGGGCACTGATCTTTCTTTAAAACTAGATGATCTATTGGAGTCACTGCTAGAAGGAAAGTTCTTAATATAACCATTTAAAAATTTGTAGTGATGCATATTGAAACCATATCTATTTGAGGTTAGTGATGATATATTAAATCAAAGACAATTAAAATTTCAAATTCATGTTTAGAAAGGGGAAACCTCCTCAAAACATGATAAATCCACAACTCTTTACAATAAACAACATATGCCAATTATCAAATCTCAAAATTTCCTAACATGTTCCTAATTGATTACTATGGTGTTGATGTCCAAGATATGAACAAAATATTAGCAGATAAATTCACAAAATAAGTTACTTATAGCTCTAGCTCTCTACAAGATACCGTGATAATATAGGCCACAAGAAGTGTCCCCAATAATGGTGCTATAAAAAGTGTTGGTTCCTAGTTGTACACCTCTCTAGTCTAGCCTTTCACACTTGAAGAAAATGGTAAACAATGATGAAAAACTTGCTAGTATGTCATTATAGGTGGGGAAGGGTTTGGATTCAAGAATGGACCAAACTAGAGAAAATGACTGAGAGGCACCTATAAATGGCAGGGTTATCTCCCTATTACTTTTGGCTCTACCTAAACCAAGGTGAGAAGGCCTAAGGTGTAACTTGCTCACATGGAGAGATTATAAAATTTAGCATCCATGGGGATTATTGGCATAAGGAACAAATATGACCAGGGCATAGCCAAGTTTTCACACTTAACCCATGAAGGGTTTTCACATGAAATATAAAAATGCTATAAGTCATATATAAGTTACTAAAAATAGATATAAATGTGATTTCAACCTTCATTCAAAAGAATCTTTGACAACATAGGGGTTGAATAAAAGATTGCAATGCTAGGTTTTAGATCACAAAACATAGACACATGTTAACTATGCAATAATTATACATCTACTAGAAAATAACACTTATAATATGCATCTAGGTACATTATTTAAAGGTTAGGATGAATTAGATAATAATAGAGAGGAAAGATATGGTGGTGTGATGGAGATTTTTCAATTAGCAAGGGATATTACAATATTCATTACATTATTCTTATAAAAAATGTAGGGAAAACTCAAATACAAGATGAAACAAATGCCAAATGATCATTGAAATATTATAACATACACTAAAACTAAGATTTTAGAAGCTTTTCCCTATTAGATCCATAAACCTAGGGTTCCCTAACAAGTTATTAAACATCATACTTCCAAGTTACATGACAGAGAGGAATTTATAACCTAGACCCATGCTCAAAATGAAAACCATTAATGAACATGAACCCAAATATCCAATCAACATAATGTGTAAAACATATTTCTATATTTCACCAATAAGAAATAGCAATGAACCACAATCATTTGTATTAACTTGAAAATAAACATTACATGCATCAATGTTTCAAAATGCTACCATGGGGACAAACATTGTGGATTTGTTCCATGTTGGATAAGGGAGACATATAGAGATGGTATTAAAGCTTCCTAATGGCTATACAACTATAACCACCTTAGTAAGAGAGACAAATCACACACAATAGTGATCCCAAAATGTTAAAGGGCATATACTAAGAAATAACTATAGACCAACAATAATGACCACAATGACCAACATAATGGCCAACCAACCTCCTAAATAAAAGATAAGCCATTTATTTATCCATTTTCAATCTTGGAACTTTGGGTCTCCACTTTAAAAATTACAAAACAAGATTTTAGGTTTGCTAAGATACTTTTAACTAGAATATTCCATTTACCACACTTAATACCTTCATCTATTTACAAGAAAAAGCATTATTCTAACTACCTTTATAAGGAATTATGAAAATTTGGAGCATATCATTTGATATTTTGGATAAAACCACCTTTCACATGAGCTAAACAGAGGGTATTCATTTGAGGATCCAAAAAAACCATTTGTCTTTATGTGAAACTACCTAAAGATCCCCTTTATCATCTTCTTAGATAGATGAAAACTTCCTGAATAATTTCCCTTTCCCTATGCATGCCATGGAATAACCTGATCTTATGATGATGACTGGATAATATTCATGATTCATGAATTCTTGAGAGATCTTCTTTGGAGTGGTCCACCTTGGATTTTTAGACCTATAATATCTTTCCCATAGAGGATATGGGACCAACATAGAATGAGAAATACAATACCCAGGTTTACTTGACCTATTTACCTTTTTTTCTCCAATTTGTCTTTTCACATATTTACCCATTTTGTACCTTTTTCCTTATTCAATACATCTATCTTTTTGTGCAAATTTACTTTTTAATGCATAGATACATAATTCCCATTATTGACCTATTGGGCAAAATTTATCCCCTCTCAGCTATTTGCAACTTGCCAAGTTGCATTGGATAGTTATAACCCCCATGGGAAGTTCCCATAGGGAAATTTCAAATGAGCATATAAGGGGTTAGCAAATCTATATTGAAATATAGTGCACTCTGCTTAGAATTTTCACTTTTACAACTCCCTTACTTATGCAAGATTTTACACGAGTTCTTATCATTGCTCTTCTATTTTGAAATATGTCCATCTTTACTATTGATTTATCAAAATATGTGTTCCATCCATATAGCTTTGAAATTCCAATTATAATTTAAGTAACCAATAGATCAAAATGACCCTCATTCTTTAATTATATTGGAAATAGGCAATATATTAGTTCTACATCTACAAATGGGCTTTATACATTATCCATTTATCAAGGTCACAATTTAGGATTAGCATTTTACATGTTTAGAGACCTATTCCTTTGTCTAAAATTTATATTTTAATAAATTCTCTTGATCTCCTTACCTATAGAAAAACTAGTCACCTCTTAATTGTTTAACTTATGTTTTATTCATAACAACCATAGGAGATAAATTATGATCCTCATTTCTAAATTTTCAACTACTCATGGATAGAAGGGAAATATTATCATAATGAGCTTCCAAATGAAATATATCCAATCAAATTAAAATTGCCTTCAAACTTCCAATAGAACTCCCATGGTTCATTTTCAACCTACCTAGTCAATCTATTATTAATGAAAAAATCCTATATAATTTGGTTTGTAAAAAATCTTTAATGTTGACATGAATGCCTATATGGCATTCACCATGTCATGTTATTATTTAGTTCTTTAAACTATGACCTTTATCACCTATTAGACATGTGTCACTTTCTTATAGATCTTGAGCCCTTTAATGAGTCAGCTCTCACTTGCACCATTGATCCATGTGCATAGATCAACATGGACCATTGATCTCAATCTGAATGCTCAAATTCTATTGGTTGTTAATTTGGGATTAAATTTTATGTTTTTATGCCCATCATTTGATGTCCACATGAATGTCTTTTATGTCCATCTACCCATCAAATTTAAGCCCCAATTGAGAATTATTGTGGCTTAAATTTGACATCCATACACCCATCATTTGATGTATGCATGACCATCAATGATGTCTACATGAATATAAAATTTAATCCATTGATAGATAGCTATCATGTCTTATGTTTGACATATGCATGCCTATCATTTGACATTCACATGACTATCAATGACATCTATATGACCATTAAATTTAACTCCCATTCGATTATTAAGCATAATTTTGATGTCCACATGGCCATCACACTACTTATATTAATTTCTTTAAGACTCTTACTCTACAACATTTCTTCAAAAAAATTGTCTTCATTCAACCCTTGGGTCCTTGGCATTGTTGATCTTTGAAATTCTACAGACAAAATGTTTGAAAGATTGAACTATAGATTTTTTAGATAAAATGTCTGAATACTTTGACTTTAAATCTTTCAGACCAAATGTCTAAAGGGATAAGCTTTGAAATGCTTTAGAAAAAATTTCTAAAATCTTGAGATACAAAAAAAGTTTGAAGACTTAGTCTTGCCTGTGGATAAAATGTCCAAAGACTTTAAACTTTGCATTTTGTGAAACAATTAAACCTATCTCTTTTGCCGAAGAAATCAAATCTTTACACTTTTACTAAAGGGTAAGTCCCTTTCAATTTTTTTGAAGGTGCCCTTCAGAATTACCCTTCAGTATTTTGGAAGAACCTTCAAAAAAATTTCAAGGGCAACATGCATGAAAGAAATATCCTTCGGGGATTTTATAAAGTCAAAATGACCCTTTAGACTTTTTGTAGACACTTTGGCCAAAATAAATATGTCCTTACAATTTAATTAAAACCATGAAAATAGGCCTTCAAACAATTTGTGCGAATACTTTTTCCAAAAGACTCTAAAGGCTTTGTACCAAGTAAAGACCAAATTAACATAAGGAAATACCTAATGCAAAATGCCTAAAGAAAATAGACTAAGGAGATACCAAGTTAAATCATCTATCCACTTTAACATGACCTTGAAATTTTAAAGGAAAACTTTAAAATATTAATTTTCCTAATGACTTAAACATTGACACTCAGTTCAAGATGGCCTTAAGCATATACACTTGGCAAGGGCTCAATTGCTTTATGCAATTTTGGGCACTAACAAGGCCTATTAGCGACAAGCTAACTTAGATGACTAATTTAACATAATTAATAGATATAACCTATCAATAAACCTTAATGGACATGAAAAATAAGTCTCAATATTCATCCTCTATCCACTTGAATACTTTGACTTGGTCAACTCTGATTGGTACAATAATTTTTTGAGAAATTAGCACTTTCCTATAGGATCTACTCACACACTTGATAACTTAATCATACTTGAAGGTGCTTGGTAAAGTTTAATAAAACCTATAATATCTTACCTGATCATACCAACCCATTATGGGCAATTTTGATTATCATCTTCAACATTAGGTCATTATTAGGGTTGTAAGAGGGTTTAAACTTGTTTCTATTTTTAACAATCATTCATAAAGTATAGCCCCTCAGTCTAAAAATAAATTTTTAGAATTTTTAGGTAGGAAGCTTCCACATATACCATGAATATATAATATTCCAATGCAAAGGTTTTATGATCTAATGAGCATAAGACAATCTTTATTGTGTTGAGAACCCTTCATTTTGAGCACTCGAGAGACCTCAAAACCACTTTTTATGCCATGTCCTTCAAACTATGACCTCAAACTTCATTAAAAACATTGAAACAACATGCCTCACATTTGTAAATTCTTATATGATCTTGACCACTTTAAAATGTGATCATGATCCCTCATTAGGCCACACTCTCTCTCTCTCTTTGCTCTTCTAGACCTTGACCTGCAAACCATATTAGGCCTTAAAATTGACCGTTATGCCTCTTTCCATGCACTCTCCACATCACTCACATACTCAAGAAACATATATCATGCTTAATCACTTAAATAAATCCTTCATATTCCTTGAAAATAGATCATAACACCTCATTAGGCCATGTAGAGTCTAGAAGTATTCTAGGTGTAAAATCAGTCCGAAGGTCTTACCCTAGTAGGTTCACCATAAGACTTTTTTGAGTGCTCAAATTCCTATCATACATGTGAATTAAACCTCATACAACCACACATGCCTATGTGCACTCATCTCATCAAGCCACCATGTTCATTCCTTCTTACAAGATCTTTTCATGCTTTGACTAGGCTTAGGCTACTCAAAGACCTATACCTTCATACAACCATAAGGTATTAATTGAATTAAAATTCTCCTTTTCATGAAAACATATTTTGGTGACAAAAATCCATAAATTCCTTTTATCACATCAACACACTACCAACTAGGCACACATTATCATGCCATCAACCTCATGCGAGATGTATCATTGACATCAATGACAGTACTCAATATATTGGTCCTAAAAATTCAATTCCTTGATATTCAAATTATGACTTAGGTAACATCAGGGTTAATGGAATTTAATCTCTATGATTAATATTTTCCATCCATTAATAGATGTTGTAATATTTTTCTAATTTGTGCACATATAGAAATAGATTAGGCCACATAGGACACTTTGAAATATATTTCTTGGAGTAGATTATCATATGAAATGCCCACCTATAATTACATGTTGTGCCTCTTAAATAAGTTATCCTTATTCATGCCCCAAATCTACTATATACAATATGCCATCTTGCCAATTTTATAGAGAAATCCATTAATGATACTAAGTGGAAGGTCTGTAGTGATTAAGTGATTTTTATCCCTTTCCACATAAAGTATAGGAAAGATTATTTATTTGAGGAAATTGGTTGTCTTCCATGTTTTTTAGAATCATAGATAATCAAAATAAATGGGCATCTATGATTTATATTAGTTTTCTAAAGATTTTAAATAAACTAAAAATATTGAAACAAAATCAATGACCTAGATATCCTTCCTCCCAAGATTGGATTATTTACCAAATATCATAGACCCTACTCATCAACAAAAATTCAAATGACATTTCTAGAAGGTAGTGTCTTAACTTATGGAGTGTGAACATGATTATCAGAGCTTCTAGTTATATACTTGTGTAATTTTTATCTACATCTAAGATTTTTCAAAATTTTAAATGAATGGGTTGATCCAATCTTATGTCTCTTAGTTGTGATAGAATATCTCTTACTACAGTTCCTGAGGCATATACATTAAGATGAAATGTTTTTTTACAATTCATAGATACCAAAGTAGGATATGCTACAAGACTCTACTTTAAATTTATAAATATTATTTGGCACTAATTATTCCATCCAAACCTAGTGTCTTTGTGCAATAGATTTTCCATAGGATAAAATATATCCATGTAGCCTATTATTAATGTACCATAGTATTATGTATGACCCAAGAATTATTTCACCTCAATAAATATTTTAAGAGGTGGTATACACCAATAAATTTTTATTTTTTCTTGGTCAACCAAAATACCACCACTGCATACTAAATGAAATAAAAAGACATCAAAATGTGTAAATAATAAGCACTTATTTATCTTAAATTCAATATTCATAGCTCTACATCATTCTAAAATTAGTCATAGCTTAGATATGTGTTCCATGAATAAATAAAAAATAGCTAAAACATCTAGATGGACATCTAGGAAATCATGGATGAACTCTTTAAATATAATAACCATAGCCCTAGAGACCACAATAGGAACACTACTCAAGTCAAAATTCATTACCTTTTATTCAAAATATCCCCATTCCATTGAAAATGTGGTTTTATCTTGATCTTATATTATAATTAGTGTCTGATGGTGGCCATTGAATCCATATATAAAAGAATACATGTCATGTCATGCGATTGAATCCAAAAGTTAATAAATAAAATTAATTATGAATGGATCATTAATACAAGCATAATTTAGTGAATAAAATTCCACACATATTATTATTTCTCTATACTTTTTAGACTACACCACCATTGGGCTATCCCATCTTCTTTTTCCACTAGATAGATATTGTTTGATTCTTGCATCCTATCTAGTTTAACCTTTACCTTTAACTTCATGTTAGGGTTTGATATATAGTCACTTTTTAACAGTTTTTTGCACTCCTTTATCTCTATGTGCATATCCCATGGTGAAGCATATACACCTTTTACTTATGTGTCATTTGTTGAAAATACATTCTTATAATATCATAATAGTTGTAATCTTTATGATATCTCATTATGTGTTCACTAGTCACCTACAGTTATAGGTTTTGGCACAAACTATGTCAAAAAATTACCTACCAATTTCTTTAATTGATCTTGGTATATATTTTTTGAATCACTTAGAATTGAATCTTGTAATGTTTTATATCCTTATTACACCTAGATATTAAGATTTAAAAATTGTTGATATTTGGTGTAGTATGTAATTTTAGTTCTAAGATCCTCCACTTCTCACTTTGGTTCAAAACATTATTTAAATGTAATTATAAATCATTATCATTAGACCTAACCTATTCCTCCTTATTGATGATTCAATTGAAAATGTTTATTAACAACTACTCTTTATGTTTATTATCCTTATAGTTTTTGACAATTGTGTTCAAGTACTTATCTTCATCCTCCTATGAATTGTAGTCTTATGTACTCTTGAGATCCTCTACTCATATGTGAATAATAATATATTCATCTTTTGAATATATTATTATACCACAATATTCTCATGTTCAAAGATAATTTTTTGAATAAATTCATGTTAGACTTGTGGCTAATTATTATCATCACTTATGTGATCTTGATACATGTACCATGAATTTGGAATTGATGTTAGGTTATGCCTGAATATGTGTACCCAATATTTGGGTCCTACACCCTATGCACACCATACATCTACAAACCTATGTATATACATTTATGGACATGATATTTAATATAAAAGTGACCATTGTTCCATGAAAGTAGGTGGTTATTAGAGTTAATCTCATAATATTTATCAAGATTCATCCCATTGATATTGTTTTATGCTATAAACTTACCACCAAGTCACAATAATTACCTTTAGTGAACTCACCCTATGATCTATATTAGGCACATGATGTTGAAATCTGAATAAGAATTGACCCAAGTTGTCAACTAAAAATATTGAGGTAGTTGGAATTTTATGGAACAAACCATTCACATCAGATTCACCTCATGATCTCCTTTTACCCTATTCAACATGTGGGTATCTAAATTGCTAGTAATTGAAGACACTATTTCCCAAGCTAAAAGACCTTATTTGGTTGCCTTAGGATATTCAATGTCCATCACACCTACATTATATAATAAATACACTTCAAACATTGTTGGTGATCACATATAAGGTGACTTACATTATCCTATTTGTAACTATGGAACTTATGCCTCTATTGTCTTAGGTATTCAATAAAGTTGTCTAGTTGTTGTTTAGACTCCATTTATAAATGTTAAAAAGTTATACATTGTAGCTTATAGTGTTTTATGCTTATATTTTGTTCCCACCTTGAACCAACTATTTTATATATATATCTATATACATACATACATACATACATACATACATATATATATATATATATATATATATATGAATAGGAATAGGGTGAATTTTTATATTTAGGTATGATTTATGGCTTGCTATCATATTTATTCAAGGGTGAAATATGAATTTTATCCCATTGGTGTGTCTCCAACTAATTTCATATTGTATTAATGGTTGTCTGACCATAATAAGTCCCTTTATTAAAAATCAACATAGGGTAGTTAATTTTATCATATTCATGCCAATCACATCAATGTATCCTTAAAATAGTAAGTCAAAAACTTTTATTTCTACATCCTCTAGTCAACCCAAAGTTTATACCCTCTTGTAGTCTATGGAACTTAGCTTTACTAGATAATAACTAGAATTTAGTCATCCAAAAGCTTCCCATGTGGATATAATAATAATAATAATAATAATAATAATAATAATAATAATAATAATAATAATAATAATAATAATAATAATAATAATGAATGTGCCTAAAAAATTAAATAAAAACATTGCTACTTGATATCCTCTTATTAGATATCCATGTTAGATTCAACATCATAAGGAATTTTAGTATCCACATACCATACTACCTTATCAGTGTGTAATTAACTTCTTTGTCTACACTCCAACATGTTATGTAGAATATTTTTAATATTATATGATATGTCTTAAATTATTAGAGTGATTAAATTTTTTAAAATATCATTAAATCCACTAAATAATCCATCTTATCTCATGATGCACATAATTTATCCACACATATACACATAAGTGGATGTGGCATCACCATCTAACATAGTATTAATGTATGTTATGAATAACTGTAATGACTTAATACATCAAATATATTTCTTTCATAGGTTTAGGATATTTATAATGTTGAACATTTATTATTCTCTAATCCTATGGCATTTTAAAGTAAGGTAATCTCTACTCTTCATGTATATGTCACATAACTTATATATGAATGTAGAATCCCTACGATCTAAATTTATCAGGTTCACATTTTACATAAGATTATATTTCCTCTATTTTTATAATATTGAAAAATATTCAATGTGGTGTTGTTCCAAAACTCTATAATAAATGTAATACATCAACCTCTAAGGATTAGTTGGAAAATTTCATCTAAATTTGTTTTATTATCTACAAAAGTAAAAAATAATGGGTGGTTGAACCTATCTTTTATCTAGTCTATGATTAACTCCTTGGTAACCACCTCTATACCCACCTTTATATCCAAATTTTATCTGATGAAAACCATAACATCGATGTTTCTAAACCTTATATCCTCCTTGTCACTAAGGGTAAATCTAGCCCTATTATTCTTGGCCATCATATCCCATGTTTTGTTCCTTGGGGAAATGATAGATTCCATATTGATTGTTATTATTAGGGTGATTTAGTGTTTCATGGTTATTGATACTATGGAGATGGATAATACCATCCTACCTAGTATTAGGTAGACTATGGTATCCAACCTACTAGGGTTTAGGTTTGATACTACGCTAAATTCTATACCCATCCATGAATAACTTGCATCACAATTGTCATGTCGACACTCAAGATTGAAATACCTAATTTTACAAAGGGAATCTATTATTATGCTACTTATAAAGACATTCTCGGTGATGTCTTCCTTCAACTCATGGAGTGCTCATAATTTTTTTTATCGTTATTGTGTAACTTATAGAATCTAAAATATACACTCTAAGTTTGTTGAGTGTAATATTGTAAGAGATGGCATTTTTTAGTTGCATTCCATATTACTCGACATAGTTCACATAATTATATCTTGAATTTTGTGTAGTCACTATTTTGGTGCTCCTATTTTTCATACTACATACACTAGAGGCATAGCCTAGGCCTATTAATTTCATACAACTCATCCATAGTTTACACAAAAAAATCTATATTTTCATTAGTTTTTTCAATATGTTGTGGAGTATACCCATAATCATATATCTAATCCATATAGATGGAATCTACCTAAGTATCCAAATTATTAATGAATTGTATCTGAATAATGGAAAACATAATCCAATGTTGAAATATTTATACAAACCATGTAACCTTATCTATATCCTAAAATATAAAATTTACTTTGTTCATTACATCATAAAATATGTGATCATAATCCCATATAGGCTCACCTAATTTTTGTCTAATCTCTCTCATTTTTTTAATTATCTAACTTATAAATTTATTCATTTCTTTTTCTCCTATCAATTGATATTTAACATCTTTAAATATTACTTTGGCATATTGCTTTTGTATATGAAATTTATATCTCTTTATATTGGGGCTCCCATGAGATCTCCCTTCTTTTCATCATTTATAGTTACATTTTTAATCTATAATTTAAATTTCAACTTAACAAATGTTTTTCTAGGTTATTATAACCATATTATGGTGTAAAAGTGAAAACAATCATGCATTGAGAGCCATGATCTCTGTGTTCACACTTGAAACTAGTGGAATTTGTGGACTAGACTTTGCCAATGCCTTAATATTTTTTATGACTTAAATAGAATCTTAATCAATTTATTCCTATCCAAAATTTTCTTGTTGTCTTCAATATATTTCCAATATATATCTATAAAATAATCAAACCACATACTATATATACCATCTTCTACACTATTTATTCTTTCTATCAATAAGTTAGGCATATGGGATGTGTAACCTTGAAATGAATGATTAATATTTGTGACTTTTGATTTATTTGAAATTGAACCTAAATTTAATCCTATGACTTAAAATAATTTTTTCAAAATATTAATCCTTATGTTCTCCAAATAATATCTTCCCTTGTAATTATGATTTAAAAATACCTTCTAATTGATCTAATCACTCCTCTTCTTTCTTTCTAATTTATTTTGTATCGTAAAAATATATTTTATAATGTCATTCTATATTTATGCTATGATTTTTACATTATCTTCTATAAACCCTCTCATTTACTCATCCTCATCCTCTCCAAATCATTTGGCTCTTCCCTTGGCTCTCGTTCTTTAGTTATCCTGTAAAATATCTAATCTACTCCCACTCATAACTAAATTAGGATTATTCTATTTATTTCATCTTCTCTATTGTTTTAAGTCTCGTCATAGTCCTCTAGTTCACTTTTATTTCTACCTATTTGTGTCCTCCATCTTCTAGATTCAGGTTCAAGTTTCCCTTTCAATTATTCATAATTCACTTCATTATCTTGAACATCCCCCTAATGCCCAAAGTGAATAATACAGGTTTGTATGTGTGGTCACCACGTATTTTATATAGTAAACATTATGATGATATTAGGTAGTTGTTTTATAAAATTTCCTTTAATGTCTCTACCAAATAGATCCTACATAGCCTCAAATATAATGTATCCTTATAAAAAAATTAGTTATGTATCTGTTAATGGTAGTTCTTATCCAATGATACATTGCATGAGTCTAATTAGTATCTATTTTTCATAGCTTTTCTAGTCTCTCTTCCATCCAAAATGATATTTATGTTTATCTTAACTTAAAATAGTAGTATTTAAGTCTTGATAACCACACAACTAGTATTCAAGGCAACTCACATAAAAATATTTCATATATTTAACTATATATGTTCATGAATTTATTTTTTGAATGGATTCCTATCCTATTTGCCTCTTATTATTCTAAATTGTGAATTATTTCTTATAAAAATCATTCTAGGTCTCTTTATGTAGGTAACCATCTGAACACATTTTAACACTACACGCTCAGTGCACTATTATTAGCAAAGGTTCCTACAAAACCCATGTAAACATGAAAATGTGTGTTTATGTGGAAAGTAGGATGGAGACTCAATGTGTAGACATATTTATAGAACAATTCAAATCTCTATTTAGTTTATAATCACATATTTATCTATAAAAATACAAACTAAAATTTACATAACCTTCATTATTATTAAATAATTAAATAGATTTGAAAAAACAAAGTATACATTATGCAGAGAATAAGTACAAAAATACATAATGTAAGACAATCATACTATATCTATAATTTATAAATCCTTTCCATTACAACTAATCACTATTTTTATAAATTTACAATGCTTTGTTGTTTGACTTTCCATCTTTTTGGTTCAATCTCAAAGTTGCATTTTCTCATTCCACATAATTTTGGAATACATACATAGGTTGAATAAATATAAAATGAAATGTGTTAAATAGGACGATATTCATCACAAATTTCTTATACATATACACAATTTAATTTTACATTGCATTCTACTAATAATATTACAACATATGATTCTTCTTCAAATTTAGAAACTTATATAGTTGGAATTACTTATATGGCACAAAATATTGTTCTTTCTTATCAAGTGGTTAGGTAAAAATATGAGCATCCCCTTGATGATATAACTATTTGACACATTATAATATTCCTTTTCACTCCCCTATATGGGCTAAGAGCCCTGATTAAATTACTTGCATAATACCTACTTTTACATAGCTTCTTTGTTAGTCATACCTTATTAATTATTCTTCCATAGCGATATAAATTTATTCTAGCCACTAGTTTCATCCTTTAAATTTGGGTAACTTATTCATTTTTTGTATTTAACTCAATTTTAACAACCCAAAATAGCCATATAATCTTTAAATATATGTGTCTTTCATGGAAACTCATTTTACTTAATCATTTCACATCTCTACATGCTATAAGGTTTCATATGTAATTTTAGGCTCACACATACTAAATTTTACATTTGTTTACATGGATAAACTTTTCATTATCTAAAAATTACACTTATAATTGGGGAATCTCACATTACTTAACCCTCACCATTCTTTACTTTATAACCTTATTGAGGGTTGTTTGAATCTTCCCATTCTTTTTATAAAATTTTAACCATGCTTCTTCTATTGAATTTTTATAGAATTTTAATATTTAAAGTATGGGTGATTCTATTTTCACATATGATAAAATAAAATAAATTCATATATCCTATAAATTTCCCCCAAAAATGAGAGTATTTGCAACAAATAAAAATTGGGACATGTAGGCATCTTTATATGTTGTTGAACATGTTTTTTCTTGTCATATAACTTTCTCTTTCATTAAATAGTATATTTTAAAGTCATGATGCTTTCACAAGATATCTGAGTGTGCAACATGATAAAATTCATAGTGGAAACAAATATTCACATAAATAAAAAGTGTTATGATCAAAAATTTTAATATATAATCAATTTAGACAATTTTGTAGAAGGCAAAAAACAAAGCACTGGGCACTTGTCCCCTATTTTTAACCTATCCCTATGTGTCTAAACTTTTTATTTTCAATTGAAATATAATCACATCAACTTTTTATACAATTTTTTTTAACACATACTGAAATTAACACTCAAATATCTATCAATTTTTAAGCTAAAGTAAACTTTTAAAGGGTCTCGATGTTGCTCAAGACTTTCACCCAACAACCTTGCTTCATAGAGGCATAAATTTTTTCTATATGAGTAATTTTTAGGTTGAATTTATCCATAACATATTTTACATGTGGATATTTAAATTAAAATACATATTCTAATCCTTTATTCTATCTTCACATATGTATTTGTGAATATTCTACATACTCAATTGATGATATATATATATATATATATATATATATATATATATATATATATATATATATATATATATATATATATATATATATATATATATATATATATATATATATATATAACCTATTTTAACTTCATTTGTTGTATTTTACTATAACATGATTATTTCATTTTATAACATGGTCCACACTTGTTTTATTCTTGTATTCAACCCTTGGTCTTGTATATGTTAACTATATAACTTACTTGTATGTCTCAACCATACTTTTTGTGTGTGTCATGTAGCCTTACATGCTTTTGTGACATATCTTGTGTCCCTTGTATTCATCCTTTTGACATATATGAAACAAAATGCACTCTTTATGACATCTTACATGTCCCTTGTATTCAACCTCTAAGGTAATATTGCATGACAATTGTTTGACTTTTCTTACATGCTTTCTATTTGGATACTATGGTTCCATTATTCTTATTAGGCACTAAGATCTATATACTTATTTACCTATGATTCTATGATACACATCACACACATATTATCTTTGTGATTCAACATTTCAACTTTTTGATGTACTATGTTTACAATACATATGTAACAACTCACAACTCTTACATGATTTTCAATTAATTCAATTTTCCATCTAAAAAATTTCAATACAAATTACATATATGCACATGTTATTACATTATTATCTATATTTAACAAATGCTCACTTTCTATTTTGAGATAAATTATTTTAAATGTAATTTCCCTCATCTCAAAAGGAGTGAATCACAATGGGACTTTTTAAAGTAATACATTTTAAGTTTTGGCAACTGAAAATATTTAAAAATAATAAAATTTAAGATTATGGGGCATTACACATGCTTATTTACTCCACTGAATTAGATACTTAAGAACATACACACTTGTATGAAGATAGTACAAGTCTTCAAAACGTTTTTCAAAACATAAAATTTAGAACTCAATACAATATAGGGAGCATGATAATAATTAATGACCAGGATACTATTTTAGAAAATCAAAATTCTCTTTAAAAAAAAACAAGTATCAAGGTTTTTTGAAAAAATTATAGTTTGAATCTAGATCTATCTACAAGGGTGTGAAACATCATTTTAAAGTGGACCATGTTCATGATTATTGTCACTTTACCTTTTGGTTTAAGTTTGGGAAGCCATCTACTAGTTTCCACCTCTTCTCCTTAAATTTTAACATGTAGACCACATGAGATCTTAGTGATTCTCAGTATTTTTTTTACACTTTAGTAAACCATTTTTTTCATTCTCATATCTTCACTCATTTTTATGGAAATCTACAATGGTTAGAGAATATATATTTATAACTTAAGAATCTACACTAATTCTTCATATTTAAATTTGATCAATTTAAATTCAACACTTCTACACATGCCTCAATAAGGGGGCATGCACATCTCAATGATAAAGACAAAGTGCGTATACATACTCAAGTATCTCATTTATGTTTATCTACTAATTCATGAATCACTATAATAAACAGGGTATTTTATGGGGAAGGGATGTATAAATTTAAATTAAATAAATAAATTCTTGACATTACTAGTCTTTAATGTATTTAACCTTGTTTGCCTAACATGCCAATCTGATAACCATTTATCCATATGAGATCCTTACATTTACTTCATTTATTATGAACATATTCTACAATTTCCTAATTTATTACTAAACATACTTAATCAATAAACACTTCACTACCAATCTAATTTCAAAATCCTTTGTCCAACCCAGACAAGTGCGTACTAGGTAGATAAGGACCCATTGCACACCTATCCACTAGTTTTTACTTTCCCATAATACTCCAATAGCTATTTAGAAAAAAACACGTTTACTAATGGATATCCCATGACAAAAAATATGTTGGTTATCAAAAAAAATTCAAAGAGTCTATTATAATATCACATCAAGTGTCTCACTTCAAGCACCATATTAAAGTAGCTAACAATCTCTTTCAAAGGAAATTCAAAATCACTTATCTACTAAAAAAATATCCTTACTATAATTATGTTTCACTAATATAATCATTGTCCAAGTTAACATTAATTTTATTATGGGTTTAGGCCATCATTTATCAAGAATTTTAATACAAAATTATAATTTCAATCATCTACTATCTTCCCCATAAGGATAACTACATTTATTTGAATTCTATTGAGACAATGTAGGAAGCAATCAGTCGATAAAGGGTTTTCATAGGATATCTTAGACATATCTCACTACCCAAACTTTATCCCTATTTAAATTTGATTTTTTTTCTTCCTTGTGCATGATAGGATTTTTAATCTGCAAGTGATCCACAAAGATACACATAATAAGTTAATCTATAGAAAAATCTCAATAGTCTCAAAAGTTTAGATTCAATGCATAACCAATATGGAAAAAGTAACACTAGAGATAAATAATGCATTGTGACCATATCTAAATACTACACACTTGTCCCAAAATATAGTAGGTAATGTTTTTAATTAATAGCTTTTTTAGTTATCCACTAAAAAATAGATATAGTCACAGTCAATGAAAACATAATATAGAAAAAATTAGTTTGCAAGGAAATCTCACTAACCCTAACCTTAGTTGATATTTTTTTATTAATTTACAACTTATGTAAACTATTTATATCATAATTTTTTTACATTATACTAGTTATTTATGTCTTTTAGTTTAGAATAATTTACAATTAATTTCCCCAATAATTATTTCTAAGGTTAAATAATAAAAAATAAAAGTGTTGTGGGAATATGAAATAAAAATTAAGAAAAAATAAAATATAAATGTCCTATAAGAATCCCAAGTAATATTTCTCAATTTGTGTGATAATTTAATAGAACAAATAGAGAACATATATTATATGGAAATTCATAGGAATAAATAGGTTTTAGGTTATATTTTAGTAGAATAAATCAAGAACATATGTGATAGGTGTATCCAAAGTTTTGGTTCTCATATCTTTGCACATTTTTAAGGTAATCTAAAAAGGTTAGAGAACATATACTTATAAATAATCTACAATGATTCTTCAAATTTATATTTGATCACTATAAATTCAACACTTCTACACATTCCTCAATAAGGGGGCATTCACATCTCAATAACAAAGACAAAGTGTGTATACACACTCAAGTATCACATAATTTTACTCTACTAATTTATGAGTCAATATAATAAGGGGGGCCTTTTGAGGGGGGGGGGATGTAGACATTTAAATTATATAAATAAATTATTGACATTAATTTTCATTAATTTATTATGAATTTATTGTCTAACTCACCATTATAATAACCATTTATCCATATTAGATCCTTTTAAGTATTTCAATTACTATGAACATATTTTAGAATTTCTTAATTTATTCCTAAAGATACTTAATCGGTAAATACTTCACTGGATATATAATTTCAAAAGCCTTTGTCCAATCCATATAAGTGTGCACTAGAAAGATAAGGACCCATTTCACACCTATCCACTTATTTTTACTTGTCCATAGTGCTCTAATAGCTAGTTTAAAAAATAACCCATTTACTAATGGATATTCTATGAGAAAAAAATGTTGGTTATTAGAAAAAATTCAAAAGAGTCTCTTATAAACTAAATTAAAACACCCAATAAAATTAGATAATAATCTCTTTAAAAATAAATTAAGAAATCACTTATCTATTCAAAAAAGAACTCTACTACAATTATATTACATTAATACAATCAATGGTCAAGATAAAAGTATTTTATTGTAGGTTTAGGCCATCCTTTGTCAAGAATTCTAATACAAATTTATAATTACATTCATTTATTAAATTACCCTTAATTATAACTAAATTGGTCTAAGGTCCATTTAGACTATGTAGTAATCACTTAGTCAACAAGGGGTTTTGATAGGATAGCTCAGACATATCCCACTACCCTAAATTTATCCTCATTTGAATTTGTTCTTGTTTGATTCCTTGTGTAGGCTGATTTATTTATATTTTAAATTATTCACACACCTAAATATATTTCAAATCTAATAAGTTGATCTATATAAAAATCTCAATAGTCTTAAAATTTTAGATTTAGTGCATAGACAACATGGACAATGTCACATTAGAGAACAACAGTGTGTTGTGACCCTATCTAGAAACTTCTCACTTCTCCAAAAACATAGTGAGGTAATGTTTTGTATAATTATTATTTTTAGTTCTCCACTAATATGCTTGTATAGTCGCAATTAGTGATAGTATAATATAGAAAAAATATATTTTGCATGGAAATCTCTCTAACCCTAACCTTAGTTGATAATTTTATTAATTTAAAACTTTTGTAAACTTTAAATATATCACTATATTTTACATTAGGCTGAATATTTCTCTCTCTTACTTTATAAATATTTAGATTTAATTTCCACAATAATTAACTATAAGGGTAAATAATAAATAATAAATCTACTATGGGAATTTAAAATAAAAACTAACAAGATATACAATATAAATGTCCTAGAAGAAACCCAAGTAATATTACTCAATTTCTGTGATCATTTAATAGAATAAATAGAGAACATATGTGATAGGGGAAGTTATAGGAAGAAGTAATTTTTTGGTGATCTTTTAGTAGAATAAATTAAGAACATAATAAGTAAATGTTAAGTAAGAAATAAGTAAACATTATGTGTTATTTGAAGCTGAAGGAAAGAAGATAGTTCTCACTACAGTTCCAAAATGGAGTTGTATAGAAGATAAATATTTATAGTCATTTTCTATTTTATATTTTATAAAAAAAAATATAAGTTAGATACAAAAATGTAGTATTTTAGTTTTAAACTAAAGGAAGGTAAAAATGAAATTATAGGTGTGGAAGCCAAGCCAATTTGGAAGGTAAAGGAGGTCAAAGGGGATATTTCTATCTATGCTAATACTCCCTTCAAAATCATATGAAAATGAGGAAAACTAAAGTTAATGATAAAATAAATAATTATGAAATGAACCCCAAGGTAAAGAAGGACACGATAATTGTGATGGACTAGACTATGGAAGGCCTGAGTAACCACACTAGGGGAAGAATCACAAAGACTAAATTGAAGAAACATAAAGACAAGGTTGAATTAGTAATCATTGAGGATTAAGAAAGCTTTGAGGAGTCTTTTAGGTAATTTTTGTTGGGTTTTTTCTCGTGTTCCTTTCTATTGTCTAGGTTAGTCTTGTGGTGTTGGTGGAGTTTTTGTTGAAGTCCTTTTATGTTGTTTGGCCCAAGGGGCCTATCTCTTAGTATTATGTTTTTGTCTATATTGTATATCTGTTGAAATTTGTGGTTTCAATATTCCTACAAAACCTATTATTTACTTGATCAAATTAAAAAAAAAGTAGTCTTTTCTTTACGCTATTTCATATATTATTTTAATTTTACTAAATCCTATGGTGTTTTTCTACTTTATATTTCATTTCATTTTTACCTGCTCTCATTACTTTTTGAATATTAATGGCACTATAAAATTCTATCTATTGTTACCTTAAATATTCTCTTCATTGGAATTTCTTTAAAAACCTTGAAATATAAACAAAATCCAAACATGAAAAAAATATAATGTTTATAATTATGCTTGACGTATACCACTAGTTTTGAAAGTAATAAGTGGGATATTGTATAAGACACCTGAATTTAAAATTATAAAATTACATGGGCAAGATAATTGTTTATGTTGATTTTTTTTTTGAAAATTATGAGTGGGAACATTCTAAAAATTGAATTCTTTATACATAATAATCTGTAGGTCTATCAAAAATTTAAAATAGAAAAGTACTGATTGGTAAATTCATTAAAAGGTAAATATATTTCACCAATATTTGAATCAATTTATGATACAATATATATTCACATATATTAATAATAATAATTTATTTTTTATTAGATGGGATAAAGAAATGGGTTAAGGGACCCATTCCTAAGACAAAGCTAAATCCATAAGATAGACAATTACAGTAAGTAGGACAAAAAACCAAAAAGAGTACTTAGACTCAACAAACTAGTAATCAACTCTAACCATGAACAAGTTCATGAAAATAACCTACAAAAAAGACTTCAAAATATTGGAAACTAAGAATTTATGGGTCTAAGTCCTTTGACTTTTAGTAAAACACTAGCTTCTATAGAGAGTCTATGATTTTCTTCTTCCTCTTAATCCCCATAGTTCTAACTTCTACCTTTTCCTAACCTATATTCTTTCTTTATTCTTCTCCTCCTCATCCCTAGTTATAAATTTTATTTTTAATATGTGGGGATATTCCCAAATTCTCTTCTCCATCTTTCTTATTATCTCCTTCCCCATGAAAAAATCCTTTGAGGACAATAATGCTTGTATCTTATCAACTTCATTTGATATTTCAAAGCTCAACAACCTCTAAATAATGACCTTAGTCTATATATTTTTAAGGGATTATTCAATTTGATCTGATAGATTGTATTTAAAATAAAAATGACCCAAAATAGAAATAGAGTCGATATACACAAGAATACCCTTCTAACTATGCTTAGGATGAAAATCCCCCAAAGCATTTCCTTCAACTAACCCATCTATTTTTCCCTCTTATGATCCTAAAAAATCCTTGCTAACTATAGTAGAATCATCTTGGTCACTTTGGATATGGATAGCCTCTAAGATAGATTTACTCTAGAGTGGTTCCCCCTTTCAAAAATTAACAAAATAAGTCCCTATTAGATAATGTTAGTTGGTAGGTTAATCTTAAAATTATCAATACAAACCTCAAGAGACTTCAACAAGAAGAAATGGATGCTAATGGGATGACCTCTAAATTTTTTGACAAAGATACAAATATGGGAGAAGATGATAATATGCATTCCATTGAGGGTTATGTATTTCATAACCTATAAACAAACATCAATCCATATTCTTGGCAAGTCAAACTGGAGAAACCCTTGTAGGTTAGATGACTTAGGTTTTCTTTTCCATAACTATAAAAAATAATAAATACCTCCTCTTTACCTTTTTAATCTTTAAAATATTTAAACCCATTACAAACCATACATGTGATTTCTCAAATTATTTATTCAGAGATGGTGATTTTTAGGTTGGGCATCCTAAATTTTCTCTTTGCCCATCCTCTAGTGAAATCACAAGAAATTTCCACATCATGACCTAGTATCCTTTTCATGATATTTTATATACCTCCCTTCACCATTTTTTTTACAAACATAGGGTCCTCCTTGACCTCTGTGAAAGAAATAGATTCTACCCTATCACACTATCCACCCATGTTAAGCTTATTATCTTCACTGTGATTTTTTAAAAAAGAATAAGTATCTATCAAGTTTGAAAATCCCTTATTTGTCCTTCAACTTAAAGTAATAACTATTAAAAATGATCCATTCCACTCATGTATAGCCTTAAGATGTGAAAGGCTCATGAATTCAAAACACATGACTTTGAGATTATTCCCATGCAACTTAGATTTATAAATAATGATAATCATTAATTCACACATTAGATTGAGATTTATCATATTAAATGATAATTGTGACATCATTAGGGATGTCCACATCACCTTTCCAATGCATGAGAGAGTTGCATGTAACCCTTATATTATCCATCTTTTCAGCACTTTTGGTGCCTTCCCTATAGTCATGACCAATAGAGAAAACTTTGCTTGATGTTAGAAGGGATTTAGAATCCTCCATTATGCTGGTAATCAACCAGGAAGGCTGAGAGGTTCCCTTAAGGAACTTGATAATATTTAATAAATCCCCTTCCACTTGAAGGTTCTCCACTCCCATCTTAGCATCCAACTCAATTCCACACCAAGCTAACGATGATTCTAACATATGGTTAGTTTGAATCCCTAGAGGACCCACATATGTTTCCAAAAGATTACCATTCGATTCCCAAATTACCCCACCACCTCCTACTAGATCAGGATTCCCTTTCACTATAACATTAAAATTCAACTTATACCATAAATTTGGAAGCTGAATCCACTTTATCAATGATATACCAACAAACTACTTTTGAGCTTGAGTAGGGATCAATAGTTTTAATCGTTGAAGATCCTGAGACAGATGAAGGGGAGGGGTCACAAAAATAATAAATAAATGCTAACCAATTCTCCTTATTAGATGTCATTATCATCTTAAAAGTGAAATTGGGACAAGGATTCAAGTTTTCAAAGATAGTAAAATTTTTGGACTTACTTATTCCCTAAAAAATATGGGGGAGACTAAATCCCACCAAAAAATCAATGGGGGGTAATCCTAAGGGGCCTTCTATTAATAGATCAAGTCTTGTATATATTTTGAGAAGACCCAAGAGTAATTAGACAAAAAGAAACACTAAAGAATGGAAGAGGTAAAAGAGAAGAAAAGGAAGAGATGATTAGAAGATTCAACCTCCTTTATACAAAGAACACACGTGTTAGAAATTAAGAAACTCATTTTCATTAAGTTACCCACTATGATGATTTTATTTTGGGTAGCTAACCAATATAAAATTAATTTTGAGATTTATATTTATTATCTACAAGATATTCCAATTTTCCTCCAATCCTTATTGGTCCCATAACAATTGGTAACCAAATTTAATCAAGAATAGACCACTAGGATTTACCTTCTAGATAAGTTTATCATCTTTGGGAAATATGTTGATGTGAGTAATCTTAATTTGGTTGTTTAGATCCTAGAGAAAAATAATTTCTTGTTGATTCATTCTTTATTTATGTAGGATCTTCCACTTTTTGCTTCCATCAACCTCCTACTAGTATTCATACACTTTGTGACCCACCACCTCCTTTAAATAATCTCTTTGTCTTGTTAAAACTTGAGAGGATCCTAGTGAAAGTTGATTAATCTAATGGTCATCCAAAAATCCCCTCTAATACCTCTTCTTATTTTCAAATTTATTTCTCTTTTAAGATCCCTTCCCTTACAAATGGATTTCCAAAAAACTACCCTGCTTGTTAGGTCCTTCTTACAATAATGAAATAGTAACCCTCCCTAAAATTGGGATATGTCTTTAATTATTCTCATCCATTGGTTATATTCTTTCATCACCTTCCATCCTTGTTTGAATAGTAGAGCTTGGTTCATTTATTTCACCTTACTATGACCCAATCCCTCTTTACCTTTAGACAAGCCTATTTTTTCCCAAGAGATAAGGGGAAATTTGAACCTATCTTCCATCCCCATCTAGAGTAACTTATTCTATAATTATGCTATTTGGTTCACCACTTTACCCAAAATTATAAACAAGGACATAAAATAGATTGGGATAATCTATAGGGATCTTTTAAGTAATTACAATTTATTAGCTTGAGATAATAGATTCCCTTTCCATCAATCGATTTGTATCCTATCAATTAGTCAGTTCCAAAATTTAGATTTCATTTTGCCTTAGAAAAGAGGGATACCCAAGTATTAAGAAGGGATATTTTTTATTACACACCCAAGAATCTAGGAAATCTTCACCTACAAGCAAGCCAGAGTATTGATGAAAAATAAAGAACTTTTAAAAAAGTTAACACATTATCCTGACACTACCTCATAGATATTAAGAATTTTCCTAGAGTATTTACCTTCTAACACTAGGGCTTCTCCCATCATTAAATTATCTTCCACAAATTATTGATGCATTCATTATTTAGTATTAGGGGCCTCCTTAATACCCTTGATAATTCTAAAAGATCTAGCTTTTTTGATGATTTTACTCAATATTTAATCCATCAAGATGAAAAGGTAGGGAGATAGAGGGTCTCCTTGATGAAGACCTATACCCATTATAAAAAATACTTTAGTAACCCCATTTATGATGACCAAATACATGGGGGAAGAAATGTAGGAAGAGATTAGGTTCCTTACAACCTGGTTGAACCCAAACTTACGTATAATTTTATTGAGAAAAATCCATGAGACACTATCATAAACTTTGTTCATGTTGATCTTGAGAAACATTCCCTATCTAGAAGAGTTGGAAACCAAGTGGATATTTTCACATGAAATAATTATGCCATCTAGTATTTGTCTACCATAAAAAAATTCCCCTTGTTATTATGCTATGATCTTATTAAGAAGCATTTAAATTCTTAAGACCAAGCCTTTAGTGCAGATCTTATAGAAAGTGGAGCATAGGCTGATAGGTCTAAAATCCTTCAATTTGTTTGATTCATGTTTCTTAGGAATCAAGACCAAAAAAGTGTTTTTAAATTCCTGAAGCATTGTACCTGATTTAAAAAATTTAATCACTACAAGACAAAATTCATTTTGTATAATGTCCTAGAAAACTTAAAAGAAAAAAAAGGAGGAAATACATATGGGCCTAAGGATTTATCTCCTTCCAAAGAGAAAATTTTGGATCTAATATCATCATTAGAAGGTATAAAAATAATATAATCATTGTTTTCTTGAGATATGACCCCCTAAATAATATTTAAAACATGTTCCTCTAACTAAAAGTCTTAAGAGGGAACAAGTGTCAGAATATTCCTATTTAAATTAACAATTTGTAATTCAATGTATTTTTCCTCTTTATAAATAACCACATCTTCTACCATGATTTTTGAAATTTTTGTATTGTAGAATTTTTTTAAATCTAAGTGATGACATTACTTTGTGTTCCTATCACCTTCCTTAAGCCACATTTTCTTAGATTTTTGACACCAAAAGATTTCTTCCTTTGCTTCCAAATTGTGAAATAAACTCAAAAGTTCCCTTTCTTTATCTTGAGAATAATTAAATATTATATGTCCATAAATGAATAATAAATTATTTATAAGAGTAGATGAACATTAAGGTATACCACATATGATAATATATAGGTCTAAAATTATGATGTTAAATGAATGACTTTTATATTTTTAAATATATTATTAAATGATAACTACATGTCAATGAATAAATTTATAATTATTTAAATGATTAAGTATTTATTTATAAACATAAATTTGAATATTGAAATTGTGTACATATAGACATGAATATATAACTCTGTACTTTTAAAATTTATAATTTTTATTCAATTAATAAATCATGTATTTGTAGTGTTATATATTTATATTCTTAAAAAATTTCAATAAAAATTTAAAATATAAAACATAATAAGTGGAAATATACATAATTTATCCTCATATACACATATTTATGAATGCAAGTATAATGTTTAAACAATGAAATATTAAAAAATTTAATTAGAAATGTCAAATTTATAAATAATTATCATAGTACACCATTGATAATATAAAAAAACATGGGTGGAAATGCCACACCCATAATGCCAAAAATAGATCAAGACAAGCCTCAAGTGAGTAATTACATCACAACATAAAAAAAAAAATTGTACTATAAATTTCAAAATTGAGGTTCAATCAAAAAAGTGATAAAACTAAAGCTTAAAAACACAAAGAGTAAGGACATTAGGCAATAGTGTTAAACATGTCAACTAGAGGAGATAGAGCAAGGGGACTATCCAAATTGCCCCTAAAAACTAGTGCCTAAAGAATCCTCTATGTTAGGTACATATTAACACCAATTTTTTTGATAAATTTCTTCAGAATCCACCTCCTTCTAAGATGGGTAAGTGGAAATATCCACATGATGAAACATTTTTTGTGTAGGATCCCACCAACTAAATATATTCCTTTTGACATATACATTTAAATATGAAATATATAAAAATCATTTATATATATATATATATATATATAAGATAATAATATAATTATTCCTAAATATAATATTTAAAAATAAAAATGAGACATAATGTCAAACATTAGTCTATAATATTGTCCTAATAATTACTTAGAATCTAATGGAAAATAGGCTAAAGGAAAATCCCTAATATTACTAGAAATCTAGTGGATACCTAGTTTTAAACAATCATACATTATAAAAAATAATAGAAAAATATCAAATATAATATCATAATCCTCCAAGCACTAATTCTCTTTTTCACTAAAAGAGTGATCTCCATGAGGAGACAAGAAATACATAATTTGGAAGGTAATAAAAAGAAGAAATCTAATAAGGATAACTTAACCAAGGGTAGGAAGGATGTGGATTCCCCTTCCCCCCACCCTGTTCACCCACAAGAGGGTGAGAAGAAGGACAAAAGGAAATCCTGGGGTTCTTTTCCTCTAAATATCTCAGGCAAGAAAATTAATAGAAGTTTCCAATACCCCTAGGGCATAAAAAAACATAAATTTGAAATCCAAAAATTAAAATTAGTAGAGGTATAGAAGAGGGATGATGATTTAGCTCAACTTTCAGAGGGATACAAGTAGAAGTTTATATATTTACATGACAATCTATATAAAATGGGTACACAGATGGTGTCACTTATAGAATAATGGAACAATTTCAAGTAGGAAGTAGAAAGGTTGAGGGAAGTAATAGGAGAACAAAAAATATTAGAAGGATTCAAAATAAATATAGAGGGAACCCCTAATAGAAAAGGGAAATAAATTCTCACCATCACCTTAAGGATCTACATCACCAAGAAAGGAAAAGTGATGATATGGAAGGACAAATGATTGATTGAACATAGAAGAAACATGTCAAAAGGCCATGGAACACAAACCATAAGAATTATAAGAAATAGTGCTGAGAATAATATAGGTGGTAGTAGGAAATATATCCACTATGAGGAAATATAACATGTGGCTTTATGTTTCAATCTAGTTTTTTCTGTTCTTGTTTTGCTTAAACTTTTCTAAGTTTTTGCATCCTGATAGGCCAAGTTGGCCTTCTTACTTTTTGTTTTGTCTTTAATTATTTCATGATGAACTATGATTTTTGGGTCCATATAAAACCTAATTTTAACTTATCAAATAAAAAATATTAGACTAAATAAGACTCATAATTTTAATGATAACCTAGTACCCACTAGACTACAACATTATTCATGACATTATTGAGATAACTGATGTTATTTTCATATAAGTTTGATACAATCCCAACACTCAAATGGGATGTATTTTTATAAACCATTTTATTTTCATATGATATTATAAATGACACTACGATATCAATGAAATTACACAATTTAAACTTAGAGAAATAATTAAAGTGAAATTTTAAGCTAAAAGAGATGTATAGGATTTATAAGATCCTATTAATCATTAGATTCCCACCATTATTATAAATATATGATTGTACATAATATAAATAATGAAAGTTACATTATCTTTATATTAATTTTCGGAAAATGTAATTTTTTTGAGAACCTTGTGGAAACAAGGCTAAAACTTTTTTCTTCATGTTATTAAAAATATATCAATCAATAGGTTCTCTATAAACTTACACCATTTAAATAAAAAAACTCAATTGCAATTTTATATGAAATGAGACATTTTATTTTAACCTTGTCAACTCTAGGTTACAAAATTATCCATATTTTTAATATTAATATATAAGCCACTTGGCTATAACATTATCTCTATTATTACTAGTAATCTACTAGCCACGAGGTTCTCAATAAAATTACATCATTTAAAATAATAGAAATAGATTAGTTGCTATCTTAGATAAAAGTATAAACATAATCTTGATGAGAACCTGGTGTCCTTCAAGGCACAATATTCTTCATTAAATTAGAAAGACATCCCTCTTTATTTGCATATATGTTATATTTGTTCCCATATTCAAAATGAGACATGTTTTATCCTTGTTATTTACATTTGATCATGGATAACCTAACAAACTATAGGCTATACATAAAATTACATTTTATAAAATTAGACATAAAAAGAGTGTAATGCTATATTAAAAGAGACATGTAAGATTTATTGAGAACCACTAGGTTCCTAACATTATTTGACATATATGATGGTATGCAATAGAATTAATGGAAGTCACATTAATTTTATTTGAATTATTGAAGTATGTAATTTAGTTGAGAATATTATGGTCACAAGGATACAAATTTGATTTTAATATTAATAGACATATAATATCTTATAGATTCCCAAAAAGTTTATTTCATTTTAAAATATATAAATACTTCATTAAAATGTTAGACAAAATGAGCTATGTAATTTTTTTATAGTTACTAGGGTTTTTTGAGTCCCCTAACCAATAAAAAGGCATTAAGAAAGATTACCATGGTCTGACTTGCCATCATAAAACATAAGATGATTATCCTACAAGACCAAATTATCAATAACACTAAACATGTCTATTACATAAGACCATAAGGTCCATAGACAAATTTACAATAAATATAAACAAAGGTAAAAAAAATTAACTCACAACAAGCTAAAAAAATAGAGGATAGATCAAAATTAGTCAATATCCATCTAAAAATAAAATGAACCATACTCAAAACCACAAAAATATCAAAATAGATTATAGACTTGTATCAATCAATATCGAACCAAATATGTGATGAAACATCCATATAACATGAATTTATAATGAACAAGAATACCAGTGAACCAAATAAGTAACCTAACCAATGCTATTGAAAGGCACCTCTTTATCAGGCCCAACCTAATGAGGATAAACAAAAATGTCAAGTAGAAAGGTACCAACTTGAAGATGAGAATTAGAGAATTCCTCCTCAAAAGCACCAATTGTGATGAAAAACAACACAAAAAACATAAACATTCCACCATCAAATTCAAAGACATCCATAGATCAGATAAGCACCTTCAAAGAAACACTCAAACTAATTGGTAATATGAACCAATGAAAACACTAGTTACCTTATCAAGGAGCCTCCAAGACTTGCAATCACCTAACAACCCTGAATAAAAATATAAAGGAGGGAAACTTTCAATTGACCCTAAAAAACAAGATATCAAACAAAGGTTATATGTTATAATTAACCTCAAAATCACATCCTACCAAAGCCAATCTAGAAGTAAACTACTTCCATAAAAATTCAAAAAATAGAGCACCCCCACAAAGAGTAATGAATCTTGAAATAAAAGTGTAATATGGAAGCCAAAAATAATAAGAGGAAGAACTAAAATCAATATCTAAATAAAATGGGTTGTTATAAATCACCTTACCCCATCCAAACCAAAAGAATTTTTCCCCTCCTCTAATTTAAATTGTGTGTGGAGAAAAATGTAATACAATTAACAAAACTCTCGATTCTTCCAATCAGAATAGAAGTACAAGGGATAAAAATAGGGGATGAGATAAGGCACAAAAGGGCTACCTACCCCTGATAATTTAAGATAATTAGACCAAAGGGTAAATACAAACCAATTCAACCTCCCAACTCACTTTTCAAGCCTTAATCTCTTGCTTTAGCCCCTCCAATAAAATGGCCAACCCTTCATTACCTTTGGATATGGGGAAGACAACTATTTTAAGTGTATAAGCCTATGTTGTCACCTAGTTCTTGTACTAGGGGAAATCATCTATCTCAAGTAAATTAAATTTGTTTGAGACTACTTTATACCTTAAATTTGAGTAAAGGAGTTACCTCAACTTCTCCTTTTTATTTCCTTCTATAACTCCCTTCATTACCATAACCTCAAACATAAGCTCTTTCATTGGTTCAACAAGTTTTCATTCAAAAACCATCACCTAATTTCCATCCCACCTCAAATCCCTCCAACACTCCTCATCTTCCAAGGCTCATTCCCTTTGTTCTAGATTCTACATCACTTCCTCTAATTTTAAAACTATATTAAATGATAAAATAAAAATATCTAAATGAAATTTGTAGTTTTACTATATAACATAAAAACTAGTAGAATATTTCATTAGAATATAATGCCTAATTAATATATGTGTTATTTTTGATATCTTAATGAGTGGTTGATTTAAAAATTATTTTGGGAAGCCATGTTAATTTTATATGAGTGTTTTGTTAGAGCCTATTGGTTTTTAGGTTCCAATGACATTGAATCATTTAAAATGAGACAATTAAGTAGCTTTTAATGTTAGACTAAATTAAAGATATAATTTTGATGATAACATAAGAGCTACTTGGTTTCCTCCATTAAGGTAACCCACATTGTTTACATATGATATTTTTGGATAACCTAAACATCACTAGGTCATTAAAAAGCTTTCATTATTAAAAAGTAATAAAAAAATATTTGGTGTAATGTTACACCAAACTGGGAATGTGATTTTTTTGATAGCTTATATTGTTAGGGTTTAACATCATTCATAATAACATTTAGGGAAGACACATTATCTTCATATATTCTTAATGAGAATCAAATTTTTGATAAGTTTCATACATTATTGGATGGATATGATATGATTTTTTTAATAGTAATATGGAAGCCATTGTATTATCAGTATAATTAAACAATTTAAAAATTAAACTAAAATAGGCATGTAAGTTTAATGAAAACATAACAGATTTTAGAATCCAAACATTACTCACTCGATATGATTATACATAATAAATATACAGAGACATGATATTTTATTATTATTTTTTTAAGACTAAGATATAATTCAAACACAATTTTGAACTAAGACATGCATGTTTTTTTATAACCTAATAACCACTATGATAAAACAATTTTATATGCATATAAACTTTATGAAAACCTATTGCCTAATTTATAAATATATTTTTTTGGGATCCTAACAACTATTAGGTTCCCAACAATATCTTATACACATGATGTTTCATTTAAGTATTATGGGAATACACATTACTTACATGTGATTTTTCAAAGAGTCCAATGTTCTTTAGGTTCTCAATGATTTTAAATATTTAAAATAACATAAGATTTTTCAAAGAGTCCAATATTCTCTAGGTTCTCAATGATTTTAAATAATTTAAAATAAAATAATAAATTAAAGTTTAATTATATACTAGCCAAGACATCCAAGTGTTAGAATAACCAAATAACCACTATGTTCCCACTTTATTTATATATATATATATATATATGAATATATATATATGACAATATTTAATATAATTAATAAAGAAACATTATTTACATATGATTTTAAGGAAATTAGAGACCACTACATTACAATAGTTTTCATTATATTATTAAGTTAATCTACTTTATTTTCATATAATTATTATGGGAAACTAGTTCATAAATGAGATAAGTGCGTATTTGGAAAACCTAGTGATTTTTGGTATCTCAAAATTATTTGATTGATGAAAATATAATGACTAAATGAGATATGTAATTAAATAGATAACTTATAAACTAACAGGTTACCAAAATTAAAAGCCACATTATTTTCATGACTTTATGGAGAACCTCAAGGGTACTAGGTTCTCCACAAACTTGCATAATGTCAAATGAGACAAATACATATTGGAGAACCTAGTACCTAAATGTGATGTATTTTTTTGGATAACTTATTGATCGGTAGGTTCTAAACATTATTTTAAAGAAACAATGTATTTTTATACTATTAATGGAACCCAAATTATTTTGATGTAAGTTTATGGATACCATAAAAACAACTAGGTTGTCAATGAACTTACTCCATGTAAAATATGGAAAATTCCTCTAGTGTAATTTTTAAAAAATTGATACATACAATGTTTTTACAAATTAGTATCTAGGAAACTACAATAGTATCCATAATATTACTATTATTCTAGTGGCTATTAAGTTTTGAACAACCATACATCGTTATAGATTATAAAAAAAGTTAGGCTACCATATTAGATTAAATGAGACATGATAACCAAGTAGATTCTATGCTAGAACATTGTTCATAATATCATTAAGTTAAGCCACATTTTTTTCATATAAGTTTGATGAGATCCTAGTTCCTAGATGATACATGTTTTTTTTTGAGAACTTAAAAATCACTATCTTCTTAACATTATTTAATATATATGACGTTTCATATGAGTATTAAAAAAGGATAGACTATTTTCATATATTAGTTTTTAGATACCCTAATGGTCACTATTTTATCATTGAAATTATGCCTTTTAATATTAGATTTATAAATAAAGTGTAATGCTAGATTCAATAGCACATGGATGTTTGATGATGACCTAATAACCACTAGGTTCCCATCATTATTATATATATGAAATGGTACATGAAATAATTGATGAAATCCAAGCTATTTAAATATGATTTTTTGAAACATTATATTTGGTCAAGAACCTAGTAGTCAGTAATCTAAAATTTATCCTTCATGATACTAATAATTTAGCATAATATCTCATGTTATTTTCAAATGAGTTTGTGGAAAACCTAGTGGGCACTATTCAATCCATGAAATTACACCATTTAAATTTATATAGATAACTAAGGTACAATGCTAGACTAAATGAGACATGATTATTTGATAATAATTTATTTACCACTATATTCCTAATATTATTCAATAAATGAGAGAGTAAAAAATGTAATTTTTAGAAGCTAAGTTATTTGCATATGAGTTTTATTTTATTGATAAATAGTGGATGAAATGCTATAATATTTTATTCTATGCTACTAAAAATCTATAGTAATAGCTCAATATTTTTATTAATGTTATCATAATTCTTTGCATAATAGTTTTGTAGGAATCTAACATTTACTAGATTTATAATATCATTCTTTAAATATAAATGTTAGTATTATGATTACATAGAGTAATATAGTTCATTACATATTGAAATTTTCATACCTTTTTATATCTTTTATAGAGATAATGTCTTTGATTCTTCAACCTCCATTAATCAAAACATCCTTTATTGAGGGATGTAAGGGTTATAAAAAATACAATTATTATTAGTTTTTTTAGTTTTATTCTCTTAAAATTATTATAAATACCTATGAGTATTTTTCAAATAGTTAAAGGAGATCAAAAAATTGGAATGGTTATCACCTCAAATTAGATAGAGACACATTATATGTAAAAATGGTTTTTTTCAAACAACACAAATAAATAAATTATTATGAATATGGAATTACATGTGCCTCATTTAAAAAATTAATTAATGTAGTGGTTGATAAAAAATAAAAAATATTATTTCCATGGGTATAGATGGATTCTAGGTGAGTTTATATAATCAAATACAATTGGTTGTGGGGTGTCTAAAGTATTCATAAGATAACGGTTATAGTTTTAATAAACTCTAGAAATATGTAATGAATTCTTTGATATTCCATTTTTTAATAATAAATATTTACTTTAGCCACCAAGAAAACATCCCAAATAACTCATTATGTTCCATAGGACATATTTTCCACATTTACATATTGTTTCCTCGAAGTCACATTTTTTTATATCTTAAGAAAACCACCAAATCAACTACTTTGCTAAAACATGTTGAAACAACATTTAAGAATCCATAGCCTTCAACAAAAAAAATATTCAATTATATATTCTTAAATAATATTTGATTTCATATAAAAATTATATACATATATATATACATATATATATATATATATAACCAAATAAATATCTTTTTCATCATTTGATTGAATTTTATGTCAATTGGCTAGTCCATTCAATGTTATGCAATTGCATTCCTATTTAGTAGGATGTTTTTTTTTGCTACCTTTCAAGAAATAAAAAAGGATGTGGCTAAGTTGGATGATAAATATGTTATATAAAATGTTAAGGATAATCATTTTTATATTATATATTTTTAACATATATTCTCAACATAATTTTTTTTTTTAATGTTAAATATGACTCACAACATGAGATAATAAAATATAGAAAAGGCTTAATTATTTTTACATAGACTTGACACCGACCTCAAGTCAAGATATTTTTAAAATGTATAGATTAAAAAAAATAACAATATAATACTTGGGTGGATATTCTATTTATTGAAATGTCATATAAATAATGATTAGTTTGGAATTCTCAAAATATTCCAAAACATATTGGGGTTGTAAAATAAAATAATATTAATTATAATGTATTATTTTTACAATTTTAAAAATAAATTATATTTTACTAAGTATTAATTATTACATCAAATATAAGATTTAGTATTTATTATTTATTATTATGTTCATGTAGACATTTTTAAATAAATTCCATGAAATATTTGAGTGTAATATTGGATCCCTTGATCTAAGTTTATTTATTTATTTTAATATTGTTTTATATTTTAGTTGTTAGTAAATAAGTTAAATAAACTTTTTAGTAGGTGAGTTGGTTCACAAAAAATTTACTTGGATACTGACAATCGCCTATGAAAACTTTATAAGCTTTCACCATCTTTGTAAATATTATCTAGTAATAATAAAAATTTATATTTTTGTCACAATATTCACATAAAATGTAATTCTTTACCTTATTATTCATATTATTGGAGTGAACAATGGTATTAGAGTTGATTAAAAAAATAATTTATTGGTGAATGTGAAGCTTGGTCTAAGAACTTTAAGGAGGAAGCCATGAAGGATAAGAGAGAGTCAACTTTTCAAAAGAGCGGTATGTGAAAATGAATGTGAAAGCCATGTGGAAGAAAGAGAAAACATTTATGAAGGTAATGTATATTATTTATTACTCCTAATTTATTTTGTCTAGTAAATTAAAAAATAATGTTTTACAACCTCTTCCTAAAAATAAGGAAAAAATCAGTCATAAAAGAAAATAAACACAATACAATATCTATAGAGAATTGATAATTTTTTTATATACCATAAAAACTTATTTGTATAGAATTTTGAAGCCCAAAACCCTTGTTTTTGAATGGTACAACATACCAAAGCTTTCCAGGAGATATCATAATTTTTTTTATCTAGTTTTGATTTAATTTCTTACATTAATATTCAATTTAAACTATTTAATCTCTATTTTGAGAGATTTTCAAACCTCTAATTTGAATTTTAGAAGCTTTGTTGTATTTGTATATTTTCCACATCCAAAAAAGGGATCCCAATTATTAAAATACTAATAAGTGTGTTTTGAATTTTCTATATAAAGGACAAACCTAAAAATAATTCTATTTCTATGTCATTGTATGGCCTTCTCCACTCCCATGTGTATTTGTATATATTTTTGGGTAGATTTGTAGTAGTTTGGTGTAGTCGGATGCAATTTATAGAAGTTCTAAGTATGAAAATAATATAGAATATTAGAGGGGATTAAAAAATAAAATATTATTGTCTAATTTAATTTCATTTAGGTTTTTCTAGTCCCCACCAAGATAGAGGCACAACATTTTTACATCCAATAAAAAAGATGAGTAACTTTTATTTACCATGAAAATATCTATTTATTTTTATTTTTCAACTCAACAAAATAAGGGATTAATAGAAGATTTCCCATTTATTTTTTCAAAATTGATTGAAGATGAGTTGACTAATAAAATTTTGTAAAGACACTCTAGAAAGAGAGGTCAAGATTTAAAACCACCAAATTATAATTTTCTTTGAATTTCATTTTAATCATAATTTTGTCACATTTATTATTGATTCACTTGTATTGTGATTCTTTTTTTTACAAGTTATTCACTTATTTGAAGGTGATCATGTGACTAGTCACTTTATAGATTTTGGGATGTTACAAATATATCATAATGGTCCATTATATGATTTGAAACTTCTTAATATAATTTTTATGTCCAAATGTATTGAAACTCATGTATAATGGTGTGTTTTTAGTAGAACCCAACACCTTCGGAATGATAATTTTAATAATGTCACATCATGTTTGTGCTCTTAAAGACAATATTGTCCTTTATAGGTCCATCATGATCCTTTTGATTGATAAGGGTATAAGTTTCACACTAGAAGTTATAAGATCTATTGGAGGTTGGATGACTATTTTCCTTCTCTAGTTAACTATTCACTCAAAGCTTGGGTCAATTATTTAAATATATATTTTGGTTGTAATATTATGTTTATTTTAGTTAAATTTTTGGGTTTTCTTCACTCCATTGATATTCATTATGAGGAACAGACATAGTAGTTTTATTTGGTTTTTTTGTTGCTTGTACTTCTCATCTCTCACCTCATAGGGGAGAAGGTACTGCATGGCCTTTGATCAGTCATCAGTGATTGTATAAACTAATAAGGATTGATAGTACCTTCATTATTGAGCAAAGGTCATTAGAAGTTGTTGGACATCATGGAGATGTGTCATACATAGTAATTAATAGTCAATTTTATGGGTTTTTATGTGAGATATTATGTGGATTGATGTCCTTGAATAGGATTTGATTATATTTTACTATAGTATGGTCTAATGATTAGAAGGGATGGGCAAGATTTGATCATTTTCATCAAACTTTATGCCATAACTCATGAGGCAGGATTATGTATTGAATGATATCATTTTTTAATTCAATATGTACAATGTGCTAGTTGTAATTATGGTAGATAATTTTAATTACTTCATAGTCATAGATTTGTATAGTCTTATATACCCCTTATTAGATAAATGGAGTTTATTAGGTTGATTGATCCAATCTTATTTATTTATATTTTATTAATATTTATTTTATGTTTTAGTTGTTATTAAATAAATTAAATAATTTTTTTATTAAGTGAGTTGGTTCATGGGAAAGTTAGTTGGATAATGTAATTACCTGTGAAAGATTTATAATCTTTCACCTTATTTGTAAATATTATCCAAGAATAATACAACATTACATTTTTGTCAAAATATTCCTTTATAATGTAATTACTTATGTTATTCCTCATGTTTTTTTAGAGATAGCATGAAATAAAATATAATGTATTTATGACAAGTGGTCATTCATATTGTGTTTTAACCTTATCTATAAAAACGTATAGTTAATTTTGTTTTCTATATATTATGGGAACTTAAGTTATTTTTGAAGAAGGATACTTAATTAAAATTTCATACCAATTCAATAAACCACTTTAAGAGATAATTTTTTGTGAGGATTAATACAATTTAAAAAAGGTGAACCAAAATAACTTGTAGAGAAAGTATTTAAAAGATCAGTTTGGATTATTTCTATTGTATGCCCTAGATCTAATCTATAAACATTGAATTATCATTGTAATAGTAATAAATAATTTAACACGTGTGGAAGGATATTGAATAACTCAATAAAAATGATGGGGATAACCCTTTATTAGTATGTTTTATAGTATTAAATGTGATTGAAAATTTTTATATTCATAAAACATATTATCTTAATCTATTGAGATTAATTAAAGTGAAAAATAATAAGAAAAAAATGATGTAGATACCCTAAGATTGGAAAATAAAGTTAGATGAAGAACTTAAAATACCTTTGTTAATTTAATAAATTTTAGATAATTTCAAATTTAATTTATTAAATAATAAATCAACAATAGATCTAGATACATATGATTTTAATTGTCAATGTGCATATCCAATTCAATTTAAAATAAAATTTAGCTCAATTAATTTTATATCTACACTAAATCCTAAAGTAGAAATTTGTGATTTTAATATACAAGTGAATAAGATAATGAAAAATGATATAATGAAAGTAATAACCATTATTGGTTAAAGTATTATAAGTTGTATTTGGGTATTTTTTATACCTCCCCAATAAACACCTATTTTCACGCAAATGTGAACAAATATATGAAATTTTGTAAACAAAACAAGTAAAAATATATGAAGAGTGTTGAAATAAGTATGATTTCCATAATTAATTATATTTTTTTTCAAATATGTACACAATATATAGTGTTCATAATTATTAAAACAACTAGGATGACAACAAAGAGCTTATTATTTAGGACTAGATGTATGATATGCCTTTAGACATTATGACTACACGAGAGATTAAGAGTGAGTAAAAGTGGCATAATTTTTAATTTGAAATGTCATAATAATTTTTTTCACATATGTTATATAAAATATATATGAGAACATCACTTATAATAAATTTATATGGAGGAAGCATGATTATATATGGTTTGACAATTGGGTTCTCTCATTTGTTTTGAGGAAATCCATAAAAAAATGTATCTACAAATGTATTAAATATATTCAACATAAATGAATGTTAGTGTTAAGATAGTTATAATAATTACCTTTTTTGTATTAGTAGATTTACTTTTATGTTTTCTCATCTTATTTTATTAGCAATGGCCAGAAGATTAGCTCTAATAAAGGATTTTTATGCATGTGAATAATTATACATATTTTAAGTATAAATGATATTATATTTTAAATTTGATAAATGTTCATATATAATAATTAATACCTATGAATAAGATGTTTCATTCAAATTCATTATTAATGTCAAAATCATGTTCTTGATAACTTTATCCGTGTTCTTTATTTATACTTATTTTAATAAATACTATCATCACAATAAAATTAAGTTCACTGTAAGGTGAAATTATTATACCTAAATAAGAACAATACTTAAGACTGAGTAACCTCTAAGTTATGAACACAATCATCTTGTTAAACTTATTGATACCTAGCAAACACTTTATTCAAAAAATATCATCTTGGAGATTTCATACTATATTTTAGATGATTTGTTTTTCAAAAAATGTCATCTTATTGATACATAGCGATTTCAAATATCCTAACACTACAATGAAACTTTCTTCACTTCAACGTAGTTTTGTGATACATGTGGAATATTATTTTGAATATTTGATATCTATTGGCCTTTATGTTGTCAACAATGTTTTCATGATAACTTGTTGAGATGATGTGTCATTTCAAATGTTAAATAAATTCCATTATATTAAAAATCACACTAATATGGGGAAAAAATCTTTAAAATTTGGTTTACTTTGGAGTTAATAATCACTAAGTTGTAATAAATTTCATCTTATTATATTTTTAGAGAGATAACATCCACTAAGATGAAAATCAATAATCTTTTTAATTTCATAGCATTTTTTAGATTCATTTTTTTATTTATAAACATCAACATTTATAGAGATAACATCCACTAAGCACCCAATGTTATTTTATTTTAAACATGAAATATAATTTATCAGTTTCAAACATGTTCTATGATGTAATTATTTTGATTTACAAAGATAAATATTTTTATTCCTAATGACCTTAAGGTTTCAAAAAATTCCAATTTTCTATAAAAGTTGAGATCTTTCCATGTTCCAAATGATGTCATCTTATTAATTTGTTATTATGTTTTATATTTAATTGTTTTGTTACCAAATATCAACTCACAGAAAGATAACACCTCATACTATCCCAATAATTCTATAAAAGTATTTAAACTCTAATTTATTATTTTTATACACATGGAATATAATTATTAATATTATATACTATTAGACATGAGGTCCATAGTAATTTTTTGATATTGGTAAGCTAAAAACAAGGTTACAAATCCCTATTACAAAAGGCTCCAAGGGTATTAAAATAGGTTAGTAGTTATGAATATCAAAACAACAATAAATAAACAACAAAATAATAAAAAAACACTAAAAGAACCTAAACCAAAAACAACAATAGAAACCAACACTATTTCAGAAAATCATTCCAATCCTTCATGATGAATCCTAGGAGTTCCTCCTTACTAGCAGACTTATCATCCTTCTTCCTCTTCTCATACTGAACATCCTATAGGATAGCGAGTGAAGTATCATCTCGATGAATTAATTTAGAGAACATGATAGCAAGCACCTTCATTTTATTCTCCAGAGAGACCAAACCACTCTTTACATCATCTAATTCCTTCTTAAACTAAATAAAATTATTACAATTCCTTTCATTGGTAACTTCTTTCCTACGAGTTTTCAATATCTTGGTGTCCTCCTCTTCAATGTCATAAAATGAGTTATTTAACTCCTCAAATAAGTTAGAACCCTCCTATTCCACTTATTGATAAGGATTTTATTTGACCTCCATGATCTCTATCTCATCCTCCAAATTAGAGGCTGAGTAATAGTCTATGATCTTCAACACTAGGGTTTTATCACTAGCCAATATGAAATACATTTGAATTCTCACCTTGCCCTTATCCTTCTCAACAATATCATCCCCTTCATCCTGAAACTTAGTGGACTCCTTATCCACAATTGGCTTTGTCAGCATCTCAACACTAGAAGAATTCTTGGCTTTCTTTTTTCCTAACTTCCTAGGTGTAGGGTGTCCACCAATATTTTATTCCTCTTTTTGTCACCCAAATGGGAAGGGATATTATTCAAATCTCACAAACCCTCAGGTGTCATCTTTTGTGATTAACTAGGGCACCAATCACATTGCTTTAAGGGGTCAAAATAGAGGGGCCCTATGAAGAAGGTTTATTTTTATAGGGATGAAATGGGGTCCTAGAGCCTTTCTTTTTCTATGGGTGGGAAACATGACTATCAACAATTTTAGGTGTATGTGAAGCCCCGAAAAGGCCTAGAGAATCTTTTATTTGAGGGATAATAGCCTTGCTTTTACCAGGGCTACCAAAGTTAATGCTTAAAGGGATGTTATCATTAATATCATTGTTATTAGCTTTTTCAACCAATTAGGATTAATGGGATTAGGTGGACATAGGACCAGGTGGAAATGGTAAAGTCAAAAAATCAAGCCTTGATGGAATGGGATAGTAATAGCAACATAGCTACTCTCATACAAATTCTTAGCAATCTTCACATAAGACTCTAGAGATGACAAGAGATAGAATGGGAAATTAACAAGCACCTTATGATAAAAATGATTTAATAAAACAAAATTATAGTGGTAATAACATTTGAAATTACCCTCCAAGGTGATGTATTTCATGACAAGATTGAAAACTTTGTCCCAGGGATAGATGAATCTCTCCCTATCATATCCACATTGTAAGTGAACTAGTGACTCACCCTCTGTGAATAATCTCTTCATTCCTTTAGGGACATAAACTTTAATTAGGTTTTTTAGCCTATTACCTTCACATTTCAAACATGTATCCTCAGCTATAGTCCCTTCACTCACTTAAAACTAAATTCTACCAACCCAGACCTTACAATCCTCATCCCAAGATGTAGAAAACTAGACTAAAAGATTTTCATCAAAGCCATTAAGGTATTCTAGGAGTAAAGTGATGCCACCCTCAGAAAAAATACTCCATAACATGGCATCAACCTTAAATTTGAGGTTCATAACAATGTTATTATGATATTTATTTTTTCATTCTAAACTTGAAATAAAATAATGTTGTTTTAAATTCACTTTGAGATAAAAAAAATTATGTTTAACAAATATGAAATATAAATTTAATATAAAATTCACTCTGATATACAATTTTTCTCTTAAATAAGATTAATATTTTGGGAGTTATCAACTTCTATGTTGAAAATATCATGTTTTTACAATAGTAAAGAGATAGTAGATGTTAAGGTCAAAATTGATGATCTTGTTGATTTCTTATACTTTATTCAATTTAATTTTTTGTTTAAAAATATCAATTGTTAAAATACTATTATCCATTATTTTCACAATGTTATGTCTTTTTAAATGTGAAATAAAAAAGTATTAGTTTTGAATTCATTATCAAGTGAAATTGTTGCGCTTAAATAGGATGAACGCTTTTAAAACTAGCAACCACAAGGTTTTGAAAACTTTTAACTTATTTTTTAGAACTAGATTTGGTAAAGTTTTGATAAATATTTATTATTATATTCAATATATCAATTTTAATAGTTACTAGGTTCATTTTTATATATATTAAGTTATTTAATATTTTTTTATTTGTTCATGTGACTTTAATTTTTAATTTTTTTGGGGTATATTAACTATCAATCATCATATATTAATTTTTTACATACTTAATTTAAAAAAATATGGTCACTTAATGGAATGATTCAAATCTAGTAAACGTACACATAAATAATGTAGAAACAAAATCAAGTGTGTCAATATAATATTAACACAAATAGATCTATATTAATTAAAATTTTAAAATCCATAAAATAAAAGGCAAAATATTTCAAACATTGCATTCCTTAGTACTTAAATAGGATCAAGGTCAATTAGATTTCATATAATTTTCTGGCATGTTTTGTTTTAATAGAAATTGAAATGGTGTACATGGAAATGATTGGAGCTAATGGGAAAATAGTTACCAGAAGACATCACCTCGTTACAAAGGTAGTAAACATAATTATCATGGTATAATTTTTTTAATTTAATAATTAAATAATTATATATTTTGAATCATTATCTTGTGATCTAAAACATTTCAATTAAATTAATTTATTTGTTATTAATTTGGAAGGTTTACACTATGATAAAATTCAAACATATAGAAATAAAATTCAAGTTCAATAAGGAGATTATCAATGTATGTGGAAATTTGATTTTTGTTATATTTATATATATATATATATATATATATATATATATATATATAAGATTCAATGTGAATTGTGTTCAAGTTTAAAAGAATCCAATAATATATAAAATTGATGATAAAATTGTATTTGAATTTGCACTAAGTGCAAAAACATTATTCTCTTTTATAATAGAACATTATAAAAAATATTTTGGTAAGTTATTCAAATACTTGTAAAGTATTTGGTATAGAGTATATATTCCTTTTAGTGGTACAAATACAATATATATTAATCAAATTTATGAAGGAAAACCTAAAGAAAATGTTTTTATAGCAAGGATAAGTGTTTATTATGATTTTCCTAAGGATGATAAGGATATTTTGATGATAAAAAAGTATCATAACTAATTATTCATATCTAACCATTCATGATCAAGTAATACTCATCTAAAATAATATTTAGTGACATATGTTTTTTTTTTTTTAAATGTAACAAGTTAGGGTTATGTTATATATCAATAGATGATGGAAACATTGATAGCCAAGTTATCCATGGATGTGCACATTTTGATCTTTATGTGAGATGAAAACCTGAATGAAAAAAATTAAATTCTAAATTATGTAATTAGTGAATATTGTGTTATAGATGGGTGGATGATATAAAAATTGTTCACCTAGTTAATCATGGTTAAACATTATTTTAATTAAAAAAATAATTAAACGAAAGATGATGTAAACCTTTTTCAAGTAATGTAAAATTTTTATGGGTGTTGTTAATCATGATGGTTTTACTTGTATGAAGTTAAGTTAAATTATAAATGATACTTTTTATATTAAAATGGGTTATATCTATACAAATTATATTCCAAAAAAATATTTTAGGAATTATTTAACTCTTATTTATTTGTGCACCAAATTATGATATATTAAAAAATCTTTATTTTTCAATATATTTAATAAATGGTTCCAATTGCAATGGAATTATTAGTATTGGGAGTGAAATTATTACTATTTAGAATTTTTAGAAATTAATGTTATAAACCTATTAATAAAAATATATATTTTACTTATGTTAATAATATTTTCATGGAAAATTTGGCACTTAGTTGATAATAATTCTCTAAGAAAATTTCAATATTTCTTTATGACTTGCATATTTAGATTCAATCCTTTTGTATTAATTCATTAAGAAATATTTACGTCTATAAAATGTTACCTTATGTTCATTTTGGGTGTGTATCACGTGGAGTTATGAATGAATAATGGAAATAAAATTAATAACTAGAATAAATATATACATGGTAATAATATATCGATCATAAATGAAATGGAATGCATGTTTTTGATTAATTAAGGTGGAAAACCAAGGGCCAAACCCTATACAGTCAAAAAAGATAGGAAGGCTGGCAAACAAAAGATGCCAACACCAAACCAACATCATAGCTAAGAAACAAAGTCAGAAGCAAAACAAAACACTAGAAAGACCAGAGTTAGAAAGGATGAAACTACATAACTATAAAAGTAATAAGATCCTTAAGATTCTCATTGTCTGCATTGTCAGCATTCCTTGGATCACCCACCGCTTCCATGATCCACAATGGCCTTCTCCATGTGGACCACCTTTGAAACCTATCTTCATCATCAATGTGCACCATTCATGCTCTGTCATCTCCTTTTGAATGATCTCTCTAATGTTTGGAGGTATATGAGCCCCTTATCACCATACCCTCCATCCTAAGAATTGTTGACCAAGGTTGGCACAAGCATCAATGACCCTGTTACCTTCTCTGTAGGTGTGGGTAATCTCAACTTCAAAAAACTTTTGTAAAAGAAATGGGATTTCCATAATGATGTCTTTTAGATGGATACCAATGTTAGATCCTTTATTAATGGAATCTATGATCAACTTAAAATCTCCCTGAATATTCAAATTTCTAATTCCTAGGGATATAGCTAACTTTAATCCCCAAAGTAAGGCCATAGCTTCAGCATAGTTATTGCTCTGGTAACCCATGCCACTAGCATAGATAGTAGACATCCCTCCTTTTTCATTTCTTATTATTCCTCCTCCACTTGATTTACCACTCAACTTGGATGCCCCATAAAAATTGAGTTTCATCCAATTGGGTTTAGGTGGTATCCATTTAGTATGAAGTCTCTAAAGAATTTTGGAATTATCATGCCCAGGGATAAGGTTTAAAACCTTCCATTTGGCAGCAATTTGACTTTCAAATTCAGATAGGGGTTTCTTTGCAACACTAATTTGAGTTGTTGTAACTGAAAGATGGTCCTAGTAAAGGAGTTAAACACTTGAGTAGAATTTCTAGCAATGTTCCTAAAAATTTTGTGATTTTGCTCTTTCCATAAAGTCCAGCTCAAGCATGGTAGAGCTTGCTTCCATAGTTCCTTAATCGAGGGATGTGTGAAGGTTGAGTTCCAAATGAGAATTACTTATTTAAGGTCAGAATTACAAGCCCATTCAATGCCAAAGTTGTTAAGTATTGTGCCCCATAAATATTGGGTAAACTCACAGTATATGAATAGGTGTGAAACTAATTCCTCTCTAGAACCACATAGAAAACATCTGTTACCAAAGTAAACCCCCTCTTTTGAAGGTTGTCTTGAGTAAGGATTTTGTTATGGGTAGTAGCCCACCAAAACAAGTTAATCTTTGGAATGAGTTTATGATTCCAAACCTTTTTCCATACCTCCTTATTCTGAGCTTTAGGTGTAAGCAGATGATAGGTGGATTTGACAGAGAATGATCCATTCTTATCTGGCCACTATTATTGCTCATCCTCCTGAGGGAAGAGTAGGATTATGATCTCTTGAACACATTGTTGGATCTCTCGAATTCTTGGAATAAGCTTAGGCCTATGCACACAACAATCCAAAAGGTTTTTCCAGATCCTTATCCCATTTTTATTTTCCATATAATCACTAACCCTATCACCAAAGAACTGAGTAGTCAGGCCTATAATTTCTCCATAGTATCCTTGGGAGATGAGAGGCTTATCCCTTAACAAATTATCCTCCCAAAATTTAATCTACTGGCCATTTCCAAGCTTCCACCTAATTCCCTATTTGAGAAGACTTCTACTTTTTAGCATTTTATTCCATATCACAGACCCCTAGGGTAATCCCGCCTATTAAAGAAAGTTGGAATCATCAATGCTATGCATGTATTTGGCATACATTATTTCCCCCCACTCACTATTGTTGTGAATCAGATTCTAACTAATTTTTGAGAGGAGGGATTTATTCATTTTCCTGATGGATCTTATATTAAGTCCACCATGAGAATTTGGGAGACACTTTTTCCCATCTGACTAAAGACATTCTCTATTTGTCTTCCACTCCCATCCATAAAAATTTCCTTTGGATTTGTTCTATATTTTTAGCAAAATATGTAGGAATTTTAAAAAGAGACATGAAGTAAGTAGGAATACCTTGCAAGGATGTCTGAAGAAGTTGCAGCTTACCTGCACTACTGAGTAGTTTCCCCTTCCACCCAAGAAGTTTCCTCTGTGTACGTTCCACAATACCATTCCAAAAACTTGAAGATACCTCTTTGACTGAGAGTGGGAGACCTAGGTAGGTAGCTAGTAGGTCATCCTCAACACAATCTAAGATATCAATGATTATATGTCTAAGATCATTAGGAGTGTTGAAGAAGTACACATTACTTTTCTAGAAATTTATTCTTTGTCTCGAGTCTCTGGAATAATCATTAAGTATATTCTTCCATCTTCTAGCTTTGATCACTGATGAGATACCAAATAAGATGGTATCATCCACAAACTACTATATAACCATAGGATGAAGGGAAGAGGTAGGTTTGATGCCTACTAGCTTTTTTGAAACAATATTAGCTTGTATGTATCTTCCCAGTGCCACAACCATAATGATGAATAGGTATGGGGAGAGAGGGTCTCCCTGATGAATTTCTCTCATGAAGGAGAAAAACCCTCTAGGAACACCATTAACCAGTACTAAGAATTTAGCAAAAGAGACTGCATTCCATAATAAGCAAGACAATTTATCATTAAACCCAAATTTTCTAATCACTTGGAATAGAAAAGTCCATGAGACTCTATCAAGCTTGAGGGCCATCCCAGGGATTCTACTCTTATCCATGGAGTGGATAGTCTCATGTGTGGTGATCACAACATCAAGAATATATCTACCCAGGATGAAACCTTTTTGAGTAGGAGAAATAATTTTGTCAAGCAAGGGTTGAATTCTCAAAACCAATAGTTTAGTACATATCTTATACACAGTGTTGCATAAGCTAATGGGTATGAAATCAGAAAGGTGTAAAGATTGAGATTTTTTAGGAACAAGTACAATGAAGGTATTATTTACTTGTTTCAAAAGTTTTCCAGATCTAAAAAAATCATGAACTGCAGTTGTGAGGTCTGCTCCAACAATCTCCCAATATTCATGAAAAAATATAGGAGGAAAGCCATCAAGACCTGGGGCTTTAAAAGCACCCATGGAGAATAAAATAGCATGTACTTCTTCATCAGATATAGGCTTTAACATTGCCATATTGTCTTCTTCTATTATCAAATAGGGGATTTTACCAATGAATTGACTCATAGATCTATCAATTCTATCATTATTGTTTTCTTTCGTAAGTAGATTCTGAAAGAACACCTTGGCTTGCTCCCCTATTTCATTATCATTAGTAATAATGTCTCCATTATCTAGGACAAGCATAGATATTGAGTTGGCTTTTCTATCTTTCATGGCTAAGAGATGAAAAAAAGTAGTGTTCCTATCACCCTCTTTGAGCCACTAAACATGAGATTTTTTGTTCCAAAAAACCTCTTCCCTTTCCATCAGCTTCTTCCATTCTGAAGATAGACTGTTCTCTTCTTCTAAGGTTCCCTCAGAGTCATCCCCTTGATCAATCAGTTGCTAAATAGCATTGAGTTTTCCCATTATATTTTTCTTCTACTGGAACACCTGCCCAAAATTGTATCTATTCTAGCCATAAACTTCTTGTTTAATGTGCTAGAGTTTCTTGACTATTCTAAACATGGGAGTACCTAGAATGGTAATATTCCACCATTGAGCCACCATTTGTCTAAAAACTTTGTGTTTAATCCATAGAGCTTCAAAATGTAATGGAGGATGTCTATGATGTCCCTGATCTCTCTAATTGAGGATCATCAGGCAGTTGTCAGACATGGTTCTGGGTAGAGCCTGCACCTGCATATTTTGATAATCATTTCAATTGCTTAATATCATAAATCTATCTAATTTAACCTGAATCATTTGATCTCCTCTTCTTTTATTGGTCCAAGTAAAATTTTGGTTCTGCAGCTCTATGTCCAATAATCCCCAATCATTAATGAATTTAGCAAAGTCAAACATGTCCGAATAATCAATAATTCCACCCTATTTTTTAGAAGGTTATAAAGGTGTGTTAAAATATCCAGCTAACATCCATTTAGAATTTTGAGGATTATTCCTGTATCTACTCAAATCTATCCATAATTTCTATCTCAAAGCTCTGTTATTCGGTGCATAAACATTTACCAACGTCTAGTTCAAGGAAATCATGGAAAAATTGGTAATCAAAAAGTGCTTATTATGGGCCATAAGAGATCCTTGGATTTTATCACTATTCCACATAGTGAAAATCCCTCCTGAAGCCCCTTTAGCAGGACTAATGCAAAAAGATGCCTTAGGCCATATATAGTCAGCAATTTTTGCAAAATTCTCCTCTTTCATCTTGACTTCTTGGAGTAATAGAATATCTAGTTTATTATCTAAAATGTAGTTTTTAACCTCAAAATGATTTGAGGGACTATTAAAGCCCCTCAAATTCCATGATAATATTCTCATATAGAGAGTTTGGAGGGTTGGGACTCCAGTGTTTTCTATTTTCAATTGGAAATCTCCCTAACAATCTCTCTTTGTCTTGTTTCCCTTAGGGTTGGCCTCCCTAGTTTGGGCTCAGTACCAACATCTACATATTTTTTACCTTTTTAGATATTTTTCTTTGGGGTAAACCATTCTTCCTATTCATTTCTACCATCTTGTCCTACTACCCCTATTGCCAAGTAGTTTCCTACCTGGCCTCCATCTTCTAGATCATGGAAAAAGTCTATATTTGACTGTGGATCTGGTACTCATTGGGTGTGACTTTCAGGTGTTACTTCTTCCTGTCTAATCCTTGATACTGTGTCATCTTCATTAACTTCCTTTAGCAAAAGGTCCCCTCCTGCCCCTTCCTTAAACATATTAGTCTATTTTTCTAAAGTGTATACTGTGTTAAATGTGGCCTTATGACTGTCATTAGATACTATATTCACTTTTGGAACCTCTTTTCCCTCACTACTGATGATATCCTCCTTTCTCTTCTCCTCCTTTCCTTCTTTTGTAACCTTCTGACTATCATCTAATCCTATATTTTTCTTTCAGACAACTTCACCTTCACTGCTAGGGGTAGCCTCCTTTCCCTTCCCCTCCTCTTCTTTTCATGTATTGTCAGGAATTTCCACATTATTCTCTATTTCCTGCTTGATGTTCACTTGCTCCTCCTCTACATTCTAGGAATCCTCTTTCATCCCCCTTTGCTTCAATTTGCATTGTGTCATTAGATGTCCCTTCCTCTTACATATTTGATAGAAAGTGGTAGCATTCTCATAAGTAATTGGCTGAGTCCATGTTCCATATTTAGAGTTTAGGTCAATGGACATAGGGAGAGTCTTATTTATTTCAACATTAACATAGAGTCTAGCAAACACACATATGGACTTAGTTCTAGTTATATGATCTGAGGTGACATATTGACCAATAGAATTGCCAATGGCTATGAAGATTTTTACATCCCAAAATTCCAAAGGGAATCCTGGTATTCTTACCCAAGTAAGTGCTATCTTATTGAGGTCTAAGTTAGGATCAAATCTTGGTTTCCATGAGCATAAGGCTTGAGAATTTGGTCCAAATAGCCAGGGACCTCTAGCAAGGGTAACGATCATGTCATCCCTATTTCTAAATCTAAAAAGGAATAGACCTCTAGCCATGGCTATGATTGAAAGACTACCTTTGACTTTCCACCTAGATAGAATCCATCTTCTTAGCATTTTGATATTAGGATGAAAAGAAAAAAACTTACCAACCAGTGTAAGGTCCATGGATACCACTATTTCCTCCACTAGATCATTTGGGATACTCAACGCCTTGCCCTCTGAGAGAACAGGGAGACTCGACATGCCTTTCGATGGACACGTATTTTCACCTATAAGTGCCTTCTTCCATCCATTAGATGGACTATCCCCTAATAGATTCTTGGACAAATCCTCAAAGGTACTACTACCCGCATTGACCTCCCTAGGATCTATGGTCCAACCTATCACACTCAAGGGGCCCAACTAGGTGGGAAAAAACTAGTTTCAAATATTGTCCACATGCTTTGCTCCTCCACTCCCCTTGAAAGATATTGAAAGGGAACACATGTTATCAAAGGTTGATGAGGATATTTTAATGAAGATATCATCTACTTATAAAATTTTACGGAATCTTTGATTTTGATATAATAATATTTTTCTAAATTAGGTTCCTGGTTAAGAAAATGATGCAAAAAATCAAAAGCATTTATCAATCATTGAAAATATTCAATTCGATAATTAAGAACAACATTGAAAAGTTGAGGTATTTGATACATATCAACATTTTATGAAATTTAAGGAAAAATTGGCTATGAAATTAGTGATTTTGAAATATTGAATAGGTGGGAAAGTCATTATGGGTCTCTAGTTGAAGCACCCATGCCAAGGCCTATCAAATGGGTTGTGGATGGTAGCCTAGTTATTTTATTTCCTCACAAGGAAGAAAAGGTGGTTAGTATTTAGATTCTAAATATCATTACGGATCATGATTCTACATTTTTAAAGGATGTTCTTCTGGTTAGATTCCATGGGTTTTATCCAAACATTGAAACCTTTAGGGAATCGATTAGATAGAAATGTGCCATTAATGGCTTGGTGGATGTTAGATCAATGGATAACAAGTTTTTGTTAGTAAAATAATATGATTGTGAGGATTTAAAAAGGGTCATAATGAGAGGGCCATGGTTTATGGGCAATTCCTGGCTCTACATTTGAAAATGGAGACCAAGAATTGACTTACTTAAGGAACTATAGGAAGAACATCTGACTTAGATCAATCTCCCTAAACTCCCACTAAAATTATGGCATAAAGAAGTCTTTTTGGGTATTTTAAAATACAATGGAGATCCAGTCAAACTAGATAAAACCTCACTCTCCAAAAAATGTTTTTTTATGCCAAGTATATGTGTACTAATGAAATAAAGTAAGCCTATGTTAAGATCTATTTCCTTAATATCTAGCCGTTGTAAATGGGTCCAAGAGATAGAAAATAAGAATGAGAAAGGAATATATAAGGTTTGTTGTTAGGAACCCCTTATCCAATGGAAACACAATTGATTACTTTCTTATAAGCAATTAAACACAGAATTATACCAGAATGATTAAGTAGCTAGAAACTTGAGACAACAAAGAATTTGAGAGACAATACACACTCTTGTATTAAATATTACTAGAAGAAAATAAAATAAGTAAGATGCCACTTCTTCCTCCACCTCAAAGGCTTGCCACACCTTAAGACCTTCTTCCCTCTCTCTCTTGCTCAACACAACTCTATAGCCTGAGTTATTATCCCTCCTTGAATGCTTCAGCCGATCTCCTTGACCTTACACCTGTAGATCTCCTTAACCTTGCTTGCTTCAATGCTTTTACTTGCCTACTTGATAATTACAATACATGCCTCATGGGTCTTTAAATACAATCCCATGGTTACAAAAATATAACGCTAACTAAAATAATTAGACACGCAGCTCGTGACTATAATTAGTCATTTAACATGCAAACACTTGCTTCACTTAACTAACTATTTGTCAACAGCAGTTCTAGAATGCACAGGCGACCGACGTAGGTCCCTACTTGCCTGGTGCTACCAACATTGGCTGATTAGCTACCGTCACCGGTTGCCTTTTGCACTTCATCTAATCAACATCGGTCATGCTGCTGATGTCGGTGCTTCTGGTTCTTCAGCAACCTTCCTCATGTCTACAACAGTTGAAGCTTTTAGCTCCACACCTTAACAATCTCCCACTTGGAGATAAATAGTTGCTACTGTACCTATACCTGTACCCATCTATTTTGTTCCCTTGGCTCTGTATCCCTCTTTAAAGTCACTCTTGAAGACCAACCACCATGCAAACCTGTGACGTTATACCTGTCACTTATGCCAAAAGAATTTTGCTACTCCCAAATTATTCATGACATACTTCTGAACCAACTCTACCCTTAGCTCAGAAAACTCCCTGTATATGAAACCCTGCAACAAGTAACACAATACAATAACAAGATAATGTAGCTAATATTATCCAACCTGGTAAAGATAAAATACAATGGTCAAACCTCCATTATCCTACAGCCAAATCAAGACCATATACCATAGCCTTCTGTCTCATGTGTCCATCCACTCTCTTCTCTAATATGGGAATCCATCCCTCTATTCAGTGCTTTCTTCCAGCTGACAACTCTACCAACAAATACCTGTTTGGTTCTACTCCAAGGACTCACACTCCTCATCCATGCCAAGCTCCCACTATTTCTAGATTCTACCTGCATTGCTTCTTCCATCTTCCTAGTTCTTGACTATCAGTAAGCAATATAAAGAAGGTGAACAATGAATATGAGGTTCACTTACCATTTTTGACCTCCATATGGGTGTTTGAGATTCTTTGATAGCTTGCTGTCCACCCAACATCCATTTCAGTGACCGATCTCAGCCATCTCCTAGTCTACTCCTAACCAATGTTAGTTCCCTGCACTGACCCTGACTACTAACACCATTTCCCTGGCCAACGCCGGTGTCCATCCTACCGATGTCAGTCCTGATGATTGACATCAGACTTCTCCTGCTTGACTCTACCGACCCTACTGGTCTGCACATGACCGATGCCGGTATTTGGCTGACCGACATCGGTCCCAAGTGACTGACATTAGTGTCTATGTGTTTCTGTAAGTGATGAAATCTTCATCCACGAGCTCATCTTGGATCAAACCTCTATCCATACTACCCTGCTTAGATTTATTTAGCCCCTGTGATTGATCTCTGTCCTTCATCTCCTCCATAAACACCAAGGCTTCTTTGTTCCTATCAAAAGCATCAAATTTCCTTTTCCTACAATGAACTCTATTTATTCTTTCCGAATCTAAACACATACCTTTTGAATCAAGAACGTCCATTCCCTTCTTATTCATGTGACCAAGTCTATTAAGCCACATCTTTGAATCTACAGCTAAAGTAGATAAACTAGAAGTAGAATCAACAATACAAGTAGATAGATAAAGAGTATCTACTTTCTTACCTCTAGCTAAAACAAGTGCACCCTTGGTAACCTTCCAAGAATCCACTGTGAGGGTTATTGTGCATCCCTCATCACCCAACCTTCCAACAGAAATCAAACTTTGCTTCAGAATCGGGACATGCATGACCTCCTTCAACACCCATGTGTTGTCAATCTGCAATCTCAACTGCACTTTCCCTTTGCCAACTATTTGACAAGGAGTACCATCCCCTAAATAAAGCACTCCAAACTCTTCCTATTCATACTCATGAAAAAAATCTCTGTTTGGGGATGCATGAAAAGAAGAACTAGAATCTAAAATCCATGATCCTACCTGACTATCCAAAGAAAATATGAGAGCATCCTGTACCATAATATTTGCATCCTTTGCTTCGTCAATACCTGCATGTTGATTCTCTTTATCTCTCAACCAACACTCCTTATTTGTATGTCCTTTCTTTCCACAAAACCAGTAGGTAATACCTTTGGATTTGGATCTCCTTCCCGACCTTGATTTCCCTTGCTCAACCTTCTCCCTTTGCCTTCCCCTGCTTTTTACACTTAGAGCATTCCCTGATGATTCACATGTGCTTCTCCTGTGTATTTCCCCATTCAAGATCACACTCACAACATCATCAACTTTTAAGATTTTAGAAGCAGATGTAAAATTACTTATTGCCATAACTAAACTGTCCCAACTTTCAGGCAAAGAACATAAAATCAAGAGAGCCTTTACCTCATCATCAAAAACAATATTGACTGAAGCTAATTGGTTTACCAAACCATGGAAATCACTGAGATGAGTATGTACCGATCCACCTTCCTACATTTGCAAAGTAAATAACTGCTTCATAAGATATACCTTATTAAAAGCCGAGGGCTTTTCATATAAATTTGCCAAGGATTTTATCAACTCTTCCGTTGTCTTGCACTGTGATAAGTTGGAAATCATAGATGATGCAAGGCTCAACCTTATGGAACCGAGAGCCTTCTAATCCAGAACACTCCATTCTTCATCCTTCATATCTGTGGGCTTGCATGCAACCCCACCCAATGGTAAGTACAGATCCTTTTGATACAGATAATCCTCTATCTACATCGTCTAATGTTGATAATTCTTGCCGTTAAACTTCTCCATTCATAGCTTACTTTCTTCTGCCATTGCTAAACTCCCACTCAATCAAAAACTTGTGAATGACTTGTAATCAACAAACAATAACCTGCTCCCTGCAAACCGTAGCTCTGATACCAACTGTTAGGAACCCCTTATCCAATAGCAGCACAATTGATTACTTTCTTATAAGTAATTAAACACAAAATTATACCAGAATGATTAAGTAGCTAGAAACTTGAGACAACAAAGAATTTGAGAGACAATACACACTCTTGTATTAAATATTACTAGAAGAAAATACAATAAGGAAGATGCCACTTCTTCCTCCACCTCAAAGGCTTGCCACACCTCAAGACCTTCTCCCCTCTCTCTCTTGCTCAACACAACAACTTTATAGCCTGAGTTATTATCCCTCGTTGAATGCTTCAGCCAATCTCCTTGACCTTACACCTGTAGATCTCCTTGACCTTGCTTGCTTCAATGCTTTTACTTGCCTGCTTTATAATTACAATACATGCCTCATGGGTCTTTAAATAGAATCTCATGGTTACAAAAATAGAACTCTAACTACAATAATTAGACACGTAGCTTGTGACTATCATTAGTCATTTAACATGTAAACACTCGCTTCACTTAATTGACTATTCATCAATAGCAGTTTTAGAATGCACAAGCGACCGACGCCAGTCCCTGCTTGCCTGGTGCTATCGATGTCGGCTAACTAACTGCCATCGCTGGTTGCCTTCTGCACTGCATCTGACTGACATCGGTCATGCTACCAACACCAGTGCTTCTAGTTCTTCAGCAACCTTCCTAATGTCTGCAACAGGTGAAGCTTTTTGCTCCACACCCTAACATTTGTGATGTGTGGGGACACAAAGCTTTAGAAAGCCCAAATTTAGAAAAAAGAATAAAAAATTATCCTAAACCCTAAGGGGTGGATAGATTTAAGTTGAAAGGAACCTTTACTAAGAATATTCCAAGAATGAACAAAAGATTTACTCTCAGGAACCATAAGTATCCTTTAAAAAATTAGGTTAATAAGGGTACTTTAAAATCAATACATCATACAAACACCATATGAAAACTTGTTTAAAAAGTTTTGGAGGTATTAAGGCTACCTTGGAGTCACCCTCTCTTGTAAGGAACATTAAAATATGCCTAAATTTTAAAAAGGAGGAAGGTGAAGTTTTATCTAAACCAAAAGTGCTTCAACCAACCAAGAGAACCTTTTATAATCCTTGAAAGACATAGAATATCTCAAATTAATTAAAATTACATTCTAGATGCGAGACCCTGTTGACAAAGTTTGCCACCATTGGTTAAAGTTATTTATGTTTAGGTTTTTAAAAAGAATAAATTCATGGATTTAAGATTAATAAATGTCTATAAAACATTATAAAACCTTAATAAATTCAAATACATTCTCATTAACATCTCACAGGCCTAAATTTTGGTAGAAGTTTCTTCGATTCCTCTACAAGCTAGATGTAAGATAGTAAAGGTAATTTTCAAATGTTTCATTAATGAAAGAGAATAAGAATTAGTTATAATCGTATTAAAGGAAAATATGGGGACATATTAAATAAATATTAAATGAATTGGTTTTATGTTATAGGGGCTTAACTTTATGAATAGCTGTTAAGAAGGAAAGGTGCTCTAAAACCCTAATAGCTCAGTTTTAGGAGATGTGATTTCATTTTGAGCTATTTGTTTCAAAAAAACTGTTTGAGATATTATGGGTAAAAAATAACCTTAATAAACATTAATAAATTAAAAACTTTAGGTAAATGTACATGTTGTAGGGTTTCAAGCATGCAAGAGAGATAGCCAAAAAAGGCATTTTTTGAGAGGTTTAAGACATTATTTGATCATATCCAATGGTTGTAATTGATAAAATGGATATTTAATGTCATAATTAAAATTTAATTAGGTATTTAGGCCTCATAAAACTCATACCTACAAACATTCATAAAAGAAATTATGCAAGCTAGGAAATACTAAAAAGTGTATATTTTGAGTTTTATTGAAATAAATATGTTTAAATTTGACAAGGAGGTAGTTTTTTATTGAAAGGAATATTTAAAAAAATTTAATGTCCTTATTTTAATTTATGAGTGATAAAATGGGAAAACATATGTTTGTTCGTGAAGGAAAATAGGATTTTTCACTATTTTTCTCACAAATGGAGTTAGAAATGAGTCTTTCAGATCTTTAGAAGGAAAAAATGATTTTATATGGTGTATAATTAATTTAAATATATTAATACATTATTATAGAATTAAAAATAATTCAAAATAGGCTCAGATCAGAGAAAACTATCTCTAGATCACGTTACACGTAGCAAGTAGGCACTTTTTTTTGAATTTTTGTTAGAAATTTTGGTGAAGAATTTTTGATATTATTAAAATTTAATAGGTATTAAAAATTTATACCTATATAGATAGAATATTTGGATTTTATTTTGAGTTATATAACTCATTTTATACTCCCAAATCCAAATCAAGGTTTCTTGAGGCCTAGAAAGTATAAAGAGCATTTTTGGTAGCTATATGTGGAGTTTGTAGCTAAAAATTTGTTTGAATATCTTTGAAACCATTTTTATTATGTTAATATAAAATTTTCACTATTTATATGATCAATTAATTAGAATTCATCAAGTTCCAAGTTGTCATTGTGCATTCAAGAAGCTTGCCAAAACCACAAAAAGATGAACATATCCAAAAAGGACCAATATGAAGAGTTTTGATTGTTCATCATCAAATACACTCTTATAATATATATTTAATGAATAATTAATAAAATTAAATATGAAATATCTCATAATTTTATGCCATGTTTTAGGAATAATATAATTCATAATCTCAATCAATGCATTGTGCTTTCAACAACCTTGCCTAGTCAAATGCATGCATTCTTAGTTATTTAGATATCAAGAAAGGGTTAAGTGTTTATTTTAAAAATTAAATAAATATTGGAATTATTATAAAAAATCATGAAATATATATCTCTCATTATACACCCCCCTTGGATCTAATTTTATAAAAATTGAACTCAATCTTCTAGATAATTCAAAAAGCCTTCAATCATCCCTACAAAGGAGGAGATGAAACATGCAATAATAGAGAAGTTCATTTGAAGTCTTTATAAAGTAAATCATACCTATTTTAAAAGATTATACTCATTAAACAAAAAACATGTAACCTCTATCCCAATATGCCACCTTGGAGCAATTTGAGTAGGTTGAGAGAGAGAAACATGCATGCAAGTTACAAGAAATATAGTTGAAGTCAAACTTCAAGATATAAGAAAGATAGGTAAATTCAAACTCCAAGATATAATTTAGATAAATTAAGTCACTAAAAAGAGAGATGGAAAGTCTCAATTATATTGAACAATATATTCACAAGTATATAATTGAATATGATCAAGATATATTCAAGATTGAAGACCATCACAGCATGCATGAACTTTTGACATTTACAAAACATTCAAACAAAATCCTCTCTCTCTCTCTCTCTCTCTCTCTCTCTCTCTCTCTCTCTCTCTCTCTCTCTCTCTCTCTCTCTCTCTCTCTCTCTCTCTCTCTCTCTCTCTCTCTCTCTCTCTCTCTCACACACACACACACACACACACACACACACACAGATTCCATATTCCAATAAAATAATTTTTAAACTATAATTTACTATGTAGCAATTTGGAATTTTGGTTTTTTATTTGAAGGTTAAGTTATAATTTAAGTTAATTAGGAGTGAAGTTGAGTTAACATGATGACTCATCCCTAGTTTAGGGAAACTTTGTCTCCTCTCTCCTCTCTTCATTTTATATATTCATGTTCTCTTTTTAGAGAAGATGATCAAATTATGATTTTGTTTTATAGATAATCTATCAAAAAACTTATTACATCACCTTTGAATAAAAGAACCTGATTTTTCCCCCATTTTCATGTTGTTCATGAAGTGTGTGTATCACATTCTTTGATGTAACTTAGTGAATGACTAATTTTCCTAGTTTTATGTTTGAATATTTCACCTGTATGTAGAAAATGAGAACTCATTGAAATCATATCATAAGTCTAATTTTGATTTCTCCCTAATTTGGAAATGAATTCAACCAATGTCAATTCCTTCCATGCTAGTATGAGTGTTTGTCAATACCTTTGTATGAAATATTTTAGTAAGAGTCATTGTATGAAGAGGAAGTAAATGTGTGAAAGTTATTAAGATTTCAAAGTATGTCAAGTCTAGGCATAATTTACCTTAACATTGGTGTATCACCCCAAATTTTTAGTTTTTATGTTCATTCTAGTTTGAGTATTTCTCCTTTTCCCCTTTTCTTAGTCAATAAATCACTAAATTAAATAGTTTAGAGATAAGTAGGTGAGTGTACCAAATGTAACTGACCATTCATCTAGAGATTATCCCCAATATGTCACCCACACCTGGAGATTTATTATTATGTCAATAATATGAGAACAAACACACATTCTTAAAAGGGTGAAATTCTGGGTGATAACATTTTCTATCACACCTAGTGGGATGATAGCTTATAATATTACTAAATATTAGTGTTGGTTATATAATTTGTAGAAGACACATTTTTGAATTACTCAACATCTAGTGACTCTAATTTATATACAACTAGTTCAAGTAGTCCAAGTGCTAAAAGAGCATTAGTTGGTATGTATTTTAGTCCTTCATTTTGTGTAAAATGCATATTTTGTACCTATTGGAAATTTAGATTCATAAGGACAAATACCAACCCATATAACTAAAAAAATTATATGACAACCACCCAAGCCTACTCATGGTGATCTCCTGCATGTTCATGTCCTTATTGATCTATTTTGAGCCTTGGTAACGTTTTTAAAAGTGTCATTACTACTTTTAAATACATTGTACCATGAATGCCTTTAGTTTCTTGGGTGATGTGACATTAGTCATGGTGATGATTAGGTGAAGAGGAGTGTGTCAAGATGTCTTATGAAGGTTTATTTATGTTTTCAATGTCATTCATGGTTTGCCCATTCAATCAATTTTAACCCTTCATGAACCTCTTAAAGTCATTACTCACCCTCCAAATACCTCATGTTGGTTAAATAAATGTAGAAAACATTGGAAAGGAGTGATATTTCAATAGTCTCATTATTTATTAAAGGCCTTAAAAGAGTCTCCAAATCATCACTATGCATTTCATATCCTTAGAGACTATTTTAAAATTCATATTTCATTCCTTACTCAATAAGTGGACCCTAAAAATTAAAAAATGGATCTTCCCATTTCCATCTACCATATATCATATAATAGAAGGTTAGTTAACTCATGTTTTACCTCTCTTCATTCTTAAATGGTAAGTCAAGGCTTCAAATATAGAGAAAATGCAAGAAAAAGAGCTATTTTCATGTGTTTTATGTAGGTGTACATACTTGTATAGATAGTTCCATATAGAAGAGGTTAAGAGATTTTATTTTGGTTCATTTTAGGTATTTTGGTGAAGTTTCATGATCAAAATATTCATGACAAGTGAAAAACCAATCCTCTACTCCATCGAGCTCTTTTGTAGCTCGGTAAAGCCCTTCAAGTTTGTGGATAGTATGGGCATGAAAGAGAATATCAAGATATAAAACTTTTGGGAAATTAAAGGGGTATCTTGAACTTATTATTTATGGTAATTGTATAATAATCCATTCCATTTACTCTTTAAAAAATGGATAACAATCTAGTCACTCTAGTGACCTTCTTCATTTGTGTAGGGTTTAGAAGTGCATTAATCTATGTGCATATTGGATTTTTTTATGATATTAAATGTTTAATGTGTTATATATAGGTCTTAAAATCTCACCTTAATCACTCTCTACCCCTGGTTCACATGAGTGAATTTACGGGAGTAGGAATCATCCAAGTTTGTTTCATTTATAGACTACAAGAAGTGTTGCTCCTAATGGAAAATTATTTAGTACATAAAATGCAGATGACTAGTGTTTTAAGTGGTATAGTGGAATAATTAAATACTTACATAATTTATCTAGATCTCAAACTTAACTAGGCCACTAGATGATCAAATAGTCCTCTCGAATCTTACTTTAATGTGAATATTATGTGCATAGTGTCTCATTCCTTGCAAGTGTAAACAATGAGCTTTTAGGAAACATTAATATTTGTTTGAAAAACATACGTGTGATTTATGGTAAATAATACTTTATATTTTTTACCACAATTATTATTTGTAATTGCCCTACACTCAAGCTTATCCTCATCCTTAGCCCTTTGGGGAACTATTCTTCATAAGACACCTATAAGCCTTGTGTATGATAAGGAGATGAGTTTGGTTATTGGCATGGAGTATAGATGGTTGAGAGACCTCAATAAGTTAATATTTAGGTCATGAAAATATAAAAAAATAAATAATTAGGAGGAAGGGATCATAATTAAGGTCAACACCTACCCAACTATCTTGAAGAGAGTAAACTTAGTCAAGATTCCATGGAAGTGAGGTTATAGCTACAGGGTTGAAAGTAATGATGGTTGAGTTCAAAAGAGACTTAAAATAGCCTTTAAGGTGTATGTATTTAAATGGGATATAAAACCCATAGTATTAATATGATGTGAGATAATCATAAAAATGTTTTATAATGAGAATGACCTTAAGATTTTGTTAAAAGAAAGATTCACATATACAATTAGAGCTTTGAGAAGGAGAGCTAAGTGTCTTAATGATTGCAAAAGAAGTAACTCAAACTACGTTAAGGATTGAGTAATTGTTTCTTATAAAAACATAGTATACACTTGATAATGTGGTCCTTTAATATGGACATGAGAGTTTAGGGATTAATTAGGGATAATAAGCCTAAGACAAGGATACATAGACCCACATATAGAATCAAACATAATGAAACCTCTTGAGTGCATGGTAAAGATGAATACCTTGTGTTGAACATTTTTTTCCCAACAGGCCAAAAATCGGTCACCTTCTGCCCCTGCTGTGCTAGGCCATTTTCATTTTTTGATTTTGCATGAATCTGGCAATTTATACAGACTCTACAGGTTAGTCTTTTGGTACATAAAGGATCATTCAATGCTTGGTTCAATCAATTCAAGTTTAACACAAGGTTCATCGAAAAAGTTCAAAGGCTTAGGTTCGATGCTTTGGTTCAGTTCAATGGTTCAACACTTTGGTTCAATGTAGGAGTTCATCACTTGGATCATTCAGCTTTAGTTCAAGCTGCTTGGTGTGCTTCATTGAATCATTAAACTGGTTCAATGTATTGGTTTAATCATTTGGTTCAACACTTTGGTTTAATGGATGATTAAACAAAAGAGCCTGATGACTTTTGCCAAGGATGGTGACGTCCTGAAAGCTATCAAATTTAAGCAAATGACCTAGCCATTTGTTTTTTGAACTGTTTGAGCCTCAAGCATGAAATAGCCTAAGGAACGTAGCGACCCACTCAGAGATAGCCCTAAGGGCTGAAGGAGACAAAAAAGAGACAAGGTAAGGAAAAGACAAAAGTGCTAAGTGTAGGAGCAGGCAGATAGTCCAAGTGGCAAAGGGAAGCACCGATTTAAGAAGTTATTTTGGTAGATGATATAGTGCCTACAAATTAACCTTTGGGAGGTGCAAACAGCTAGTAGTGTAACTAGTTTTCTTCATTTCACATTTATGAGTAGACAAACCATGTAATCACCTTGAAGAAGCAGCCTTACAAGTAGACAAAGGGTGTAACTCATTGATGTTTTGAGCAGCTTGCTCTTCCCAATGCTCATAAGGCACATGGTTCACTGATAGAAAATGAGTGCCAATATCTTTCCAAGAAGTGCCAATTTTCTCTTCCTTCTATAAATTGTAAACTTCTCATTTGAGAAAAAAATTTGCTCTCAGCCTTAAGGCAACACTCTACCCAAAAATCTCTCAAGATTATAAGGCAGAGCTCTGCCAGATATTTACCTTGAATCAAAAAATAGCATTTTTACCTCCATTATGAGTTTTGCATTTGTAGTATGTTTCTATGCCTTGATTCTATATTAAGTCATTTTCTCAATGCTTTTGCAGAATGATTTCAACATTTTTGGTGCATTTTTGAGTTTTCCTTTTACATGCCTATCAAAAGTGTCCCTAGAGGCGTATAGGTGAAGTGGATAGGCTACTGTAGTGCATCTCAAAATGTTTCTAGTAGTTATTCACTCCTTGTATCTCCATAGACCTCTGAACCACTGATGCAAAAGGTTCCCTCATGATGGATGAAGTGTATAGGTGCTTCTTTTGGTGAAAAGTGTATGTTCAGGCCCGAGTGGGTCACATTTTTTTGGTGTATCACCTCTTTTCTTTTTTAGGCTTAGGCTTTATTTTTAGCATCTCCTTCTCCCTTTTCATCCCCCCCTTTTTACATTTTATTGGTTAGCAGTAGGGGAAAATAGGGCCTAAATGATACATCGGAGGGAGCTATCCCTTACCTAGAGACTCTCCCCTCCAACTTTGCCAGTCCCACATGCAAGAGGGGAGTTTCCATTATTGTTTGTGGAAAGGCAAGAGCTTAGCCTCCTACCCATGGGTGTAATCCACTACATCAACAATTTTTGGCACACCCGGTGGGACCAACTAGGACAAGTTGTGTCTAAAGAGTTGAAGAATTTTTGGTGTGTTCTTCAACAGACTAGCCTTTGGAGGCTTTGCATCAAACACCAATGGTGACTCTGAGTTGGATCTACTAGTTAAGTAGCCTAGTGCCATCATAAATCTTAATTTTATATGTATAATTCTTTTACACAGAATCATGGACCTTATATTCCTTTAGATGACTATGATTAGGCTCTAGATATTTATGCAATCCCCTCAAGCAGCTCTCCTAGTTGCCCTGTAATGATAAGGGAGGTGGTGTTGGAGATTGAGAGGCAAATAATGGAGATTAATAGACTAGAGGAGTAGTATGGGTATTAGTAGGAGCTGATGTATAAAGAGGAGTGTTTGTTTAGGCAAGCTCAGGCCCTACAATCCATGGAGGAGGAGGTAGCAAAATGGAGAAATCCATTTATTCAAGGCAGTCAGCCTTGTGTGCCCCCTCCTATTCTAAAGAAAGCCCCCTCTTTTTCACCAAATACTTTCTATGAAATAACACTCACCCACTCTGACTCATCTGATGCATCTACTCTCAATCCCATGCACCTAGCTTTCCAACACTAGAGGGAATCAGAGCAACCCCCCATGGAGATCAATCTTCCCAATTCTTTATATTGTGAATCTTCCACTGGAAGGAATCCCATGAACTAGCATGTCCCTCTTCTAGAGACTCTTTTGGTGCATCAACAATCTCTTCCTTTCATTCCTCAACCTCCCCAAGTCTTTTAGCATGATGTGTAGATTCCAAATTGGAGGAAGGAATGCCAGGAACCAGCCTAGAGCTTTAAAGAGGATGATGCTAGTGACCTCCAAGAAAGACTCTTTTAGGACAACCTAGCCAAAAAAATTGAAGATTTAGAGGCTAGGATGATTCTACTCCATGAAAGAGAGATAGAGCTTTCAAACCTTGCAGAGGAGCCCTAGGACCTTGGAGAAAGCAAAGTTGTTGCCTTTTCACAGGAGCAAAATTCCAATTTTGAGATCCTGAACTGGGGGAAAATAGTGGAATCATGGGGCAGGAAGGAGGAAAAGTAAGGTTTTTCTCAAAACCTTGAAGAAGCTAAGGCTGATCCTGCTCATGATGATGCTGGTGACCTCCAAGAAAGGCTCTTCCAAGATGATATAGCTAGAAGAATTACAGAGTTGGAATTTAAAGAGAGATACCTCAGCCAGTGCATGATGGATGATTTAGACCCAACATCACATTCCATGTCTGAACACCCCCCACCTACACATTTCTAAGAGAGATATCATGCCACACCTGATATTGATGAGTGCTAACCAAGTGGAAGGAGGAGAATCATTTGATTCTAGCCCAAGGACTGCCTCCTCTTCCACACGATTTTCCCACTTCACCCCTTCTCAAGGAGGAACCTTTTCTGCAAGAGGCGAGTAAGGAGTAGAATATCCAATCTACAATTCTTGAAGAGGCTATCATGAGTAACAACAAAGGTAGAATCATCATGGAGGCTCCTTGTGAAGACCTCATCAGTAATGGAGAAGACTCAGGGCATGCATATATGCAAATGTTCCAACAATATGAAGAGGAACAAAAGCATGGTGAGCTCTCTTCCCCCTTGTTTAATGAACTTCCTTGTTGTTTTGATGATGAGGATGACTACACTAAGGATCTTGAGTTGGAGGAATATCAAGAAAATATATTTGAAAATCTAGAGACCTTGATCTTTAAGGAGAAAAGGAGAGGTCTGTCTTCCTTGAGGGGGGCCTTGAAGAAGAATGTTTTGAATAGAGAGGTGATGTTTTGTGAGATGAATAATATTTTTGTGAGTCCATTTCAGACATCACCATAGTCACCCTTCTTCAAGAAGGCCAAGAGGAAGTAGAGGATGAGTCTGACAAGGTCTTCAATGAGGCAGAAAGAAATGGGTCAAACCATGATACATTGCAGAGGGAATGTGCAGATCAAAGGTCTTATGGTGATGAGCCAATAGGCATTGATTTCTTGGTGAAGAGCACCAATATGATGAACCAAAATTCAACAAGCTTCCAAAAAAAATAGAGTACACATATGTTGGGAGCATGTTTAAATCTATTTCACTCAGATACCAGCCAATGCAGGTGACAGTCAAGAAGAGCAAGTCACCAATTCTCTTTTTCATTCAGCTACTTGCCTGGCACCATAAGTCTTCTTACTAGGAAGGGGACTCAAGAAATTTTCCCTTTGATCCAAGAGTGGGGTGAACATTCTTGGTTAGCTATACATAGTAGTTTGCTTTCAGTTGTCTTTCATGTTTTCCCTAAGTGCAGTTTGCACAAGTAGTGTTTTTCAACCTTGTGTGTTTCCCTTTGCATGTAGGGTAAAAGGCTCCATGTTTGATTCTTGGATCTTTTGGGTCTATTGTTACCTTTGTTAAATTTTCATCTAACTTTGTGCCAAATGGATTGCAAGGAAACTAGTCTTTAAGCATATTAGGCATACTTCCCCTAGGAGTCACCAATTTGTTGACCATTTTTGGCCCAATAGGCCAAAAATTGGTCACCTTCTGCCCCTACTGTGCTAGGCCATTTTCATTTTTTGATTTTGCATGAATCTTATGATTTCTACAGACTCTACAGGTTAGTCCTTTAGTGCATGAAGGATTGTTCAACACTTGGTTCAATCAGTTCAAGTTTAACACAAGGTTCATCGATGAAGTTTAAAGGCTTAGGTTCGATGCTTTGGTTCAGTTCAGCGGTTCAACACTTTGGTTTAATACAGGAGTTCATCGCTTGGATCATTCAACATTAAGTCAAGTGGCTCGACGTGCTTTGTTGAACCATTAAACCAATTCAACAGATTAGTTCAATCATTTGGTTTAACACTTTGGTTCAATGGATGATTTAATAAAAGAGCCCAATGATTTTTGCCGAGGATGGTGATGTCCCAAAAGCCATAAAATTTAAGCAAATGAACTAGCCATTTGTTTTTTGAACTATTTGAGCGTCAAACATGGAATAGCCCAAGGAACACAGTGACCCACCCAGAGATAGCCTCGAGGGCTGAAGGAGCCAAAAAGAGACAAGGTAAGGAAAAGACAAAAGTCTTATGTGTAGGAGTAGGTAGATAGTCCAAGTAGCGAAGGGAAGCACCAATTCAAGAATTTATTTTGGTAGATGATACAATGCCTGTGAATTGACCATTGGGAGGTGCAAATAGCTAGCAGTGTAACCGGTTTTCTTCATTTTGCATTTATGAGTAGATAAATCATGTAATCACCTTGAGGAAGCGGCCTTACAAGTAGACAAAGGGTGCAGCTCATTGATGTTTTGAGCGGCTTGCTCTTCTGAATGCTCGTAAGGCACATGGGCCACTAACAAAAAATGAATGCCAAAATTTTTCTAGGAAGCGCCAAGTTTCTCTTCCTTCTCCTATAAATTGTAAACTTCTCATTTGAGAGAAAAATCCGCTCTCAGCCTTAAGGTAAAACTCTACCCAAAAATCTCTCAGGCTTGTAAGGTAGAGCTTTGCCAGATATTTACCTTGAATCGAAACACAACATTTTTACCTCCATTCTATGTTTTGCATTTATAGTATGTGTTTATGCCTTGATTCTGTATTAAGTCATTTTCTTAATGCTTCTACAGAATGATTTCAACATGTCTAGTGCATTTTTGAGTTTTCCTTTTACAGGTCTGTCAAAAGTGTCCCTAGAGGAGTATAGGTGAAGTGGATATGTTGTTGTAGTGCATCTTAGAATGTCTCTAGTAGTTATTCCCTCCTTGTATCTCCATGGACCTCTGACCCACTGATGTAGAAGGTTCCCTCATGATAGATGAAGTGTATAGGCACTTCTTTTGGTGAAAAGTGTATGTTCGGGCTTGAGTGGGTCACATTTTTCTGGTGTATCACCTTTTCTTTTCTTTTTAGGCTTAGGCTTTGTTTTTGGCATCTCCTTCTCCCTTTTCATCCCCCCTTTTTAGATTTTATTTGTTAATAGTAGGAGAAACTAGGGCCTAAATGATACATCAGATGGAGCTAGCCCTCATCTAGAGACTCTCCCCTCTAGTTTCGCCAGTCCCGTAGGTGAGAGGGGAGTTTCCATTGTTGTGTGAAGAAGGCAGGAGCTCGGCCTCCTACCTCAGGTGTAATCTTATGCATCAACACCTTGATGAAACTATGTTTTAAAGATTATAAATATGTGAAAAGGTTTGAGTAGATAATATCATGTGCCTAAAAAGAACCACATGACTCTAAAGGCTAAGAGGAAGTCATTCCCACATATAATACAATCAAGAACCCAACTGAGACCTATAGATAGGGTTAGAGAGGGTGTAGCTATATTGAATCTTATGAATATTGGAAATGTTAGAATAGAAATAGAGAACATGTTTATTAGTATCTTGGGGCCATTATTTTATACTATATGATTGGTCCTTGGGACACCAAAAGAACCTTGGCAGACCTCAAGTCAGTCTAAATAGTAACCTAAAGCCAAGAAAATAGACTTGTACCTTTGATTGAGGACCTTTACGTATTCAAGTTGGGAATAACCTAGAAAAATACTAAGGATAGAGTGATGGAAACAAAATCAAAGTCCTTGAATAATAAAATCATTAATGAAGATAGAAGGAACACTAAACTAATCCTTAGGCTTGCATAAGGGTGACTTCCCATAAACCTTAAGCCTGGTTATATAGGGTATGAAGAGAGTAGTGGGAAAATATTAGTTTAGAGGGTGTTATCCACCATAATATAGTGTTATATAACATCAAAATATAAAAAATATGTATTAGAGAGTGAAACCACTTAGTTTTTATACACTATCCTTAAATAGCTTAGACTAACTATAAACAAGGACCTACAGCTAGTCACTTAAGAAAGTGGAGCAGAGTCAAAGTTTGAGTATTTGAAGTAAAATAAAAGAGATATAAAAAGGTGATATGGGGGTATTATTATGGTTTTTAGGCCATCCAAATCATCACATGTCACTCAAAATCCCAAAACATAGTCAAGGCTAATTAAGACTAAAAACTTGTCTTAGGCTTAGAAGGCCCACACCACCATGGAAGTATACCTAGACCCTCCTAATAAAATATGAAATTATGATGAGGTGTGACCTAATGAATCAAGTCCTATGGAGAAGGTTTGAATAAAGGGAAAGTAGAAAAGGTTAATTTGAGTCATTAATAACTTCCTTGAGTCATATAGTCTACATAGTCACTTCGATCCATCATTTAAAGTGCTTGGACATAATGACTTTGGGAAAATTATCTTAGTGTGAATTGAGGACCCCTATATACTTGAGATCCATGAAAGATTAAATGTATTGAGGAGCTCAGGCTTATGAACAAAGGTTAAGACTAAATACATACCTAAATTACCTATAGAAGAATACAAGCCTATATATTAACTCACCTTTTACATGGTAAATCAAGTTGTTTAGGAAAGTGAAGGGTTCAATGGTATTATGATCCATAACAAGAAGTTCTGGTTTGGAGGTCCGTACTTTATGAACCATCATTAAGATGGTGGACCTCTAAAAACCTAATTAAACCCTAATGAAGACCACATCTAAGGGAAATATATATTTTGGAAACAAAAATCTCAATAAAGACCCTAAAAAATCTTAAAACATCTAGTACACTTAGAGGACACCCTACCTATAGTAATGGTCCATATGGACACTATATATAATTATTAGAAAAGTGCATTTTTTCAAGGTTTTTAAATATTTTTAGGGTAAATAACTATTTTTAAAGATTAAATTAATTTTATGGGAATATTTGACACCTTTTTTGTCTCCTCAAATCATTATATTCCCAAAAATATGCATAGAAATAACTCTACAACTCTTCTCCAAATAGTCAACTACAAACATGAATGAGAGGGTAACCTAGTCACCTAGTTTGGTAAAATTATAGATGTTTCTTGATAAAAAAGGCTCATTTAATTATATGGGAGATAGGTTCAAGCCTAAAATTAAATTATACATAGATTCTCAAGGTTTCATAAAGGCTTCCATGGCCATCAAATGCAAACAATTGGGCTACTATGCCTAATTGGCCTAGTAGACCTACTTGGTCAAAAAGGAAAGTTGAAAGTTAAGATGGAGAGGATATTTAAAGGGTAAATACATAAATATTAAGCCTGGTAAGTGAATACATTGAATGAAACAAGTGCACATTCCATGGTAATAATGGTGTAAAAAGTCAATTTATTGACTTAATCAATATGCTTTATGATAGCCTAATAACATCTCATTGATGTTTTAATTAAAAATAATAGATGTTATTTGACCAAAATGCATGTGACCATTATTTAATATAGGTTTAAATATTCAACTACAGTCCCACCACCTCATCTCAATGTCTAATAGCCCTTTGAAGACTACGAACCAATAGATCAATGCATAAAGGGTGTATGGCATGACTGCTTGTAATAGATGTAAATGAATTTTGAGTTAACTATGGTCATTTATGACCTTTTCCTCTCACCTCCATGACATTATCCCATTATCTATCTTCTCGATTTACTATATATTCAAGCTTTAAGGCCTTAATTTATATCCATCATTTTGGTATGAGGAAACTCTACCTAGTTTTGTACTTGATAGACCTATTCTAATAATGAATAAACTATTACATCTTATCCATAATTGTGTTTAGTGTGTATATTATTTTTATGATGTGATAAGTGGTATAAATCCCCCCTTAACATGTCCTTATCACACCTATTTACTAATAAGTTTTCTTATGAAGATTGTATGAAGTGTCAAAGTTTAGTGATCATGTCTGGAGTGTAATCTAATTGGAAGTGCATCAAGATAGGCCTCTCACCCTTTACCTCCAAGTTATATTCAATCATTAGGACCTTCATATGAAATATTTTTTGCTTAAGACTTATTGGATATAATGCTTTAGTTCATTCTTAGTTTACTAGTGTTGTTAGGAGTCCAAATTGAGTGGATGAATGATTATATTGGTGCATCACCACCCCATAGAGTAGGTTTATTTTTTGAATTCTCTATTCCTTTTCATCCCAAAAATAATAATTCTTAATAAACTTATCTAAATGGATTCATTGGGGGAGCTAGCTCCATAATCTAGAGGTTTGGTCTAGTTATAAGGTCACCCATAACCTTTAAGCCATTCCCATGTTATTCTAGGTTTGAATTAGAATTGAACACTCTCCTTCATAGGGTGCAACTTGGTTTGGAAATAGTACCTTCATATCCTTCCTATCAAGCTGAAAATATTTTTGGCTTCACCTCAAGTAGACATAGACTAGAAAGATATCAATATTCTCATGATATTTACCCCCCTCCCACCCTTAATCATGTTTTAAATCAGCCTTGGCAAAATCATGTTATGTCAAATCAACCTAAAAAATGTGTTCAAGAGATAAGAATTGAATTTGAGAGACAAAATATAGAGAGTGATAGGCAAGGGGAATATAATGTGCATCAAGAATAACTTGAATATTATTTGTATATACATAAGTAAGAGGTAGAATCATTGAAGAGATTCAATGAGGCTATAATAGAATAAATGTAGTAATTTCCCATGAGATTACAAAAATTTTAGTCCAATATCACAAGTTGGAAATAAGAATAACTAGAACCCCTTGAATATTCAAGAGATTAAAATTTCTTCAAAATTCCAAGTTTTAGTACTCCCAATCTTATGAAAGAGCTTATGATTTTAAAAACTTCCCCCATTATTCCTCGAGATCATCGATCAAGGAAGTTTCCAAGATTCTTGATCCCCGCACCTAATCATCATATTAAAGTTGTCCATAAATATCAAGGCATATCACAATGTAAGAGGTTGATTGTTAATTGGAAAGACAAGAATGAAGCATCCCTAACACAAGGTTCATTCCCACCTTTGGAAGGATTATTAAATGAAACTATTAATTCAAAATATCAAATCCTTTCCAATGCCTCTTAAATCCCAAATCCCATTAAAGATCATCCCATAATGACCTATGTTCCTATGCCAAAAAATGAAACCTCTTACCCTCCCACCATATCCTTTTTGAAGGAGGGCCTATTGTACAAAATACAAAAGAAGAGCATCCAAGTGAAGAGGAGAATTTATCAAGAGAGGATGATCAAGATTTGTGTTTATAGAATTATCTTTAATTTGGCATAGAAGAATATCATGTTGCATTCCTTGAGGAACAAAATAAAATTATAGATGAAAGTGAGACTCAAGAAGTCTATCAATAAGATGTTAAAGATGACATAAAAGCAACCAGTGAGATTGCAATAATAGTTTTACAAAGTAACAACCCTAGACATTTGATAAGTGAAAACACAAAATAATATGTATTGATTCCTATTAAACCTATAGAATCCAAAATTAAGGATCAATAAGGATTTGATGAAGAATGGATGTAGTACCTTGATTTGATTCAAGTCATTGATAATCTTTGTAGGCCTACATCTCCCTGTAAAGACATTGATAAAGTGGTTACCATGTTTAAAAATCATGTTCAAGAAGATTTTGATAAAATTATATCTCAATAAGACCATGAAGCTAGAGAGTAGTATTTGTATATCCTTGAAGAGTTTGAACAATTTGCATCAGTTTCCAATCAAGATGGCATATCTAAAGATGTCATAGAAATCCAAGCACATTGTTTTAGTGAGCCACTAAAGGTTAAAATTGAATTTATTCCTTTATATCATAATTTGGTTACATTAGGGAGATTTAATCATGTTTAAGATTGAAATTAGGTGATAATTGAACTATAAAAAGAGTTTATATATATTTGAGATATGTTTTCTTCATTTGATTCTCTTGGAGGCAGGCCAAAGAGGTTGATAAGTAGGAAAAGAGTTGATCAAACCAGAACGGTACTCAAACAACAAATTGTTCCTTATATTTATAAAAAAAATGTATATCATATAATATTTTATTTATTTTATATATTTATATTTTGAGTGTTTTATATAGTATTTTTAGTTTTCACTTTCCTCTAAATGTTATCTTGAACATTTTTAAGTTGGTAGTTATTCTAGCTTTCTATTCCATAAGTGATTAAGAAAAAATATGGTTATTTATTGAAGGAATTTTTATTATCATATGTTTTAATATTTTAATTAATCCATATACAAGTGGTTAATGCTACTATTCTTAAGTGTTTAGCAGATAAACACCCTAGTAGAGTTACCAAGAATGTTAACAAATTATGCCACCATTAGTCAAGGTTACTTATGTGAAGGTTTTAGATAAGACTCTATTCATGGATTTAACATTAAAAAATGTATATAAAACATCATAAAACTTAATAAATAAATAAATAATTCTTATTAATATCCCACATGAAAAAATTTTGGCAAAAGTTTCTTCTATTCCTCTAGCAAGCTGGTAAAGACAATTTTCAAATGCTTAGTTCATGAAGGAGAAAAATATTCGGTAATAATTATATTATTTAAATATAGGATCAAATATTCCATAAATATCAAATGCATTGGTTTCAGGTTACAAGGGATTAAATTTATGAATAATCATTAAAAAGAAAAGGTGCTCTAAAACCCTTCTAAAACCCCAATAGCTCATTTCTATGAGATGTGACTGCATTTTTGAGTTATTTGTTGAAAATTAAAATTTTTGTGAGATATTATGGGGAATAAATAAAATTAATAAACAATAATCAACAAAAATTTTAATCCAAATAATAGATAAATTTAAAGGTATAGGTTGCAAGGTTTCAAGCATGCAAGAGGGACAATGAAAAATAAAATTGTTTGAGAAGATTAAAAACTTTTTGTGTATAAAATTGTTTGAATTATTATATTATATATTAAATTTAATAAATAAAAAATAATGGGGTATTTATTCCTTATAAAAATCAATAAAATACCAAAACTCAGACCCATAGGCATTCATAAAGTAAATTATGTAAGCTAGGAAACACTAAAAAGTGCATATTTTGATTTTTATTCAATTAAATATCTTTAAATTTTATAATAAGGTGTATTTTAATTAATTTAATATTTAATTTTTTTTAATGTCTTTAATATTACTTATGATAGATAAAATATAAAAACATAGGTTTGTTCATGAAGGAAATCAAGGTTTATTCACTATTTTATTCATAAATGGAGTTAGAAATGAGTGTTTCACATATTTCCAATGGAAAAAAAAATATTTTTTAAGGTTTAAAATTAATTTATATGAATAAATAAATTATTATAAAATAAAAATAAATTAAAAATAGGCTCATATCAAAGAAAAACATCTCCAGGTCACCCTGCAGGCAACAATCAAGCTTTTTTTGTGAATTTTTGTTTGAGAGTTTGGAGAAGATTTTTTGATATTTCCAAACTTTTATAGGTATAGACCATTTATAAACATAAAATTATAATATTATTATTATTTTGTGTGTCATATAATGTGTTTTATACTTCCAAATCCAAATTAGGGTTTATTTAGGCCTAAAGAGCACAAAAGAGCATTTTTGGTAGTTATATGTGGATTTTGGAGCTAAAAATTTGTTTGAAGGTATGTTACATAAAATTTATTATTTTAAAATACTATTTATACTCCTTATCTGATCAAATAGTTAAAATTCATCAAGTTAAATGTTCTCATTATGCATTCAAGAAGCTTGCCAAAACCACAAAAGATGAGCATATCTAAGAAGGACTAGTATGAAGAGTTATGATTGTTTGTCATCAAATAAAATATTATTGGATAAATTTAATGGATAATTTTTTTTTAAAAAAAAACATTAAATATCTCTAAATTATATTCCAAATTTTAGGAATAAGATGATTCATAAGCTCAATCAATGAATTGTTCTTTCAACAACCTTGCCTTGTCAAACACATTTGCTCTTAGAAATCTGGAGATCCAAAAAGGGTTGAGTGTATATTTTAAAAATTAAATTAAGGTTGGAATTAATCTCCAAAAAATTAAATATATCTCTTCTTATACACCCCCCTTGGAGATAATTTTATAAAAATTCAAGTCATACTTCAAGATGCTTCAAGAATCCTTCAATAATCCCTAGATAGGTGGAGATGAAACACGTAATAATATATAAGTTCAGTTGAAGTCTTAATCAATTCAATCAGTATTTTTTTAAATGATGATACTAATTAAACAAAAAACATGAAACCTATATCCTACTACACCACCTTTGAGTAATTTGATGAGGTTGAGAGAGAGAAACATGCATACAAGTTATAAGCAAGATAGTTTAACTCAATCTTCAAGATACAAGAAAGATAGTTGAAATCAAACTCCAAGATGAAATTAAGATAACTAAATTCAGTCACTAGAGATATGTAAAGTGTCAATGGGTTTGAAAATTTTGTTAAAAAGGATTTAACTAAAGATGATCAAGATCTCTTCAATATTGAAGACCAATATAGCATGCATGAGACCTTTGACTTTTCTAAAACATTTTTAAAAACTTCTCTCTCTCTCTCTCTCCTAAACCATATTATAAGAAAATAATGTTTAAAATCTAATGTACCATTTATCAATTTCAAATATTGGTGTTTGAGTTAGAATAAAGTTGAAGTAGGAGTTAAGTTAAGTTAGCATGATGACTCATCCCTAGTTTAGGGAAACTTTGTCTCCTCTATCCTTTATTCATTTTTTATATGTAGTTTTTATGGTTAGATAATATGATTATATTATGATTTGGATATAAAAAAATATACCAAAATTTTTACTACATCATATTTTAAACAATAAAAATTTGAAATTTCCTCCATTTGTAGGTTGTTTATGAAGTGTGTCTCATGTTCATTGATGTAACTTAGTGAATGACTAATTTTCCTAGGTTTATGTTTGAATATTTGACCTTTATGAAACAAATGATAATTATCACAAGTCATATCAAGTGTCTAAGTCTTATTTCTACCTAATTTGTAAATGATTTCAACCAATGTTCATTCCTTCCATGTTAGTGTGAGTATTCTTATAGACCTTTGTATGAAATATGGATGTAAGAGTTATTATATGAAGATTAAGTGAATGTGTGAAAGTCATTAAGCTTTAAAAGTGTGACATGTATAGTCATAATTTAATTTAACATTGGTACAACACCCTATGTTTTCATTTTTCATATTCATTCTAATTTGAGTATTTCTCCTTTTCCCCTTTTTTCAGTCAAAAAATCACTAAATTAGAGATTCTAGAGAGATGTAGGTGAGTGTACGAAAGGGAAACATACCTTCATCTAGATATTCTCTCTAATATAAGGTCTTCCAGACCTTGAATATTTGCCATTGTATCAACAAGAGTGAGAACAATCACACATTCTTGCAAGGGTGTACTTCTAAGTGATAACATACCCAAAATTAAGACTAATGGAATCAAGAAGTTAACCAAACCCATATTCCAAGGTAGAATTCTCTCCCCCACCTTATGATTAAATTTATTTATTATAATATTTTGGGGACTAATAACCTTGAGAAGTAAATACTAGTTATAAATATTAGAAAATTTCAAAAATCAAATTTCCTTTTACTTCAAGAAACCAAGTTTTCATTGGATTCCTTAGAAAGCTTGAAATTTACTATTTGGAATTAGTCTAACTATGAAATATTTAGAGTTGATGGTGCCTCAGGTGGTATCTCAGTCTTCTAAGATCCCATTTCTCTCAATGGTATAGTTATTTGGAATAATCAAGGACATGTTGAAGTTTGTGTTACTTGTTTAGTATCTAACAAGAAGTGGATCTTATCCAACATTTATGATCTAAACTCTAAAACATGAAAGAGATAGTTATTGAAAGATTGATATTAATTATAATCTTCAACCTTAGGGTGGGATTAGATTCTGGTGGTTTATTTAAATACCCCCTAAATCCAAAATATAAGAAAGGAGGAAATCCTGAATATAGTGATAGTATGGCAAATTTCAATGACTTCATTATGAGTAATGACCTTAAAGATGTAGAATTGTGTGGAGCCTATTACAGCTAGACTAATAGAATAATAGGGGTGAATAACATTAATGTTATACTAGGTAGATTTATATTAAAAATGGACTGGGACCTAAGTTTTCTCTACAAGATTTTAATTCTCCCCAAAATAGGATGTGATCATAAACATGTGGTGTTCCTTAAGAAAAAAGTCCCAAGGATCAAAAACCTTCCTTTTAGGTTTTAAAATATGTGGCTAGATCACTCAAAGATGTGGGAGACTATGAAGAAATGGTGGAAGTTGTAGATTGATGGTCAAGGGATGTTTCTTGTTGCCTCCAAACTCAAAATGATTAAAATGAATCTGAAGGTTTGGAACAAAGTGGTCTTTGGCAACACATTTATGAGGAAAAAGGAAATGTTTGATTCTATATGTAACTAGAGAAATATATTTAGTATGACATAATAAACTAATAAACTTATTATAAGGAAAAATAACTCTTAAGTACTTTTCATTATTTGGAATCCAGGGAAGAAACCTACTGGAGATAGATATTTAGAAACATATGGATAAAAGAAGGGATATAAACTCAAAAAAATCTTCCCAACAACATGTATAAATAAGAACACCATTAGAATATGAGAATTGATCAAAGATGATAGTATTAGATGTAAGGTTGTAGATGAGTTAAAGTTGGAAGTGGTTGATTATTTTAAAAACATCCTTTTTATAAGCCTTTTTCAAAATCATGATTTAGAGGAAAGCCTTCCCAGGTTATTTGATATGATGCTTGAATTTAATGATAATGATGATGTTTTAAAATAACCTAATCATGATGAATTCAAATAAAATATATTTTTCATGGAAGTAGATAAGGCACCTATAAATGATAGGTATCCTCTCTCTCTTTTTTAACATTTTTGGGAGATTATCCAACATGATATGCTAGCTACAGTGGTTGAATTTTTCATAATAGGATCCATCCCAAAAGAAACCAATCATACCTTCTTGGTAATTATTCCTAAAAAGTAAATAAATATTTAGTTTAAAAAATATACCTATTAGTATCTGTGATATTTCTAACAATATTTATACCAAGACACTTGTTTTAAGGTTCTAACCTCTACTCCCCAAAATCATTTTGAATTAGCAAGCAAATTTTTTTGTGGGAAGGCAAATCACTCACAACATTATCTTGATCCATGAATCTATTCATTATTTTGATTAGTTTAAAATAAGAGGTGTGTTTCTAAAATTGGATGTTTAGAAGTCTTATGATATATTTTATTGGATATTCATCATGCTTATTATAAAAAACTTGACGTAAACAATATTCTTAGGAAACTCATTTTTAGTTATATTGCTACCATAAAATTCTTGGCCCTTATCAATAGTATCCATAAGGTTTTTTTTAGTTATAAATAAGAATTTGATAGAGGGATCCTCTATCCACATTCCTATTTATAATTTTGGCAAAGGCTCTTCATGAAATCTTCAATATGTTAGAGAGGCTAGATTGATCAAAGGATTATAAATTGTAAACTATTATAAGTGGGTCATACACCAATAGTTTACCAATGCTACCTTCATTATAGATATATATTATATAAAGGAATCCAAAAATATTAAAAGAATCTTTAGAAACTATGAGATAATGTTTGGGCAGAGTATCAATTTGGCCAAAAGCTATCTTTGCTTCATGCACACTAAGCCTAATTTATAGAACAACATTTTTAGTATGCTAAACTAACAAATCAAATCTTTCTAATATTTTTATCTAGGCATGCCCCTTGATAAATATAGGTTTAGTATTGATAAATAGAATCTATTACTAGATATAATTTAGATAAATTTATTCAATTGGAAAGCCATATGCTTATCTCAATCAGGAAAGATCCTTTTTGACAAGAGTTCCTTGCAAAGTATGCCTATTTATTAAATTTCAATATTTAAAATCCCATCCAAAGTTAAGGACAGAATTGATAAAATTCAACATAGATTTATTTATTTAGGAAAGGATAAGATATAGATAATTCTACTTTTATATTGGGAAAAGGTTTGTAAACCAAAAAGTAGAGGGGGTTTGGGACTGCGTAGGTTAAAAGAATGAACTGGTCCCTCTTGGAAAAAAATGCTTGGAGGATTCTGAAAGAGGATAATAGTTAGACCAAGGTCTTCAAAGTTAATTATCTTAATAATAGAATGGAGGAATACCTTTTAAATTAATATTTCCCTTTTTAACAATCCATCTTTTGAAAAGTGGTGATTAAAACAAGAGACCTTTATAAAGGATATAAATGGGTTGTTGGTAATGGAAGAACAATCCAAATTTGGGAGGATACATAGATATTTAACTTTCCTCTCCTAGTCATTGGTAATTTTGAATTTATAATTCAATATTTTAAATATTTAATAAGGTTTAAAGTTAGAGACTATTGGTTCTTATATGATTTGGCCTCAAGATGGAAACAACTTATCTTTTAGGAAGCAACTGGGGACTAGAATAGGTTACTAGACTTTTTAAAACTCTAATCTTCTAGAAATTCACACCAACTTCTTTCACAAAGAAGACAAGATTAATTGGAACCTACATTCCATGGGAGACTACACTCTTAAATATGGATTCATGGTGGATTAGGACCTTATGGACCATGACCCCTCCTAGTCTAAATTTTGGGATAAAAAATTGATTCTTAAAGTTATAATATATTCATAGTTGGCTTACCAAAATATAATTATCACTATTTATAACCTTAATATTATGGGATTTTAAGTTCCTAAATATGTAATCTATGCCTGAAGGAGGAGGAAATTATTAAACACATTTTCTTGGAGTGTGTTTTTGATTTGATATCAACTATTGTGCTCTCTCAAAATTATTAATTCCCTTTTGGACCTTTTTCTACAATGAAACCTACCTTGGAAGCATAATGCCTTGAAAATTATTTATAATCTTATGCTTCCATACTTTCTTTGGGTTATATATAAAGAAATAAATAAAAATATTTTTAGAGAAAAATGTTCTGAGTGGTGGATCATGTTGATGCCTGAAAGTGTATCACATGGTGGTCCAGAGTGTTTCTGAAACACTACTCATTTATAAACTTAGAAAATTCAATGTATAATTTAAAGGTTGTAATATTATAGATGTCTTTGGTGGAATAATGGTATAATAAGTGAATTATTTCACAAAATTTATAATGTTTGGTTGTTGGGAGTAACCATGGCCTACTAGTTAACCTTTGCAAATGAAAGTATGCTAAACTAAGTGAATTATGCTCAAAGTAAAATCTAAGATAAGATGTTTATTTATGATTAACCTATTCTAAAGTAAATTGATCAAATAAAAATCAAAAGGAAGGATAGGGTAGAGAAGAAACATATTGATGTTGCTTATCTTCATTCTAGACATAATGAAAAAGTTTAAATATTATCCAGATATGTACTTAAAACTAATATATGAAGTGAAATAGCTTAATATCAAATCACATCACACATTAGGCAAACATCTAAGGAAGTGAAAGAATGCAATTACAACAATATTCAATTTAAAGGTATACATTTACAACAAAATAACATAAGCACATATACAAGAAGATAAAAGGAAATGAATTAAACCTAAGAAATTTTAGTCAATCTAGAATTAGCACAATTTAACAACTCTACATTTGTAAAGTGCACATCAAGAATTCATAAGAACCATTCAAATTTGAAATTCAAACTAGACAAGTGAGAGAGAAGCCATAATAAAAATTACACAAACAAATGAGACAAACTTTTCAAAATTCTCTACTTTCATTGATTGCTCCAAAATTAGCACAAAGTTTTATTTCTCAAAACTCCCTCTCCTTTTACAATTGATAATACCCCTTATATATAAAACTAAGGAGGTATGTTGGTCAATATTAGAAAATTATAATTATACATGTGTCATAGGTAGGTGTCCCTTCTATAACGTTCTAATACTAGACACTTTGAAAGGATTGACCTATTTGCATTAAGATTTACAAGTTTCACATGCCTTTAAAAAATAATATTCTCTTTTCAAAATGATATACTATTTTAGTTACAAAAAAAAATGCTCAAGTCAATAAGTTTTAACTTTGAGATCCTTTTGTTGTTGTAGTCCCTCATTTATGTTGTAAGACCTTTATTGCTTTTCCATGTTGAGCATCAATGAGCTTTAAATTGGCAATGGGATCTATGAATATTTCATCCTCTTGATCTGCCATGTTTTTGAGATATTTATCAGCCCTTTCTAATGTTTTTTATGCTCCTAGCCTTTGTAATATTATCTTTTTCACTAAAGATCATGTTCATGATCTTTATGTTATCAACTCCTATCTTTCATTGGCCTTGATTTTTCACTTCATGTATGACATGGGTGCCTCTATGATTAAATTCATCATGATTTATTAGACCAATTAGGTTGAGTATAATAGGATCCTTGATTATTCTCACCAATATATGTTATATCCTACTTTGAAACTATTTACCATCCTCAAAAAGGTCTTCTAGGTTCTTAGATGATTTGCTAAAGCTTTTGATCTTGTCCACCAACACTTCGATGGCCATATTCAAATGAACCAAGATGACTATTTTGAAATTAGAGATTTGATCCTCTCTCAAAATATTGATCAAATCCATTGATTTTTTGCTTGAACTCTACCATTAGTGGACTTGGCTTATAGATACAATACTTTGCTAGCTCATTACACCTTACCTAAACTTTATTAATTTCAAGGCATTAAACATGTCAAATAGAGTGGATTCAAACATATCAATCATTACCCAAAGAACATATAGGATAGACTGTTCTTCCATGTTCTTCTTTTGTTATTGCATGCTCTTAATCACTACCTATAATTGCTCTATCTGTGTTTGGGATAATTATAAGGGATCCTCTTCAAAGATGGTATCCTTTCTAGGCTTCTATGATAATTTTGGTGTCAAACTTGTAAATGGCTCTACCTTTTGATAGGTGATCTCCTCACCACCTACTCTAATCTCCTTATCAATTACCCTCATCAAATCAGTAGTATTTGGGTCAAATTTGGCTCCAAATTTTAGGGATCTCTACTTGTGCTTGACATGATTGACATGGAGTAGCTAATTTTATTTCCTCTTCTTATTATAAATCCATTATCCATGGTTTCATATCTTCATACATAGTAATTTTGATGGCTTTCATCATAGCCCAAGGATGATCCATGGTGGGTACTTTATGTAGTTTAGGTCCATTTATGAACCACTCTAGAATAGTTAGACCATAAATGATGTTTTCTTCACTAAATAGATTAACTTCACTCAAAGGAGGAGTGAAAGTCATTTTGGGTTTCTTATCCCTAGAAATAATTTCCAGCTCAGCCTTCCTTTAGGGGATGTTAATAGGATCTAAGTCCAATATTTTCATCCTTTTCTCTTCATTGGTTTAGTCAACTTGAGCTTCTTCATCATCTGATTCATAAGTGTTAGACAAAATCTTCAATGAATCCTCCACAAACTCATTGGGGTCTAAGGATACCATGTGAACCTCTTCCAAAGGTGATCCTTATTATTTTACCTAAGATGAAGGTCTATGAATTGATAAATTTTAAGTGACCTCATTTGGCCTTTTTTCCTAAAGCTTATGCTCAATTTGGACTTCAAGTTTGGGCTCTAATTATGGTTGAGTTTGTGGAGTTCTGATAGTTATACTACTTAGAAAATGATATTATATAGGCCCTAACTACCATTTATCATTAACCTTTTAATTCCTCTTAAGTCTAGGTTTAGGTCTAAGGTTATGATCCTTCAACCTCTAGTGACTTTAGAGTATGAAGATGATTTGGTGTAAATAGGGTCAAAAACACCAAGCCAATGATCATAAGGTACATTTATGATTCCCTTAATCTTCAAATATTTTTCAACCCTTAGACAAGGGTCCCACTATCTAGGCCAATCTAACTAGAGGTTGAAGGATGTTATGTGCTTGGATGTTGCCTCAATGTTCTCCCACTACTTGAAGATGGTCTTACCAATTGTGATAGGGGACTTGTGGTGGAATCCTTTCCTCTTGGTCTTATAGAGACCATATACACCATGAAATATTTGATATGCCACCTCTTTCTCACTAACTTGTTAAGGACATGAATGGGTAGCCTAAGGAGATAACTTTGCGTTCCTTTAATTTTAATGACTATATAATCTAGATATAACCAAATATCTCTTATAGCTTTGATAGGATTTTTGATTAATGGGCTAACCCTCATCATTATAATCCTAATTATAGCCTCACTTTAAATAAACATAGTCATAAATGAATTGAATGTGGTCTTTATATTTGAACATGCAAAGCTTGGAAGAATATTGTGAAACTGTTTATGTCCCATTTGGTGATCATTCTTTCTAGTTTAGGATCTTTGCAGTTGCACAAAGATTATCTACGAGGCATGACATCATGAAGAACTAGGTTTTCTCCTTGTTCCTAATTACAAAAAATTTCTTACTCAATGACAAGCTTATTATTTCACCTAGGGGGAATAGTTACATTTTCAACCATGAAGAAAATAATTGATACCCATACTAGGTCTACATAACCTATGATTGGGTTTCCACATAATATGTTTAACATTGTCATAATCAATCTTACCCCTAGTCTGAGCTGGCTAATGGGGATGCTCTTATTGAAGTCTAAAAAGACATGATTCCCAAAGTATAACCACATGGCCAAGGTGTCCTTCAAATCATGTTCTTCAGCCTAGTTATTGATTGAAGTTAGGTTAATTTGAGGTGGGTAATTTTTTAATAGGATTCAAATTCCAAAACATAAATATATGCAACTTTTATATGATTATGCTCATTAATTATCATGCCTTTATCAATTTTACCATCTTTAAAAATTATACCAAGAATATTGATACAATGAAGTACCTCAAGTTTAGATACTACATAATTAAGGACTATCATCTAGATTAAACTATATCATCATATAGTCTCTTGGTCGATAGATTCTAATATGCCTCTCATGTGATGGCTATATAATTTTAAATGGTCTAGAACAAATTTGACTAGTTGTTATCTCTGATGTTCAAAACATTGGCAATAAATTCCACGTCTCTAAACACTCATTCCTCATAATCTATGGTTATATATAGCTCGATGTCCTCCTTTGAAACACTTTTTTGAGCTTCCATTGTTATGATTTTTATCAAATTTATTAGTGGTGGATGATGATTTAGTTTTTGGTTGAATTGTCTTTACATAGGCAACAATTCAATTCTCCTTAGCTTGATTATAATGAAAATAAAGTCAAATTAGGTTTTTTTGTAAATGTTAGGGATTTTTAAAGTTCAATCAAGTTTGTAGAGAGATTTAATGGTGTTAGTGGTGTTAGAATTGAGAGATTTGTGACTTAGATTGCATTTAGATTTTATATTTATACCTTTACCGTTTTGGGTTCATGAGATCTTTTAAACTGACATGTATGTCGATGTGGCATAGCCATGTCACTACTTTTATTTATTTTCAAAATGTTACTATTTTCCTTAAACACACATGTCAACACCTCACTATGTATCAGCCCATTGAAAAGTCTACTTTTCTTTACATCATCGATTTAGATCTAGAAGGTAAAATGCTATTAATGATATTTGTACACAACACCCAAGATTTTACCATTTCTCACTTTTTTGAGCCTTCTCTACACTTCTATCTATCATTTTCCTCCTAGACCAATTACTTTGAACCATGTGGTAGCTTCACATTCATCTTAGGTTCTTTGAAAACTCAACATTCATTTTTTACCATTGTATCTTGGTTATATAAATCAATATACACCATCGATATTGATCTTTTGGGCTTTATCCTTTACTCTATGCATCATTGATTTGCTAAAAAAGTCTCCATGATGGTGACACTTGTCATCTTATCACTCTTCCTAGGGATTCATTAAAGTTTTAAATTAATGCTCACCTTTGATTAGAATGCATATTCTCACCCACATACTGTCAATATTTAGGATAGTGCTCGAGCTTTAACTTATGAGTTATAGGTGTGACACTTGTCATCTCCATACATGATCATAATTTTATTGTATTATTGATTGTATATTCATTCCATTGGATCTTATATTCTTGGTTTAATGTGCTTCATTAGATTTCAATCTATGAATTTGAATGCATTTGGTTCCTGTGGACAATGAAAACAATTAAGTTAGAGCTTGAGAAACATATAAAACTTAGGATAAAGTCTTTAACCTAAGGTTTTGGTTACATTAATAAACATGATTAAATACCTTAGGATATGATTTTATACTAATTATAAAACATAATAAAAGGAACCCCACATTAGTTAGTCCATGTGAATAATAAAAGGGCTAACGGGTCTTGGGACATAAAGGACTTAGAATGAAAGTTTAGACTAAGGTTTTTTTCATGTTAATAAACATGATAAAAATATTAGAATAAAATATAAGATAAGTTTTAAATGAATATCAAGTGTTATTGTGCACATTTAAATAAAGTGAACTTGCATAAATTTAAATTTAATTCAAAGCAGTTAGGCTAAAAGAATTAAAATAAGGTTTTTTATAGGTTCAAACATGAATCCAATTAAATAATTAAAGACCAATGATCAATCAAAGTGTCAATTTATCATGAAAGCCTAAAACCCTAGACATTATTAATAATATGGAGACTTCATTAAACCTGTAACCTAGAAACATAAAAGGCAACCATTAGCAACATTAGACAAAATAAGACAAGGATCAAATGGAGACATGTTAGATAAGCTAAATGAGAACCAAGTGTGGATGATATTCAAATAAATAAATTTGATCAAGTGGCATTTTCAATTCAAATCAAAAATTGAAACAAGGGTCCCCATTTTTATAAATGGGGGTATCTTGACCTCAAAAAATCACTAAACAAAAAATTGTCAAGGCTATTAAGGAAAATTTGGACTCCATGATTCCTAAAGTTTTGAGGTGATTTGTAGTGAGGGATCAAGTATTCTTGAATTGTGGGACCTCAAGATCCTTCAAGATTCTACCTAGATAAAAAAAACCCACTCAATAATTGACCAAAAGGACCCCTACGGATAAAGGTTAGCTTAAATTCAACATTGATGGTGCCTTAAAAGGTAACCTAAGGCCAATAGGATGTGGGATAATGATCAAAGATAGTATTATAAATTTATTGGTCATGTATGTAGGCAAAATAGGGATCCAAATGAAACATGTTCTACAAGATAGGGTAACCCTTTGGGGTATCAAAGTGGTAGGTGATAAATGTATTCTCAAGTTACCATTTGAAGGAAACTCTTTAAACATCATTGACTATCTTCAATGGATCTCACAGACCTATTAGACTATTGATAATGAGATTAGGGATGTAAGGACCTTTATGATATCTTTCTATAAGACCAAATTCTACCACATCGTTAGATAAGGAAATAGTTTCATAAAGGTACATTTTAAATTAAGGGTCTCTTGTGATTTTATGATCTAAGAATCTCGGGGCTCCCACTCACCCCCCTTCACCCTCTTGAACAATATTCTTTTATAAAAATTGAGAATGGTCTAGACCTTATTTTACTGGGTAGAAACTAGGCATCTTTTCAATGCTTTTACAAAATTTAGGCTCTTCTGATTAGTCTACTAGATCATGATTCCCAATTTGTTGAGTTTAGATTTGGTGCTATTCTAATTGACTCGTGTTTCTTATATTGGATCCTATGGGGAACCCTCATGGGATCTTTATTCCTCCTCTAGGACTTCCTTCTTCCCTCTTGAACCTTCCTTATTAGCATATGAAAATCTGGACATTTCTCCTTAGATGTTGTGGAGGATCATCGTACCTTATTATACTTTTATTTGGGGTCTTTATTATCACCTTATTGATAGTTTTCATTCTTCCATTTGTTATTGATTCTATTTTATGGTTTGATACTCCACTTTTTGTTCTTAGCATCTGATATAAGTAAGACCCAGACCTCCTTTGTACTTGGGCTAGATTTCACACTAGTCAAAGCTAGGTTTATATTAATTTGAAAAATAATGCTTAATTTTATCACCATTATTCATTGAACTATTTTATGTAATTGATTGTTGTCATTAGATTGTATATTTTGTCCTTTTATTTTTTTAAAGTATTTAAAAAATTTGTGAATATTATTTAAAATCTTTGTCACATAAATTATTTTATCTTATAAAAATTTCAATCTTTGTTAAAATCTAAATCCTTTTTTTATTAAAATATTATAAATTACAAAATGTTATTGAAATTATTTATTGAACTCCTTAATTTTATTAAACACTATGTTTTTAATTAATTTAAAAAATGAATAATTATTTTACATATAGATATTTGAGATCCAAAAACAAAGTTTGTAATATTTGATATGAATGATTTATAGTTCATAACATAATAAAAAAAAAGATATAGTAGTAATAATGTTTATAAAAGAAAGAAACAATGGACTAAAAGGAAAATTTTATTTTCTTTATCTAGATGTTAAGTAATTTTTTCATAAGTGTTCATCTAGTTTAAAGGTAAAAATACTGACATTAGTTTAAAAAATAAATATATATGACGTTTTGTCATTATAATTATAGATGACACACTTACAAAATGATAACTTTGAATTAATATATACTAAGGAAATCAACCTTGAAATCCAACATGTAAGTTAGGAGGGATCTAGAAATAAAAGAATACATTTTAAAATATTAAATAAAATTAGGAGAAAACTAATATTACTTGTATTCTACTTCAAATATTTCTCATGAATGATTATAAGGAAAATTATGTTTTTAATTATAGGGGGATCTATATTCTTTTGAAGATGTTAAGAATAGATAATAAATGTGAATATAAATATTGCTATGAGAAATTTGACTGATGCTATAAGTAATTAAAGATGTGGATTATTTAAAATTTATTGCAAATATATAATTTAAGTTATAAATAGATGCGCGCTTATATAAATGACTTTTATTGCATTATATATTTGATATTCTATACATTATGTTTTTTAAAAGGTAATGTTCTTTGTTATTATTTAATTAGTTAAATATATCAGTGTAAATAAAATGTTTTATTTACATATAAATATGATTTATTATCTCCATAATTTATTTTATACTATTTATGTTATAGGTGTTATTATATTTATTTCTCTATGTTTAAAAACATACTTTTTATTAAATGTGGTTCTGAATATCCTTTAATAAACTTAAAAGATAGTTTTTTAGAGCTTATATTTAATGTTTAATAACTTATCATTCAATATATATATATTTCATGAAAACCAAATAGTTATAAATTTAAATTTTATTTTGATAATAAAAATAGTTGTTAATATCTTAGTAGCCATTAAGTTATGAAAATCCTTTGATTATTATGATATTTTCTTGGAATCTAGCATCTAAAAGGTTCCAATATTTTTTAATTGATGTTAATTATATGATTTATACATAAAAGTGACTAAAATAGTTTTAAATGATTTTGATATTAATAATATTTTTGGAAAGTAATTACCACTGGGTTCCGAAGCTCATTTAATAATAATTATAATATATGATTGAACTTAGTGGTCACTAGGTACACATATTTTTCAATTTACTAAGAAATGTTTAAAGTTATTTTTTTTAATAGTTTTCATTATGAATTTGGGTTTACACTATTATTATTGGATTGGGTAATGATAATTTTCTGTGGTTGTTTTAGAGGTTCCTAGATTATCCACCAAAGTTAGGCTTAGTTATGGGAAAATATGATTGAAGAACTAAGATAAGTCATGGAAATAAAGATATAATTTTGAATCAATTTTAACCATTTATGTCATTAATTGTATACATTTATTTCGTTATTTTAGTCACTTAAATTATGTATAATGTTATGCTTATATGGTTCTAGTTGTTATTGATATTAACCATCATATGAAGATTTATATATTACATTGAGTATATGTAATGTAGGAACCACAAAAATATTTATTCAGCCTAATAAAATTATTTTTAATATCATACTATGAAATCTCCAAGTTGAAATTTTAATTCTATATAATTAAACCAAGATTGTTGTTACACATAAATCTCAAAAAGAATGATATCCATCTTGCATCATATCCAAGTTGAAATTTTAATTCTATATAATTAAACCAAGATTGTTGTTACACATAAATCTCAAAAAGAATGATATCCATCTTGCATCATATTGTAGTCAAAAAATTTATAATAATTAGTTTAGTGACTAAAGCCACTAATTATAGTATTTTTCATAAAATGGGGACTTTGGGATCACATACTAAGTAAAATAAAAATATTTAGACCCCCTGACATGTAAAAAACGTAAAAAATAAGGGAAGTCATAAAATCTAAACCCCAATGTCATGAACCACTTTAATGTATTAATGAATAATTTATTAATTTTGAAAGGGATGGGATAGAAATTGACCTAACCAAAAATTTAATTAATATTAAATATATTGCTTAATTTAAGGATTTTTTTTCAAAAATCGTTATTTGATTTAGTGAGAGATAGATCTTAACATACATGACATGGAGATAAAAAAATGAGTTGGTTTTTTGTTGAAGTGTTGATTATCATGATGTGATAACCATGTAAATTTTATTATTTGGTTTCTCAATGAATAAATATATGTATATATAATTTGATATTCATTTATAATCCCATGCATAACTATAGTAGATTTCCCATTTTCAGTTTATAATGCTAGACATGCATTTATTCAATCCCTAAAGTTTTTGGCATTCAATCATAGAAGAAAAATAATTAAAAATGAGATAGGAATTATAAATAGACACAATTAAGAGTGTTGGGATTAGGGGATGATAATTAAAAGGTTGAAAAGGAGAAGCTAGTCCAAGCTAATGTTTATAGATACTAAGCTTACGAATTAAGTAGTTAGAAGATTTGAATAAATTCATGTTTTTTGGATCATTTTTTCTTTCTAAATAATGATATTTTTTTCCTTAAAACCAAGTATAAGTTGCATTTTATTTGTGTTTTAATATTTTATTGTTCTTAGGGTTTCTATTTTACTATTATGAGATAAAACTACATTTTGTAAATACAAACTCTTCACTAATATTATTCTTGTATGCGATTAATTTTTTTCATTGAAAAACATATAGGTATCTCAACCTTGTTAAATAAATGAAAAAACTTAGTTGGTCTAGTTTGTGAGATTAAAGTTAATATTAGGGAAAATACTACCACTAAAATTTAGAATTTTTTTAACTTAACAAGTATTAAATTGTAATGATAAATTAAATTATAAGGTAATTACATGTTGGTCATATATAGAGGCCTACATCAGAATAAAAGTTAATGGGTATAAGGCATGGATATTTTTCCAAAGTTTATCTAAATATAAATCTATGATGGAGGTAGAGGATCGAATGAATGCAAATTCACTATTACTAGAAAAAATATGTAGCTTTATTACAAACTTTTAAGATCAAAATATTTATATCCAAGGTCTCACTAGGCACATGGGTAGAGCATATGTCTATTCTTAAAATTAAACTCATTTATGGTTTATTTAACAGACCAGCCTAGGAGGGATGAGGATCATCCAAAATATCCTAAAAATTTATCTAAAAATAACTCCAAGGTCTATATTTACCAGGTTTGTTGGATTAGATCTCACTCAGTTGGATCATTATAAATTGTTCCATACAAGAGACCTTTATTGGTTTTGGAATATTTTAATAGTATTTTGGTACTTAAGAAAATTAGAGGAAAATGCTTTTTCTTTTCTTATGTGGGTTTTTAAACTTTTTGTAAATTATAACATATGCATTCATTCACCAATAAATTAGTGGATCTCATGCAACAAAAACAAACAATCTTGTATTTTCAAGTTTTTCATATGAATAAAAATCAGTTTTGGTGAGGGTTTCAACTCAAAAGTAAAATAAATGATTTAAGTGTGTTCATTCTATTGCATTTAGATATTAAACAATGCCATAATAAATAGTGGATAAATTTGTTGCAATCAAAATTGACATTAAAATGAATTATATTTAAGATTTACCTATGTGATAAAAATCAACTTTTAAAGGGTTTTAATATAAAAAGAATATTACTAATTTGTTTGTTCATTGATTCCATTATATTTAAATTAAGCAATACATTTACAATAATGGAAAATATATTGTAATTAGGATAAAACAATAATAACATTTTTCATTCAAACCCTAGATCTAGCAACTTATAAAAAATAACAAAAGAGAGGGTAAGAGGAAAGAAAAAACCTATTACATTGGATATAGATTTGATCCACTTATGTTAAAAAATTCTTAAAAATAATATTTTTGTTAGATATAATTCACATAACTGGGTACAAATAAGGTAATAAGGTGTAAGAGTCTAAGGAGAGAAAAAATTCAAACATTGACATTTATATATATTCTATGCATGTTTAATTTTTATTTTTATTACCCCCACTTTGTGCCACAAACTTTCCTGAGCACTAGATTATATTTTCATTTCCTTTGCATATACTTTGTAAATATGAAAACACAAATCCATCATATTACATGTACATGAAATACTATTCTTCAACATATTCAATTAGAATATATAGATACACTAGAGTAGTATAATAATATAATTTTTTACAATATAAATGAGCCCAATTTTTCCAACATAATATAAAGGAAATAAATGAGAGGGATAAATTACACTAAATACTTTTAAATGTTTTGGAGCGACAAAAAGCCAACCCTTGGAAAGACTCCAATGAGATAATATATAGAACATGAGAGATTCATGAGGAAATTTTTTACCTATAAAAGGTATTTAAGCACCATTAATATAGTAACTAACACAATATATCACTATATGCCATGCTACATTCCCTGAATGCACTTTTCGGACATGTAAAAAGACCAAAAAAATTATATTTTGGCAAATTAAAGCTTCTAAACCAAATAGTCAACTTACATAAATCATAATTAATTTCACAAGTATAATTTATTAAAAATAATGATAGAGGGACATCTATGATGGATTCATATTTCCAAAAGTTTAAATAGTTTTAAAAACTGACACATGACATCAAGGTTATGGCCAAAAAACTATCTTTGGCACTAAAAGGCCTTCCCAGACCTATTCAAGTTTTGGAAAATGTGCAATCAAGTCATTCAATGCACTTTTAAAGTTTTAAAATTTCAATACCTAATCTCATAAAAAAAATTAGGTCTAAAAAATTAAAATTTTCATTCTTGGACCTAATCTCATAAAAAGTTCTAGTTAGGTCTAGAAATTAAAAAAAATCAATCTTAGACCTAATCTCACAAAAAGTTTTAGTTAGTTCTAGAAAATAAAAATTAAAAAAATAGACCTAACCTCATTAAAATATACGATTACACTTAGAAAATGAGAATTTCAAATCCTAGACCTAATCTCATAAAAAATTCTAGTTAGGTCTAGAAAATGAAAATTTGAAAACATAAGGTCTAGTTAGGTCTAGAAAGTAAAAATTTGAAAACATAGACGTAACTTTATAAAAAAATTTAGTTAGGTATAGAAAGTGAAAGTTTGAAAATATAGACCTAATATCATATAAATTTTTGGTTAGGTTTATAAATAAAAAATTTGAAAACATAGAGCTAATCTTATGAAAAGTACCAATTAGGTCTATGAAACATAGGATTTTTAATTAAGACCAAATAAACTCCACAAGTCCCCATTACAACCAGAAAGTTACAAGTTAACCTCCAAAAAAAAAAGTGAAATAAAACACAATATTAATACTTGAAGATAAGACATTTGACCTGATATACTAGTTCAATAAAAGAGACATGTTTAGCTAATGAAGTCCAGATTGTGATTTGATTTAGTGAGAGTTTGTAAGTGACATAACTACATCCAGAATGCATTTAAGGACCAAGTGTAAAATACAAAAATTACTCTAATGATCTTGGTAATATTAACATGATAGGTCTTGGGAATTAAATTGGCATGTAAATTGATATGACCCCACAGAGGGGCTTAGAGAGATAAGTTAGCAAAATTTCAAATGCAAATTAAGAAGGATAGACTCTAGCTAGGCACTAAGTGTATTAGATGAAACTTTATCACATGGATATGGTCCATATAATTATGATGGTTACGACATCTAGTTTATAATACAAACTAAGGAAATATGAAGTTAAATTAAGAGTTTTAATATCAATAATCCATGAGCACAAACAAGAATAACTAAAAAAGGTAAAAAGATGTTTCCTTATTTAGGAAATAATTAGGGTATGTTGTGTAAGAAACAACAAATGGAGACTCTATTATAAAATATTATTGAGTATTTTAAAATGATATAAACCTGTGTATGGACCTAAAATATCTGGCTGAGACTACACATGGAATATGAATATATTCAAGTGTGGAAAAGATGAGAATGGCTAAGAGACCAAATTAGATATTAAAATTGACACAATGTTTGAAAATGAGTTAATTTTTACTTTTTTAAACCTAAAAGTACTAAATATTATGTATCTGATAATCAAGATAGTGAATATTTATCTGAGAACACTTGCTTAAAAATTGCTCTACTACCAACTAGGTGTTTATATCCTTGATTGAGTTATCGCTAATCTAACTCTAGACCTTGATTTACTACTAGTCAGGCATCCATAGCCCTAATAGAGGTTTCCTAAATCACCAATAATTGATTTTTTTTTTAAATGATTTTTTTAATTTTGTTTCTCTTTTCTCTTTCCTTCTTTAATTTTAACTATCACAATTTTGGGTTAGGGACCACCATGGAAATCAAAATGTAAAACTATAGATTTTTCACCATAGATTTTCACCACAAAAGGTTCATCTTAACAAACAAAAAATATATTCAATATGTTATTTTTATATGTGGTTTTGAGAGAAAATATTAATTGAGTAACTAGTTCATGTAAACTTATCAAAACATGAACCAACTCAGAATGCACTTGATATCTTAAGCCTTTAAGACCAACTCAAAAATATTATCTAATTCTACAAATTACTTGGATTATTTATTCAAAAAAATGTAATCTATGTAACTTACATATATTAACTTTCATTATTCATTATTTGACTAACAAGGGAAATATATAGGAAAAATAGATGGGCTAGACAAAAAAGAGATAAGAACTAAAGTAAACTAACATTGAAAAGTAGGGAAATCCAGTTAAACTAACAAGGTAGGAAAGTAAATAATAAATAAAATAGGAAAGCAAAAGAAAGAGAGTATTTATAGAAACTTACCAAGTAAATTCAAGTATGGGAGTAGTGTTTGAGGAAATTCCCATTCACAAGTAATGCGATATCCTCACTAGTTAGACACCTAAGGTATAATGCATTCTCACTTATGATTTTAATAAGGTTGGTAGAAATCCTACAAAGGGGGAATTCATACTTAAAAAGATAATACCATTTTTGTTCATAGACACTATTTTCAAAATGCTCTATTTAAGAAATTTTCTTTCAAAATAATTAAAATTTGAGGATTATATTCAATAATATACATACATTTAATCTTTAAAACATGCATGGGATAGAGTTTCAAAAGTACAACTACCCATACATTGAATAATGGTGAGGGATAAGGGTGGGCATTAACACATACTAGATTTATTTGTGTACCCAACAAGGTGTCAAAATTCTCCTTGAAGAAGCTGATTACAATCTTGGCTGTGCACTTCTTGAACACTTGAGATCTGGTCCCATAAGAATAGTAGTTAGTCATATACACATTGGACATAAAAATATGGGGGATATTATAAGATTAAATTCTTTATTTACTTTCTAACCTTTTAGTGGGAAAACACTTTGTTTTTATGATGTAAAAAACATTATAGTTTGGTATTTAGTGAAAGATGTAGGTATTGAGATATTAAAAATAATAATTTTTACATCACATAAGCTCGAAATTCCCTAGTTTTCATTGTTATATGCCAAGGTATTACTATGAAATGAATCTATTTTAGGTGCATAAATGATATCATCTTCATCTAGTTGATCCAAATCCTTAAGGTTTATTTTCTCCATTATAGAATACAAATTAATGAAAAGGTTTTCGTGAACTTTTGCTTCTTTCTCAAGTGTATAGATCCCCTGTTCTGACTCCTCATACAATATTTCATTTTTCTTACTATACTTTGTGATCATATAATACATTGTCAGTTCTCTTTCAATTTATATCTAATTAGGGAGTCCAAACCATGGAATCCATGTATGGTAGAAATCAATCACCAGATATCCATTGAGCATCCTTGACCAATATATGCTTAGAAACATATTGTATTCATCATATATATCAACCAACTGAATATCAATAAATTGATGCACTCATGGATCATAAGATAATTTAATTTGGATATGATTAAGTTCAACAACCACCATATCCTCTAACTTGACCAACTTAACAACCATTTTATTTGAATTTTCAAGATTCAAACCCAAACTCTGACCAATAGTGGAAGCAAATAAATCCACCAAATAATTGTGTAAATTCTTATTAAAAATGTAGATTGTTAGGAGGACAAAATGAGTGTTAGTATTTTTGTTATAAATTATAACATGTGAATTAGTTACACTACCAATTTCCTTCGCTTCAGGAGTGGATAGTTCTTTAAACAAAAAATCCTTTTGGTTAGATATTTATATCAACTCAAACATGGTTATGTTAACTGTAGTTTTCTTTAGGTCTTCTACAATATTGTAGCCAAGTTTGATTGATTATAATTCATTTTCAGTTTGAGGGGGAATAATGTATATCTTATTTTAATAATATTTAATAGGTATTTTATGTTTAAATGAATTTTTACTTGAGTTATCATCAAGTAGAACTTAAGTGTTATTCAAAAGAGTGGATGTGGTTAAAGGATTTTGAAACATACTCCTCAACTGATAATTATTTCCTCTTTGGAATTATTTAAATGTATGAACTTCATCAAAGTTGTCCTTAGGCTGATTATCACTCTATAATGATAATTCTAAGTTTATAATACTATATTTATACTTGGATTTCATCCACTCTTTTTTGAATCATTAGCAAGTGCAAGAATTATATCGAGGTTATCCATCTCATTTTTTAAGATGTTTGAGGATGGGATGATCTCAACACAATCAAATTTAGCTTGAGAAATTGTGTTATGTATTTGACATCAAGTAGGAAAATCTAAATCATCTAAGTTAACATATTTTGAAGAACTAATATTATTGTTATGATTTGTGTTATCAAAAGGACTAGATATGCTTCCATTATTTGACCTAGTGTTATATTACATATTGGTTCTCTAAAAGTTAAACTTCATATTTTGTGTGGTTTATTCACCAATTTATTATATTTTTTAGGGATTAGTTTTAAAAAATTAACTATGTCATTTATTAACTATTGAATCTTATTTTGTAAATTTATTGCCTATGGGTTAATGTTAGCATTATGTGGCTTATTTATTGAAGAAAGTGTTATGAATGAGAGCCTAATTAATCATAGGAATTTCATTATATCCACTAGGTTGTCCTAATGAGATTAAGGGACCAACACCATATCCTTGTGGTATCATTTGTTTAATATTGAAATGTTTGTTGTAGGCTAAGACAAAGATATAAGTGCTAGCAAAGTTCTTCTAAGAAACATCGATGTTAGTCTATCCACTAAAATTATGTAAATTTTAATGTTAATAAGACCTTCTTATAGGATATATGGGTATTTTAAACTCTAGTATAACTAATGTAAATATCCATTGAAGATTCTCATTAATTTAATTAGTTCCATGCAGGCAAAATAAAGTGATCATATAAAATATCTAGATCAATAAGTAGCCTAATGTGATTGACAAAATGTTTTTAGACCATTATAATAAGTAGTAGATCCATCTAGAAACATAAGATACCAAGCAAAGGCATCTTCTCCTAAGGAGTAACAAAACAGGTGATAAGCCACATATCCATACTTGACTTGAGTTCAAATAAAGGCATCCTTAAATGTGTGAATATGTTCTTCATTGATTTGAGTACCATCAAGTATGTACTTTGGAAAAAAATTATAAATATTATTACGAATGTCAATATAAATCCATAGAATGTTCATAGTAAAACCACTTCAACCAAATCTAGGAAAGATTAGCCATTGGTGGGTTTTGAGGAGAAACAAATAGATTAACAAAAAGAATGACAATAGATGTAGGATAACTAATAGATCATTAGATTAATTTAGTTTTCAATATTCCTCTATTTCTCTATGATTATTATGTTCAATAAGATATTATAGCTCAATTTTAGTCCTACTAGACTATGACCTAGTGAGTATTCATCTAGTTTCTAGTGTGAATATCTGAATACATGAGCATAGGCAAAGTTGATAAAATGTTTAAATTTTGGATTTTTACTAAAATTTTTAGTTTTTGGTTAAAATGTATAGGCACCCTTATATATATAATATATTAATGTGTATTACAATCACACAAAAGGTTGGTATAAGTATAAAGGATGGCCATAAGACAAAAAATAGATAATAAGTTAAAATATTCCATTTAAGGCCCTCCTTATAGTTCCAATCTATCGATTTGTGATTTATGTAAAAAATGGGTTTGAATGAGTGTAAAGGATGTCCAAAAGACCAAAACAAGTGATAGATTAAAATATTACACTTAGGCCCTCCTTCTAGCACTAATTTGTTGATGGGTTGTTTAGCACATCAATTTAGGAAGGATGGGGACCATCCAACCTCTCTAAAAAAGAGATATGAAAATCCCTCCAAGGTCTATATCTCTGAGGTCTTTTTGGACTATATTTCACTTGGTTTACTAAAAAATATTCCATATAATGTACCTTTATTGGTTTTTTAATATTTTAATAGTATTTTTTAACTTAAAAAAATTAAAGGAAAATGTTTATTTTATTGTTTATTTTGTGGATTTTGAATGGATTTTTAAATGATAACATATGCATTAATTTACCAATAAATTAATAGATCTCATTCAATAAAATTAAAAAAACTTGCATTTTCAAATTTCCCATGTGAATAAAAATATGTTTTGATGAGGTATTCAAATTGAAAGGAAATAATTGATTTAGGTGTGTTCATTCCATTGCATTTAGAGATTCAACAATGCCATAGTCAATAATGGATAAATTATGTTAAATCAAAATTTAAATTAGAATGCATTGCATTTAATATTTACCTATGTGATAAAAATCAAAATTTAAATGGATTTTATATAACAAGAATGTTGTTGACTTGTATTCTCATTGATTCCTTTTGACATTCAACAATACATCTCAAATAATGGAAAATATCTTGTAATTAAGATAAAACAATAAAAACATATTGCATTTAAACCCTAGATATAGTAACTTATAAAAAATAACAAAATAAAGGTTAAGATTATGTTTAACCATAAAAATCTAGATTGGGGTAACTAGGGTTAAGAATATAGAAATTAATAAGCACAAAAGTAATAAACAAATCTATATAAAACTATTTTTTTATTAAACTCATATAAAACATATATTAAATTTATTATACTAAGATATGGTAAAAATAGAAAATAAATCTATGCTTGATATTTTAATGATAATTAAAAAAGGAACTTAGATGGTTCTAATGCTAATACATATCTATATCTAGAACATGTGGGAAGTAGATTGGAAGAGTATTTTACAATTGTTCTCAGATTTTGTATTAAGTTCCTTAATTATAGACACTTATTTTAGCCTATTATGGTTATGTCAACACTAGTGTCTAGGACAAACATAGATGCCCTATATGGAATACCTACCAAAATAGGATGTGATAACTTGGATGCTTCTAGGTTTTTCATCACCTTCACTTTGGTGTATTAAGACCTAGGTCATAGACTATCACTCCCTATCAGAAATCTAAACCATAATCCTTCTTCATGGTGGTTATGGGTAAAAAAAAAGTTAGTGGATACATGATGTCAAGCTTGCCCAAAGAAACCTTTATCAACGATCACTTCCCGCATATACAATAATACAAAGAGGGCATCAAACTTATGTAGATCTCCCCTATGTTTTGGATTATGCAAATCATGTAATATATGATAAGTAAGTACAATAGTGGCCTAGCGTATAACTTATCAAATAGGGATCTTGGGGTATTCCTTCAGTATTTTAGACATATGTATGTGTTTCTCCTATGACTAATATGAGAATATGATAAAATTAAAAAACTTTACTATATTTAATGCTTGATTTAATGTTTTTGATATTTATTCTAGGATTGGATTAAATGAGGGTTGATATTATATTTATATCAATTCATTTGGATAAATAATTTACATTGAAGCACTTAGGATGAACATTAGTATATGTTTCATTTGTAAATTGGATGACTTTAGGGTACTAGACACTTATCTAGAATAAGGACACCTGTATTTATGTAGGTGTTTATCTAGGATTTAGGTGTCTAAGGATTAAAAAAATAGTTGTTTTAAAGAATTTAATGCAAGATAGAAGACCTAGTTTATAAACATAAGATTGATCAAACTAATAAATAGACCAAGGGGCACAAGAGAGAACATATGTGAGATTTGTGGAAGAAGGAAAGGTTTATAACTGAGAGGAACAACCAAGGTCTGAGTTTACCAAGTATTTATATCTGAGGTGTTATATAATTCATAAATAGTGTCTACATTTCCCCCCCTTTAATATAGTAATGAAATTTATAGTTTAAAGGAAAGGAATGCTTATCTATGTGTGCATGACACACTTTGTATTATCTTGAGTCTAAATTGAGTGTTTTTTTGGTGACTATGCTATAAGAAAGAACATCTTATAGTGCATAATCAATGCATATAATCTAAAATTTAAAGAATTTTAAATGATACAAATTGAAAGAGATAGGTTTAGGAAGGGTGCCAAACTATATAGGATATGTGATACTAGAGATAGGGAGATAGGGATATATATATATATATATATATATATATATATATATATATATATATATAGGGAACTAAAAGTGGTTTTTTGGTTTCAATATATAGGGGTTTCCCCTACACATGTTTATCGATGAGAATTCCTTTCCTAATGAAAATTTAAATTTAAATATGTATCAATATGAATCACGAAAACTGAGATTAGGATAAATATATAAATATGGAAAATACATATATCTTTGTGTGTGTAGGATGGTATAGGACCCAACCTTGGAGAAAATATGAATTACCACCTAATAGTTGATATTGGCTTGACTATGTAACCCAATCATACTTATAACATGTTGACTATGAGTGAACCAAGTCAACTCACACTATCAAAGTGGTGGGACTAGATTATACAATCAAGTCCAACTTAAAATTTTTACAATATTAAGTGATTTAATCACCTAAGTCATACCAAAATGTGAACCAATTACTTTATTAAAATGGCTCAATATAGTTCATAAAACTCTAACCTAGTGAGTGGTGATAGTCTTTGAAGTATTTTGAATGTAAAATTGATTTTTATTTTGTAATATTAGGTGTAATTTTCATATCATATTCACCTTAGATATGTCTCATGTTAAAAATATGTATATAAATGGTACCATTGTATAAAATTATGCCAAAATGTGCATATGAATCATATAATTATGTGATTTGACCAATTTGAAAACTCTGTGTAAAACATGCTTCCAAAACATGATCCCATTGTATATGGAGAAATCTAAAAATTTATATGTGATAATGTGAAGGAAAAGTTTATAAAAATGCTCCCACTATAATAAGTCTATGATAAGTATTGAGTAAGTGTGGAGAACATGCTTATAAAACATTCCCCCACCATATATTTCAAACTGAAAATGTGTGGGGGCCATGTCTCTACGACATGCCCCGACTAAATTTACAACTATAAAGTGTGAGGAAACTATTACTCTATGACATAACCCCACAAATATTTCCCCATTTTAGGTGAGGATAGAATAGAAACTGGTAGTGACCTCACCTCAAAGGGATACTATATTCGTATAACTATGAATGAACCATGTAGCATATAGGAGAATATGTCTAGGTAAGTGTATCATTAAAGTGAATAGAATGTGATCACATCAAGATCTAGGATGCATGATAAATATCATGGAAAATATAGATAACAATATTAAGTTATCAAGAAATATATCAAACACCTAGATAAAAGATCACTAAAAATCAATTCAAAAGGCAATGGTCTAAGGAGACCTAAAACAAGGGGCATGGTCAAATGACACACAATCAAATTGATGTGACATAGTCAAATGTATATAAAACAAATAATGACATATTCAAATGTCCATACAATAAGAAATAACATATTCAAAATTCAAAGAGTCAAAAAAAATCTCATGGGTCGCAAATAATGGATAAATGCTCAATAAATAAGACAATAACAAGGCAATACATGTAAATAAGTGTTTAAATGAAAACATATCCAACCAACATAAACATATCATAGTATCCCATAGATCAATTGTGTTATCAAAACATGTCATGTACATAACATATCAATTACACTATATAAGATATAAGCATGGATAAAGGTATGGGTAAGGACATATATGATCTGAAACATGATAATGTAAAGTGAGCATAAAATGATATAGCTTGGATGTATCATGATCATAGAGGTTGATGCCTCCAATTTCCTAGTGATACGGGTGGAGGGAAAGGTCAATATCCAAAAATGCATAAACCATGTATCTGTCTATGTATTTATCACACTCAAATATTATGAAACATTATTATGTATAGGTAACCAATATGTTATTTATCAAAATAGAAGTAAAACATAGATTCCATTGAGATGATAGAATATGTAGGTGCCAAAAATATTTTTAGACTTTTTATTATTATTTTTTGTACTTTTTAAATATTTGAATGGTGTCACTTAATATATTTACACAAGTACATAATTTTAATTGGTATTTTTAGATGTTTTACTTCAAGTTTAGCAGGGAATTATACACTCTTTTCCCAAAATTTTTATAAATTTAAATGGTCCCATCCATTTTGGTTTGAACTTCCATTTTTTTTATTTTAAGGAATTAGTATTATTTTTATTTTCTTTTAGTACCAATTCATCAATAACAAAGTCACATGGATGAACCTTTTTATTATATTCTCACTTAATATGATCTTGATAAACTTTTAAGTGTTTAGTAGCATGCATGCATTTTTTGAATAATTTGTTCTAATGTATGCAATATCTTTTCATAGTATTAATTATCTTTGACAATTTATTTTAAAAGAACACACAAGGAAGGTATCTCAAGATCAATTGGTAAAACTACCTCCAGACCATATACTAAAGAATAAGATTTATCCTTAATAGGTGTGTGAACACTAGTGTGATATGACCATAGAGCATACACCATATTTTGGTTCTAATCGTTAATATATCACTCAACTATCTTACCAAGTATATTGATAATAGTCTTATTGGTTACCTTTATTTTTCCATTACTTTGTGGATAATAAGGTGTAGAAAAGGTATGATTAATTTTGTATTTAATACAAAATAATTTTATCATCTTTGTTTTAAATGATGTTCTATTATCATAAATAATAAATAAAGGTATTCCAAATTGAGCAATAATATTGGTCATTAAAAATCTACATATGTAATCCCATGTGGTAAACTCAAGTGGAATTGATTCCACCTATTTTATAAAATAATCGCTAGTTATTATTATGAATTTGTGTCCACCTCAGATACTAGATTTATCTTTCCAATCAATTCAAAACCCCATAAGGAAAAATTCCATGGTGAAACAATCAGTTATAACTCATGTGATAGTGCATGATTTAAATTGTTATATTTTTGGCATTCTAAACATAATTTTGCATTTTCATTACATTATTATTTCATGTTAGGCCAATAATAACCTAGGAATACTATTTTTTGGGACATGGATCATCTATCAAAATTCCCACTACACTCATTATCATGCATTTTTTAGATTGTAGTATGAGCTTCATATTTGTTTAAACATTGAATTAAATATTTGTCAAAACCTAATTTTAATAAATAATTTACAATAATAACATTATGAATTATTTCACATTGTAATTTACACTCATCATTTCATGGAAAGTGGTCTGGTATATAATATTGATAGATGAAATTATAAGTATCACTACACCATTTTATGTCTATATAACTATGAGTCATAGATATAATGACTAATGCATCAATTTTATTTGATTAAATTGAAGGATCCCATAAATGTCATATGGTAAAGTCCTTAAAATCATAATTGATATAAAAAATAATCAGGGATGCCACACTTAACATATCATCTTCATGGTGGTTATGGTTACAAAGAATATTATCAATATAAAATATATCAAATGTCTTTATGAGCTTATCCAACATTTATCTATATGGTATAATATTCTCTACTTTGTTTTTCTAATGATTGGCAACTTGATTAACAATCAATTTAGGATCACCAAAAACTTTAATATCCGTTATATGAAGCTTTTGTGTTATGGATAATCCAATTATCAAGGCATCATATTCATCCATATTGTTAGTGGAATAAAAGGATAATATTTAGGAGTAAGGAATGTATTCACCCTCTAAGGTCAAAAGTAAAATGTTAGCACCTGACCCTGTTATACATTTGGATCCATTGAAAAACATTGTCCATAGATTAGAAGATATATGATTTGTTATGAACTCATCACAAAAAGATTGACTGAGTAAGAAAGGATATGGTAAGGGAGATATAAATAATTTTTCAGCTATAACTTTACCTTTTACTAACTTTTGGATACAAATTTTAGATCAAACTTTGTAGGCTGCATCACCCATTTTATAATGTAGTTGGTTAGGTGTGTTTTGTTCACAAGGAAATTTAATAGATCTTCTTTAATTTTAATATTAAATTCATTATTTAATAGATAATTTAATATTTTTTGGGTATAAAAAACCAAGGCTAAACATAATTTTTGCATTATTTTATATCTACATTCATAATCTACAAACTGATAATTGATATAATAAATTGACCACTCTTTATGATCATCATCATATTATAATAATAGGGCCACAAGGGATTCATGAGTAGCTTGATAAATATTATTTAATTTTGTCAATTTTTTTTACAAATATCATCCCATATAAATTTTTCATCCTTTATTAGCAAACACATGAAATGAATTGTTTTATCAACCAACTATGCAATGAAGTGATAATTAGCCTGAATTCTATCTTGTAAGCATTGTAACTACTTTATATTTTTTGTAAATAGAATTTAAATAATATATTTTACCTTTTTTGTATCAAACTTAATGTCGTTATGATAAATAATTTACCTAAAGAGATTTCCTAAAGATACTCTTAAAACACATTTTTGCAGATTTAATCAAACATTTAGTTTTCACAAGTGTTCAACTATTTACCATAAATCAATATCATGTTTTTGAAAATGTTTGTATTTTTAAAGTAAGTCATTGACATAATAATCAATAGTTTTATGAATAAAATCATGAAATATATGTGTCATGGCCCTTTGGTATGTGCCTCCTACATTTTTTACTCCAAAAAGCATGACCATATACAAAAATGTGACCCATGGTGTAGAACATGTTATATTTTATTAATTTTTAGGTTTAATTTTAAATTTTTTATATCCAACAAATTCATATATAAATGAAAATGTCTCATATATAACTATAGAATTGATAATCATGTCGGTATTAGTTAATGGAGAAACATATTTTAGACAAGCCTTATTTAAATCATGGTAATTAGTGTGACAATGAGTATCACCATTAGGTTTTTTAATAGGCTAAATGTTGGGCACCTAGTTAGAATGTGAAATATCTCTTATAAATCCCATGTCTAGGAGCTTTTAAATTTCACAATTTACCAAACATGCCACATTAGGATGCAAATTGAAAATAGTTTGCTTAAATGGCCTCACATCAGGGTACAATAATATACTATGCATTGACATTGATTGTTAAATTCTAGGCATAATTGAATAATCCTAAGAAAAAAAATTGTAAAATCATGAAAGAATTGTCACTAAGCCTTTACTTCATCATATTACATTATTACAAAAAGTAGAACCAATAGAGGGTCTTTATCTATTTGATAGTTATATTTGATTATTTATTCATTTAGTAATGTAGACATATATATAATAAATGGTTTAGTATGAATAGTGTTGGATACATAATTTTAGTTGTTTGTATCATTTCTCTACAAAATTAAGCATGAGTGGAGGTGGCACAAGGAAACTAATTTTTATGATATAAAGAAGGGAAATCCTCATGTGCCCCTAAGTATGCTAGTAATGAGTCATCATTATGGAACTCATCCAATGTAAAAATTTATATGAAAACAATCTCATCAATTATAAGAGAATTGACCAATTGAAGTTTTTTGTAGAAGTATGTATGCATTATATTTTAGCCTTTTGAAAACAAGTTGTATTATGTGAATTTTGATTTTTATTTGTATCTTTTTGTGAAAATATCAATCCTTGATAGTTTTTATTATTTATATATGAAAATATAAGGATTTTTCATTATTACTTAACCCTTTTCCAATATACTTGTATTTGATCAAATATCAAGAACTAAAATCAAGATTGTAGGATTGTGGTCCCAGATTATTTGCTTGTTAAATCATTGCACAATGTTTAAATGGATTAAAATAAATTGGAAATATATAAATTAATCCATTATGATTGAATTCTAATCATGTAGGCAATGCAAATGGAACTACATAGATCTGATGTATCCAAGGTCATTCCAAAAGAATGTTTTAATTCAAATTATTTAGCATAACATGGAACAAAGTAGGTAACTTATGGGGTCCCAATGTAATGTTAAATGCTATTTTCCCAAGTATTTATAATTATATATTATATAATATATGGTAATATTATACGATTTCAAATTTGAAGGTCTAATGCCAATTAACGAGAGAAAATCTATGTTTCAAATGTTGAGCCCTGAACCATTATCCATAAGAACTCATTTTACTCTCTTATTATAAACACATACTTACATGTAGAGTCCAAATTAATTATTTATAATATGTTTCAGTGGGAAATACTCTTTTGAGAAGGATATGATTAGTCTATTTTATAGAGCTTAAACTAGAGGCCACATATGGTGGTTCCACATTACAAGGTAGTATGGTCATACACAATGCATCTAAAAAGATATCCTTGTACTGGAATGAATGATTTAAAAATTCTAAGAGTGAAGTTTTGGTAGTAATATCCTTGGACTTAGTAGTAAAATGGATTGGGGATAATGTTTGTTTCATTATAAACATTGGAATAAAAAGGGGTATGCTAAAATGTAGTGGATTCATAATAAGAAGATTTAGAACCTCTTACAGATTGAATTGATTTAATAATTCATGAGGAATAATAATTAATATCCATCATAAGGCATTATAACATGAAATAATTAATAGATATATTTTTAATAAACATGATTTTGTGAAAATAAATTTTGATTGTTTGTCAATTTTAAATTTTATTTTTGAAAAAATAGAAATTAAAATTTTGTTCAAAAAATAAGAAACCTTAAGATAACTAGGGTTTAGAGAAAATATTATATTCACCAAATTTTTAACCCTAAAAATATATATTGGGGTATCTATGGTTAAGAATATAGAAATAAATAATCACAATGTTGATAAATAGATCTATAGTAGGCCAATTGTTTTTGAAATTAAAATTAAACATATACTAAATTTATTATACTAAAATAATAAAAATGTAAAGTATAAATTTTATAGATATTTTAATGATAATGAAAACAATGTACTTGGTTTTCATTTTAATATATATCTAGATCTATAACTAGTAGGAAGTAGACTAGAAGAGTATTATATAACAGTCTCCAAATTTTAGATTAAGTGTTTTTGTAGTCGTAGACACTTATGTCAGCCTAGGATGGTTGCATTGATGCTATTATATGGGTTAGACAGACATTTATTATATTTAATACCTACTAAAATAGGATGAAAACACCTTGATTCTTTTGGGTTTTTCATCGTCTGCACTTTATTGCATTCAGATCGAGGTCATGGAGTATCATTCATAAAATTAAAAAACCCTAGTTCTTCCTCTTCATAGTGGCTATGGTAAAAAATGGGTTAGTGGGCACATTATGTCAATATTCCTCAAATAACCCTCTATCAATAAGTTTTACCCACATAAAAAATATTATGAAGAAGGTATTAGACTTCTATATTTCTCTTCTATGTATTAGCTTGTGTGTGAATCATGTAATATGTGATAAGAAATTACAATAATGACCTAGCTTATAACATGGTAAATAAACCCATTGGGATGATCATTCAGTACTTAATAATTATGTATGTGATATTCCTATGATTGATATGATAATATTATAAAACAACAAAGCTTTGCTATATTAAATGTTTGATTGAATGATTTTGATAAGTTACCTTGGTCTATGATATGTGAGGAATGAATGAGGGTTGATATTATATTTATATAAATTCCTTTATAAAAATAAATCACATTAAATAACCTAGGTTTACCATTAGGATATGTTTCATTTGAAAATTGGATGACTTTAGGGCACTGGAAAAATACGTCGATGCATGTGTCTATCCAAGATGTAAGTGTTCAGGTACATGCTCAAAGTCTTGCAAAGGTGTAAGATAAGTAATTTTTAAGTATTTTAGATAACATAGAAGGTTTAGGTTATAAACGTAAGATCTTTTAGACAATATATTCAAGACTTATAGAATTAAGAAAGCTATACAAGTGAGAGGAACATCCAAGGTCTAATTTTTCCATGTATACAAGATTGAGGTGATATATAATTCAAAAATGGTGTCTATAAAGGAAAGAAAAATTATATGATATTTGAGACAAATTTTATCCACTTGATGTAAAAAACACATAAAACCAATCCTTATATTATTTATCATTCACACAACCAAGTATAAATAAGGTGAAAGAGTCTTAAGACAACAAAACTTTATAGATAAACACAAATACACCATATAGCATTCACAATAAATGATAATATTCTTTCATAGATTCAATTAGAATCCACAAATCCACTTGAGTAGAAAAATAATATAATTACTTACAATCTAAATAATCCTAATTTTTTCTAGTCAAAACCACATGCCCAAACCTTTCTCCACTCAACACCTACAACCACCTTTAGAGAAGACATAGTATATGAAGGACAATGAGTTTTAAGAATGGTAATATAGGTGGAAGTTAAAATGAGTGACACACTCATATATCAATGGGAACATTAAAAAAATATATAGGTCTCACTCATCTATTCAATAAGGGTATTTAAGCATTCATGAGTCAAAGTATAGTTAAAAGATCAAATGGTGCTATGTAGACAAGGCAGGTGTTGAGAGGCATTTTTGAGTTTTGGTGAAAATTAAAACCTTTCAAATATTTTTTAGACTTTATGATAATACAAAATAACACAATGGGTCATTTAAATCAAGTATTTATGAACAAAAATGAGTTAAAATGTGTACCTACAAGTCTATAGACTTGCAGGTCCATAATTTGCATCCTAGACATAGAGAGGTATAGACTTGGAGCATATGGAACCACCGCATGAGAACCTAGAACCTTGAGAACATTAAATTGAGGTAGATTATGATATGTTTAATACAATATAGGTGTTTGTATGCTATTAACACCTCAAAAGAAGAAGAGGTACATTAGAAGATGGAGTAGACCTATAGACAGGTCTGTAGCTTCATAAGAACATTTGAAGGACTAAAGCAAAGATTAGGATTATAGGCCATTAGAGTAATTTATATAATTATTTATTTTAAGTGAGGAAGGTAATAAGTGATCATTTATTCCTATATGATCACCTAAAGGTGTTCTTATACCTGCAAACTCAATCAAGGCCTATAAGGCTTGAAAATCTTGCATAAATGCTCAAGCTTCCAACTCTTCTCTTGAGGCAAGATGAATTTCTCAAAAAGATATGAAGAATATAATGAGATTTAGGAATTTAATGAAAATATTCCATCTATATTGAAGACCCTACAGTGGTAAATAACAACTAAAACATAGTGAATAGGGTTTCTTTCCTTATCTTGCTTAAGAACCCTAGGGATAGACTAAAGAGCGTGAAGGAGACCTAATGGAGGAAGATGGTGAGAGGGAAATTAAAAAAATTTAGTAGTTATAATTCATACCTCATTTAGGTGTTTCTAACCCAAACCAATCATTTTCAATCCTATAAATCTCTCTCTCTCTCTCTCTCTCTCTCTCTCTCTCTCTCTCTCTCTCTCTCTCTCCTCTCTCTCTCTCTCTCTCTCTCTCTCTCTCTCTCTCTCTCTCTCTCTCTCTCTCTCTCTCTCTCTCTCTCTCTCTCTCTCTCTCTCTCTCTCTCTCTCTCTCTCTCTCTCTCTCTCTCTCTCTACCTCACAAATGCACACTCGACCACTTGAGAGACAAATATTTTGTTAATACATTTTATTGATAAGATTCATGGTGTAAAAATGAGTTTTTAACTTATATCATTTTGCATTAGTTCTTAGGCTGGTTCATCGTACTATATGAATCATTATTAAGACCCTATGACACCTTCAGACTGTCTAAAAGACCAATAACTAATGAAAGAGAAAAAAATTATAATGCCTCCAAATGAGTTGTTAAACCTATTAAATTACTTTAATAATTTATAAAAATCTCTTAATCATCACCTCATGCCATTGGTTGGTACTTGTAGGTATAGAATTGTATAAAAGAGGCCAAAAAAACTATTTTAAGCAACTTGGGAGGTCCGTACAAGATGTTATAAGTTTTAAATTTAAATGGATGATATTATATGTGTTATAAAACTAAATAACATGTATATTTTAGGTTTTACACTTGTGTAAATTTTGTGGATCCAAAATTTAGTCTCTAGACAAGGAGGCCTAATTGAGACCTAGTTACAAGAGTGAAACAAATGAAATGATCATTTCCACTCACTCTTAGGACCTAAATATTGTCATGGAGATGTAAATCCATAATTGGTACTCAAATATTCCTTCATTTCCCTATTATAATATGTAAAATTCTATACACAAGGATTTTTTCATGATTTTAGGGCTATAAAGAATGAGGACTAATTGGGCCTTTTGATGCAAAACAAATTCTTAGGGGTAGTTTAAGAACTCTAAATGAATTTTATTAGGTATATTATGATGTTAATAGGCCATAAATGGATATATAACAAGTTTTATAGTATTAATTCATGTTTTGACACTTATAAGCAAGATTGGCCCATTGAAGTGAAGATACTTCCAGACACCTAGCAAGAGAATGAACTAATGTGTCAAAGATAACATAAAGAGATTAGTTGAAATGTGTCAATATTAGAGAAAAGGTGTAATTAAACATTATTTTACCATCAATAAGGCCACTTCTCATTCCACAAGCCAAGGTAAATGGATTTTTTGTAGAGCTAGCCAATGTGTTAATAAATGTTTGAAACTTCCATGCCACTTGGAGTAGAAGAGCATATCCATAATACCAACACTTGTCTTTAAGGATATTATGGGGTAAATTAAAACTCCTATCTTATTTATTAATCTATTTGACACTTGTCTCTCTTTCTCTCTTATTCCCTTCTCTCCTCTCACATTCTCTATATATTGAGCCCTGATTGGCTAATTTTGTATCCTCCACCTAGGTATGGATAATACTTTACCATTTTCATCCTTTTATCAATGAATAATAACCTATTTTTACCTTATCCATAGACTATTTTTAATATGTATGATTTATTAGTTGATCTTGGTAAATGATAGTCTTACTACCTTGGCATGTTTATCCTTGTTTAACATTCATGTTCAATTTGGAATCCTTTTTATAGGTATATTGAAGTGTTAAAATGGAGATTTTAGGGGTTTAATGAGTTGTATTTTCATTAGTTTCATGTCATTACCACTTGACTAGTCCTTCTAGCTCAAGCTTGCTCTACAAACTTTCATGAGAAACATTGATGTAGAGAGGTAGATTTAGATTAGTGTCATGTGCAAGTTAGCCTCCTGTTTAAAGTGCAATTCCTATTGGTTGGTAGCAATCAGATATATTATGTGCATAACCTCCATTAGAGTATGTTTCTCTCCCTTTTCCTAGTAATTTTTACATTAGTGTTTGATCTTAAGTGATTCAGCGAGGGAAGATATCCCTTTAACCTAAAGATTCACCTCTCCAATAGATACCCATAACCTTGAAGTTTTTTCATGTCACATAAATTTTTTAAGGCTTTAATTACCTTCCAAAGTGTGAAAATGTTATTGATAACAATTTAAAAACCTAAAATTCAAAAAACCACATAAAACAAACTAAGAACAAGAAAAAAATGGTTAGGGGTAATATTACTCAAAGTATAAGTAGTCAAGAAGGGTATCAATCTAGGTTATCTTTCTTCTTCTTAATTTTTAAATATTTTAGATAGTGCATTATTTTCATTCTTGTGCCTTCAATTGAATATTCCACCTCACTCTTCTTGGTATGAGTGACTTTACATTGATTTTTGGCCAAAATTTCCACCTCTTTATTCTTGGCTACAATATTCATATCATCTAAAAGAAACTTACAACTAATTATATTTCAACATCCGAAGATTTACCCAATGTTCCACCTCACATACTAGAGCCCTTAGTTTGGATAAAGGAAAATTTATTCCTCATTTACTTGGTTTCCTCCCTCATCTCATTACATAATTTTGTTTCTTGGAAATTTTGGAATCCAAATTTTCAATTTTCTCGTCCACTTCTAAGGTTTTTATACACATTGCCATGGGAAATTCAAATCTTTCCTTTGGAAATTTAATATATTACTATTTGATTTTTTCTATACCTATTAATTCCATAGGATACTTTTTATTTTTATTTTTTCCATACATTTTATACTTATGATTCTTCACCTTATCTTGCATCCCTTTATTTTTAATTTTACTTATTTTCTTCTCCTTTTCGGTGTAAGTGGTATTATTAAAATAACCCTCCTCTTAGGTCCCTAATACCTAATGAACATTTAATTCTAATTCCTCCTAGATGTTATCCACATAAATTAGTTTGAAAACATATTTTCCATAGAAGGCTCAGCTCTTCTTGAAAATAAGGAAGATAAGACCCTAAAATATGATCTTTATGTATGAATTCAACAAGTAGGAGATGATAGACTTTTCTAGTGACCTCAATATAAAATATGGAAAAATAATTTTATGACCTTTGAAGTGATTCATTAGAAGGAAATTATGAGAGTAAATAATTCTATACTTACCCTCCAAAGTTATATATATCATGATTTTTAAGAAACTTTATGGCTAAATCCTTGGCAAATCCATTCTAAGGTATCCTTTCTTCTTGGTCTCAGTTGCCTCCTTAGTCTTGAAGAAAAATTTCATTAATTATTCCTTATGCATATTATCCTTAAATTCCTTCATGTCTTCACATTATATCTCCATTACTTCACCAATGACCTCCTCAATAATGCTAATCGATAGGCCCCTCATTTTGACCACATTATCTTCCCACCCCCTTGTAAAATCCATTGATATATAAGGTTTGAAAATAAATATAATCAACATGAAATTTTTAAGTCGTCAATTCATAATTTTGTGCCATATAGATGTTTATTATTTATATTTTATGCAAAATATTGGTTTGAACTTGTCTCATTCTCCTCCCATAACTGAATAATTATCCTCCCAAAATTTATTACTATAATCATAAAGTAGATTAACCATTGTACATAAAATACCCAATGGTTAAAAGTGATTAATTATTGACTCATTTGGCCCTTATCTCACATACTTCAAAATTAATTTCTAGTCCTCACAATTAATACCATAATAATTGTATTAGGTTTCACAAACTACGTATTTAGCCATTTAAAAAAGACAACCATTTAATTTTTTTCCCTCTTGGAGGCATTGGTATTTTGACACATCCCTTGTAATAATTTTTATTAATTAAATACATAGTTTATATAACTTATACCATTGATTAAAACATTATTTGAGGACTCCTAAATTTTCCATGCAATTCTACCATCGTTCCCTTACCTATATACATGATATATGGAAACCTCTAATGTTATATAAACCCTTTGGAATCTTCAATTTCATTTTTAGTGTACCATGATGTTTTATATTTTCCTAAAAACTAATTTAGGATATTCAATTAATCCCCTTAGACCACAAGTTCTTCAATTTTCAAACTTGTTGCCAAATTATTACCCAAAAGTGTCACTTTGGTTTTTTTTCCAAATGATGAGTTTATACCCCCAATGTTCCTACATAATTGGATACCACTAGGCCTTATGAATACTTTATGAAACCTCATCCTTTTTCCATTCTTGTATTTCCTTTAGATGCACCATCAAAGTTCAACTTTAGCTAATACCTCGATAATGTTTTCCACATGACCTGAGATCTATCCACTTTCAAAGCGATGTATTTCACTATAAGAATGATATTAAAGCTATTAAAAATGATGGAATCAAATCTTTTGTGTGGAATATTACTTTTTTGAGCAAACATACTCTAGTTTTCATTGATAGCCTCATAAATTCTCTAAGAAATAGTTCTCTATCATACTCTTTTATATTCAAAAATACCATTACTCTACTCTTCCAAAATCCCCAAAATAAATGGAGCTGAGAAAGGTGCCATCAAAATACCAATTAATTTAATTTCCAAGGTGGATTTCATTTTTCAATGAGGTCTAGTAGAGTATTTGGTTTAACCCAGGTAGTAATAAAATTTTGCATGATGAAATTCATTATTTTGGATGCAAAATAACAATCCAAAAACAAATGTTTCATTATTTTCTAATTGCATTTACATAAAACACACCCATTACAGATGGAAAATACTCTCTTGACCAAGTTATCTATTATGAGAATATTTTTATGGGTTGCCAACTATAATAAAATATTAATCTTGAAAATTAGGTTCCTAATACAAAGATACTTTCAATATAATTTTTCATCCTCAAGGTCCAAATCCACTAGGTATCCTGATTTAACAAACAAATCTCTCCTAGTATCAATAGTCTAAACAAGTTCATCATTTTAAAAGATACTTATGTGGGTCTTTTTAATATCAAGTACAAATCTCATAAGTTCTCAGTTGTATCTTCACATGATGCATCCATGTATAACACTTTCTATTTTTTGTTGCCATTAGATTGAACCCAAAAATTAATATATTTTGAACCATAGATTCCATTAAAATCATTGCTAATAATTGACCAATGGTATTTAAATACTAAGGGGTACTAAAATAACCAACGATATTCCAAAAAATCAATCATTTTCCCATCCATGAGGTTTCATTTTATTTCTATCCTTAAAATGATTCTACTACTGGTGAGGGATTTCCAAAAAATAGAACCATCATTAGGTCCTCCCTCTATTATAAAAGTATCATCTTTATTTCCCTCATTGTATTTGGATTTAATGATATAGACCAATTGATTGTTCTCTTTAATGAATTTCCAACCTTGTTTTGCAATTAAATTTTGACTCATCTTATTTACCCTCATCAAGTTGAGCCTTCTTTATCCTTTGGATTTTTTTTTTGAAGACACTATTAGAAATATGAATCTAGACTCAGATCTTCCCATTATAATATTTTCTGAATTTGATCCAATTTAGTTGTAATTTTATTGGAGATGCTAAAAGCTGACATAAATTAAACTAGATTATTTTTGATTGAAATTTTGAGAAGTTAGTGTTCACCCTCCTAAGATAGAAATCTACCTTTCGAACATACCAAATTCTTCTAAATATTGTCTAGGATGCAGTTCCATAGATATGAATACATTCGTATGTTAAACAACAACAAACATAAATAAGAGAAGGAGATTTTTTAATGTAATATCTGATAATTCTATATAATTTATTTTGTATCCCTTCTAAGCTATTGATGAAAAATAAATATTTTTTATAAAAAATGATACATTGACCAGAGACTACTTTGTAATCCATAACAATACTATTTAAAACCTTAATTTTTTGTAACATTATTTATCCCATTGAAAAGTGTCATCATTTTTTTGGGAGTAACAAGGGTCACTATTGGGGTAACTATGATGCCTTTGATATCTCCTAAATATCTAGCATTCTTTAAACTTATTATAAGGGTCTTCTCTAACATTATGAAGATGTAAGGAGATAGAGTATCTCCTTGTCTTAATCCTTCTCCAATTGGAAGAAACACTTTTTTAATTTCATTGATAAGTATAAAAAATATTGTTGACCCACAGGCAAAAATTTTGGTCCCCTTCCTCCCTTGCTAGTTAATGCCAGTCATTTTTAGGTTGCACAAGTTCAATGTGTTTGGTTCATGGCCTAGTTCAAGTGGTTCAGTGACCTTTGGTTCAAAAGGTTCATCTTCAAGTTCAACATCTCAATTCAACAATGGTTGAACCATTAAACCATTGAACTAGTCTTGGTTCAATGGGCTTGGTTCAAAGTGAGAAGTTCATCAATCTTGGTTCACTAGTCCATCGGCACGTAATGGTTGAACCATTGAACTGTTGAACCATTTTTGGTTTAATAACTTGGTTCAAGGATATGCCCTTGGCTGAAATGGATCTTTCAAGTTCAAAATTCCATAACAGAGGGTAGGTGCTTCAAAGGCAAAGGATTAGGTAGGTCCCAATTTGTTTAAGTTCAATTTTGTTCAAATTTGACTATGTCCTGAATTCCTTCAGACTTTTTGCCCAAAGGATTTCCTTCAGACAAAAAGTTTGAAGGAATTTGGGCCACATATACAAAGCTAAAGCAAAGAATCGAGAGAATTTCCATGGAATTTTTGTCCATGGGAAAATGTCTACAAACAAAAGTCTGTAGAAAATATATAAAGCAAATGACCTAGGAAAATTATCTGCAGGAGCCCAAGAAAAGTCAAGGACCCGCCGAAGGACCTTGAGGGATAGGTGCCCTTGCAAGGGACTCTCAGCTAAGTGCAAGGGGACATTTTCGAAGGCTGAAGGGTCACCTTACCTTTGGGAAGGTGATAGAGACAAAGGAAAGAGCGCCCATGGAGGGCCAAGGAAGATAAGCTGTAGAGGAAGCCATATAGACCCGATAGTGTTGTGACAGGGATGGTGACATCCCAGAGGATGTTAAAGTTAACAAAACAAATTAGTCATTGGTTTTCAAAAAAATGATTACCATGTAAATGTCAAAGTTAATAAAGTGAAATAGTCATTCCTTTTCAAATGAGAGAGTGTTAACCATGGAAAGAAAGCCCAGAATGAAGCGACCCGCCAAAATGTTCACCCCGAGGGCCGAAGGAGCCAAAAGAGACAAGAAATATAAGAGGACAAAGTGACAAGCATGGAATGAATAGGCAGTTAGTCCAAGTGGTGAAAGGAAGCACCAATTTGAGAAGTGACTTTGGCATGTGGAACAATTCTAGTGAATTGATCACTAGGGATGCCAACAGCTAGCAATGTAACCGATTTCTCCATTTTACATTTAATGAGTCAATAAACCATGTATTGACCTTGAAAAGGTAGACTTTAGGTAGATAAAGGGCACAGCTCATTAATGTTTTGAGTGACTTGTTCTTCCCAATGAAGGGATGTGATAGGCCACTTGTAAAAAAGGAGCACCAAATGAGCCTCCTTGCTTCTCTTATATATTGAGGACTTATCATTTTCAGAAACATATTTTCACTTTTGTAAGGCTTAGCCTTGGGAAAATTTCACCTGAATCAATAAACACAATTTTTTACCTCTTCTTAGATAGATATTCTTGTGTATGTTTTGAGTGTTGTTTGTGTTTAGTCATCGTCTCTTGATGCTTTCACAGGTCCAACACCAACATACCTGTTGCCTATAAGGTGCCATTTTGTAGTTGATAGGAGAAGATCTCTATTTGGGAGTGTAGAATAGAGGAAGTTACTTACAGTGTGAATTTCACAGCACCTTGGTGAGTCTCTATTTTTTGTGTTTTCATGAGAGCCTCCCTACCATTTTCTTGCAGCCTGGTCCTTCTGCCAAGTTTGAAGCATATGTATGCATTTGTCTGGTTTTAAGTGTGGATGTGAAAAGGTCATTTCATTTTGGTGTATCACCTCCTTAGAATAGTTTGTATTCCTACAATCTTTCTCCCTTTTCATCCCCCCAGTTTATATATCTATATACATATATGTATTTGCACTTGCTGGAACAAACATGATGAATCAAAGGGAGCTAGCCCTTATCTAGAGACTCTCCCCTCTAGCTTCGCCAGTCCTACAGGTGAGAGGGGAGTTTCCATAGTTGTGAGGAGAAGGTATGAGCTTGGCCTCCTGCCAAGGGTGTAATTTCCTACGTCAACAAATATAGGATAAGAGATTTAGGTAGAAATCAAACCTTTGAATAATGAATTGAAACCAAAATTATCAAGGACCCTTTCTAAGAACCTCCTAGAAACCATGTCATAGACTTTGTTCATGTCACCAAATGAATCATTTCATAAGCAATAATGATTTAATTGGTGGTTTGTCTCCCAAAAAGGGAACCATGTTTTTCATATATAATCTTCTCCAAAAGGATTTGAATCCATAAAATAAGTGTTTTGATATATATTTTATATAAATTATTACAAATACTAAATATTCTAAAATATTTCAATTGGTTAAACCCCACTTTCTCAGGAGTGAAAAATCAAAAGGTATTATTCAACTCTTTAATAATAGTACCAAAAATTTATAAATAATGAAAACTAGACACTACCTTCAATTGGATTATATCCTAATAATTCTTGAAGAACAATGGGGGAAGCCATCTCAACCCAAGGATTTTCCCCCTTTAATGGAGAAGGAAACACTTTTAAATTACTATAGATAAGGAGGTTTTAAAAGGGATAAATTTCTATATTGGTCAATAAGAACCCTAAAATTTATTATTATTTACCATTATCCAAAGGTAGTTTTCACAAAATGATATTCTTGAAGTAAATGATGATTTATTCATCCATACCAACTTCCTCCTTGTACACCATCCCAATATCCTTTACATTGTTACTAGAAGTCGACTGATGAAAGAAATTTGTAATTTTGTCTCTTTATTTTAACCACAAACATATTTAATTTTGTCTCCAAAAATATTCTTCTTTTCATTCCAGGTTATGTTAAGTGTTAAGGATATTCTTTTCTTGTTGAATCAATTGTTTGTTTGATTTAGGTTTACAGATTTATCATTATATATTTCACATTTACTCAATGATTTTATTCTAGATTAATATAATTATAAACACTAATTTATTAAAAAAAATTGAGATTTTTATTCATGTAATTTATCTTCATCATTATAATGTAAATATATGTTATAGAAAAAATGTTCTTTTCATCTCTTTTTAATCGATTCTACTAGATCTATATGAAATGTTCATATATTTTCAAATCTTAATGGTATATTTTTTAGTCTTGTCTTTCTTTCCCTAATAAAAATTATTTGGTTGTGATTATACCCAATCCTAGGGATATAATTGAATATACTAATAAATTAAATTTCAAAGTTTAGGGAGATAAGATATCTATCTAGCCTATCCTTAATCGAATTGTCTCTAAGTCTTTTGTTAGACCAAGCGCAAGGGTTTCCCTTGAGCTCCTTATCCAAAAGCCCAGCTTCAAAAATGAACTCATTCATATTAGTCATACTTTTATTTAATTCTTAGAACCGACCTATTTTCCATAAGATGGAGATGAGAGTTATAGTCTCATGTGACCAACTAGTTTTATTCCTCACAATTCTTCCTATGTTTTTCTAGGTCCATCCATAAAGTTTTCTATCATTTTATAGTGTTAGATTCATAAATATTAGATAAAATAGATTCCAAATTATTAATTATATCTCTAAATAAAATAGTAATTTAGTTATTATTTATATTTAGAATAATCCCGTTAAAGATCTTAGGGATCTAAAAAACTATAAGTCCTCTAATAACCCCTTTATAACTACTTCCTATGGAGTTAGCCTTATTCCATATTTAATTTTTATTTGAATAAGGATTTTTTCTAAAATATTAGTTTCTTGTAATATGAAAATCTAAGGTTTATGCTTATTTATTAAATTCCTAACTAATATTTGATTTCTAGGTTCCTTAAGCCCCCATACATTTCAAGAGATGATACTCATTTTTTATTGATATAAAAATGCTTTTGAATGTTTATTTGGGTAATTTTGTTATTTTTTAAAATCTATTTCCTTATTTTTGGTGTTTAGATTAGGCCACCTGCTTCTTGATTTATTTTTTTCTTCCATCTTCTTACCTTTTATATTGGTAATTTAAGTCCAATGTCTTTAATATTTATCTTTTTCCTATTCTTTATTATTAGCAGAAGGATATTGTTCCTACGCCTTAATTTAAGCCTTACTCTATGGTCCTTCATTTTATATTTAGTGAGGTTATCAACCTTTATTGGAGTTGGTGTGATCACCTCCTCTTCTATTCTTGAGTTTGAAAAAATTTATGCTAAACTTGTTTTTGAAATGGGATCATGGGCCTATATCATGCCCCACTCAAAAATATAATCTTTTCCTTGGATGTACTGATGTATTCTATCAAAACTATGCTAAACTCTCCTTTCATTCTTGAATATAATTTTGTATTTTGGCCTTTTTTAGGGTTGATTGTTCCTTTAATTAGGTACATATCCCCCCAAGTCTTATTATATTTTTAAAATACTACTGGTATTTAAGTGGTCTTAACTTTTTTTTAATCTTCCATTTATTTTTATCTCAATTATGGAATAACCCTCTTGTGGGTTTATTCATCAAGGTTGAACCTTCATCGAGAAGTTAGGTAGTAGGTTTATTTACCCATCGAGGATTAACAATTTGAGTTACTTGTTTATTCTTAGGACACTCTTTTTATGAATGGTTTAGAATATTTAATTTTTTTTTACAAATGTTTACATCTCTCCTATATTCATTTTTTGTGTCCATTCCCCATATTTGCTTTATTGTTTAGTTTTTAAACATATATGGAAATAAATTTAATTTATAAATTTTTAATGTGAAATAAATTTAAAATAAAATTCATCAATTGTAGTACTAAATTTATATTCACCTAAGATAAATATTCCAATTTTATTCTTATTGATAAGTTGTAGTTGTTGATCTTAGACTAAATGAAGGTAAAGTAGTATTATTATTTCATTAAACAGTACTAGATAGTTTTCATGATTTGTTGAATTATATGTGTGGATGATATTTATAAAAATAAATAGAATCTGAATAGGGTTATGTTACTTAATGTTTCATGTGTTGCATTTTTTGTATTGAAAATATGTTTGAAAACTTAATAAGGCCATTATGATAGTAAGATAACTCTATTGGTATATGAAAATTATGTTAGAATGGACTAATGGTTTTATTTTTTACCTATTAAATTGAAATTTTATTACATTTTGAGGATGTATAAATAAAATTAAATCCTTGAGTTTTCATTTGTAATCATGTATTTTAGATGATTAATCATTTTTTAGCTTTAGAATAGCATTTGACTAAATGGTTTAGAAAATAAGCTAAAATTGTGCATTCAATAAGACTAAAAATATTTTAAGTTGGATGATTTATTTATAGATAATATTTTTAATAAAAATAATGTGGGTGAATAATTATATACAACATTTACTAATATTTGAACTTTGTTAAATATTGAGGAACTATTTAAGAGGTACTATTATTCTAAGTTTTAAATAAGCATGTAACCTACCTTATTATATCTGTTAAAAAACATAATGACATTATATATTAGGTGTGTATTTTTTTCAAATATAAATTATGAATAAATTTGTTTAATTTCAAAATATCTATGTTTATGAAACCAAACAAATTTGATACTTATAATTTCAATACCCTAATTTAGAAAAGTCTCAGCCTGGTTTTATGGATTTTCATTCACCATTTCTAACTTATAAATGAAAACACGGTGTTATTTCAAAACTATGTAATATATATATATATATATATATATATATATATATATATATATATATATATATATTGACACAATAATATTTATTTTATTTTATTTACACATTGTTATTAAAGTTGTCATATTTTACTAGGTCTACTTATGCACTATTCATTAATATTGATTAAATAATATTTTAATTGATATGAATTTAAGATGATATATTTTAACATTTCTTAAGACTCGTATTATCCATTTCTTAATTACATAGTACTTCTCTTTCATATTATAATTATTACAATATTATGGATAATTTGGGAAAACCTTATCAATGTAGGTATGTAATAAGTAGCTGGGATAAGAATCCGCAATGCACGAACAGATAAAAAGGTTAAATAGAGATATGTAAAATAATATTATGTGACTACCTTATTTTTAAGGTGATATAATAATGAATATTTATAATAATAAGTAAATTTAAATTTTATCAAAAAATTTAAGACTCAACATTATGACCATGTATTTGTATTTTAAAGACCATCATGTTGGCATAATTTCTATAATATTGAGGGTGTAATGATATTTAATAAAATATTTAAATTGAATAACAAATCATACTAGTATCAAAACAAGTTGATGTATCACTAGTACAAAAAAACTCTAGGTTTCTGGGAATGTTTCTGTAGGTGTCAAAGCTCCAAGTTTAATATTGGGAAACTCTGGGTCAAAAAAATGATTGTTTTTATCTTTTGTTCACAAATAATGGTAATGACACAAAATAGTAATGTATGAAATGACATAAATAATGGTAATGTTAAGAATTATAAGAGAGGACAAGAGAAGCAAATGGATAGAGCATTTAATCAAAGAGGAGGTGTTAACTAAGATCATGACCATAAATTTGACCAAAATAATAATTAAGGATAATAAGATAAGAATCGTCCACCCCTTCCTTAAAACAATGAAAAATTTATGGAAGGAATTTTATAGATATATCAAAACTAGGATGTAATAATACAAAAACTATTTTTATAGGTTGTTGGGTGACCAAAATTGAAATCCTATGTATAATTAGAAATCAAAACATATGAAAGTGGAGGGAAACCTACAAATCAAGAAGTAAAACCATTTTTTAAATAATGCAACAAGTTTAATTTACCAAACCACAAGGGATAAGAAAAAAATGGGGATTATATTAATTTTTGGTTATTGATCCTATAGTCATACTTTGGGCTACAACATATTAGTTCAAACATGTAGGTCCATATTTATGTTTACCATTGAAATGGTGAATATATATTATGTTGGATTAATTTGGAAGAGATAAATGGTTGTGATAAATCCACTATCACATAGGAAATTTTTAATAAAAATTCAAGGGAAGATACATATCATGGAATTATAGGTAATGGAAACAAGTTCAATTTTAGTTATCTTAGCAAAACAACTTGCTTGTGGATGAATATGATACCAAATTATTACATCTTTTTATCTATTTTAAATGTATGAGGGATGAGGAAACCATGGTTACCAAAATCAAATTTGGGTTTAGGGGTATAATCATGCATGAATTGAATGTCACCAAGCTCAACACTGTGGTAGATTCCATATAATTAACCTAGTGGTTAAAGAATAAATAGAATTAAATTAAATTAACCAAAAGAAAACATTATTACACTTAAAAGTGGTAAAAAAATAATATAATTTAAGAAAAATATTAAAAATCTATTTTAAAATTCTAAAAAAAAATAAAAGAAATGCAAAAGGAGGTCAAAATACTTAAGGTTACAAAAATATTGATCATCCACATCCACATAATTCTAATCCTATAACTTGAATGAAATGGGTGCCATTAATTTTACATGGGTAAATCAAGGTGGTTGTATTTTCAGCAAGGCTCACTATAATAAATATTCATAGAGTATATTGAAAATAATGAGGCAATACACATGTTTTATGTATTGGTGGATAATTCCAAGGAAGAGTTACATGGTACTCTAATTGATATTAAATGTATTTTATCTATCTTTTATTTTATATTTATTAACATATTTAGAGTCTTTTGATATTTTCTTATCAGCTCAATTTTATTTTTAATGTAAAACACACCCAAAAACATCAGATCAATGTAGAAGTTAGAACTTGGCATGGGATAAAATTACTTAGTAATAGAGAAACTAAGAATCATATGATGTCATCCTAGGTGTGGATTGGATTCATACAAATCAGACCCATTTATACTATTTTATAAAACTTATTCCAAAGTTTAAATGATAAAGAAAATTTAATACTTTAAAACAAAAAAAATGAAAGGTGTCAAAAGACTATTTTAATGTTACAGCTCAAAAATCTGTTAGCAAAAGGATGTTTGCTATATTATGTACAAATAGAAGATAAAACTAAGGAACTAAAACCAAAATTAAGAGATTAACTTGTTTTATTATAGTTAAAAGATATATTTTTGTAGGAATTACTAAATTTAAAACTGTAATGGATTTGAAATTGTTACAGAGATTATACTAGGATATACACCCACCTCAAAATTTCATTATAGGATGAACATTATAGATATACAAGTGATTATGTTTTAACTAAAATATATTTTAGATAAATGTTTTATAAATTGAAACATATTTCAATGGGTAACACATGTTGTGTTGCTTAAAAAAAGTATGGTAATGTTTTGGTTTGCATTGATTACTTTATGTTGAATAAGTACCAAAAATAACTATGCATTATCAAGGATTAATAATACTTTTGATTACATTAAATGAAATTCCATATTATGTAAAATTTATCCTAGATAAATATTCCTCCTATTTCATATCAAGGCATAATATATTCACAAGACAATGTTTCAAACTCAGTATGATCACTGTTAGTTTACAATTATGACATTCAGTCTAACCAATAAACATGAAGCTTTAATAAACCTCATGAACGGTATTTTTTCAAACTATTTATATTTGTTTATCTTGGTTTTTATTTATTACATAAAAATATAATATAATATTGATAAATAAAATGAACATCATTTAAAGTTATTTTACTAGGATTATGGTAACATATGTTTTATGGTAAAACAAGTGTTATTTTTTAAAAATAAAAAATAATTATTTTGTCGATATCATCTCTAAATATGTTATTTTTTTAGATCATGAAAATATAAATTCTATTAAATAATGGACATATCACGTAATGTACATGACACGAGAAGCTTTATGGGCATTTCTAGTTACTATCAATAATTTGTAAAATAATTTTCTAGGATAAGCCATCACATCACTTCCATTCAGTGTAAAGTTAAGAAGATTGAAATTAATTGTAAGCATGAATAAAATTTTAAAAATATTAAATATATTGTCACCACAACACTAATTCAAATAGTTCTTAACCCTAATGGATATTTTAATTTATGTACTAATTTTTCTTTGGAAGTATTTAGTGGGGTTTTAACTCAAAATAGAAGGCTTATGAGTTAGAAAAATTAAAGCTTAGTGAAGAAACTTATCCACCAAATGAATTGTAATTTTTTGTAGCTATACATACTCTATAAATTTAGATACATTATCTACTAAATAATTCATTAATTTGTTTAAATATCAAATTTTCCAAGATAAGCCATCACATCACTTCCATTCAATGTAAAGCTTATAAGATTGAAAGTATTGTAAGTATGAAGATTAATTTTAAAATATTAAAGATATTGTCACCACAACACCAATTCTGATAGTTCTTGACCCTAAAGGATATTTCAATTTATGGATCAATTTTTCTTTGAATGTACTCAATGGGTTTTAAAATCAAAATAGAAAGCTTATGAGTCAAAAAAAATTCAGGATTAGTGAAGAAACTTAACCACCAAATGAGTTAGAACTTTCTTTAGTTGTAGACATTCTAAAAATTTGGAGAAATTATCTAATAACTAATTCATTAAATTATTTAAATATTGAAAGAGTCTTGAGGATATATATATTCAATAAAATGTAAACACCTGACAATATATGTGGTTAGAAGAATTGAATGACTTAAATATGGACATAGAATATGTCAAGGTAAAATAAAAAAGTGGTTGATTATCTTATTAAAATATTTAATTCACTTAAATATAATTTTTTAGGTTTTAAATAATAACAAAACTCTATAGGAGTAAGGAAAAAATTATTTTTGTAAGGAAAATAGTCATGTTATTACATGGGATCCTATAGATAAAAATTATGTTGACTATATTTATAATTTAAATGGACTTTTAATAAATCATGGAGGATATTTATAAATAATGTTTAAAGAGGCTCAATTTTCTTCTCATTTCACTCTCCTAGTTTCACCAAGATTACACTTGAGATGAAATCATTTTATCATAATAAAAAAGGAAAATGTATGTGGCTCATTTTTTTTCCAAATGATTGAAATATCAATAGGTTAAGGAAAAACATTTTCATCTTGGAGGAAACTTATAAGTTTACGATATTATAAAATATAAATGGGATATAATCACCATTGATTTCATTTTAGGTCTACCAAATTCATGGAGAAAACATGAAACTATTTTGGTCATAGTGTATATATTGATGAAAATTGCCCACTTTATTCCATAAAATCTCAAAGACGATGTCATCAATATTCTTGAGTGGTTTTTAAGAAAACAATTATGTGTTCATGGAGTGCTTAAGGTAAAAGTACATGATAAAATAAATTCAATTTTTTCTATAAGATTAAACTTTATCTCCACATATCATCCATAAATGGATCATCAAATAGATAAAGTGAATCATGTGTTATAACAAATGCGTAAGATAGGATCATAAATATAAATGGTATATTATATCCCTTTATGGTGTTATAATACATTAATATTTATCATATCTCATTTTAGACACTATTTATATGTTTTATAACACTTTATTCTTGTACACTTAGAAAATACATATCATAGATGTACGTTTAGCTTTTAGACATTCCCATTGCTGAAAGGCTTACTTACATTATATATCTATACCAAATTAAATATCTATTAGTCCAAAAACATTTATTATAATGAATCATACTTTATATAAAGATAAAAATGTTATAAACCTACTTATATTATGTTTATGCAAGTTTTAGACTTGTGATTATCTTCCATCTACCCAAACACTTTTATCCCAATCAGATGCCTATGCCAATCCTAATTACCTACCCTAACACAAGTTTCTAGTTCCCTAAATTCATCAAATTTACAAATGAAATACATTATTATGGTGGTCCTAAATGATTTAATGTGATATATTCTTAAAATGGATATATATATATATATATATATATATATATATATATATATATATATATATAAGATCAAACCTCATTCATTCCTCACCTAACAACTTCTTACCTACTCATAAGGTAACATACCAAAATCATTCAATCAAGAACTTAGGTGAGAAAATATTTCCAATTTTATCCTATTTCCATAAAAATATGAGGGACATCACATATACAGGTGTGAAGTACTAATGCAGTATCCAATGAGCCATATTTGTAGAGTTAACAACTAGATCACTCTATGTACTTAGTTATCAAGAATTGCATAATACATATATAAGCCTACAAGTATGGGATTCCTACATAAGTATGAGGCCCACTTCAATGTATTCATGATATATGTAGAGATAATTGATATAGGGGTATTTTTAGTAGCTCAACATCATGTTCCCACTAACCCATTTTTTTCCTAGCCACTATGAATATGAATAACTTGGGTTTTCTCAGTTAAAAAGGAGTGACATTACATGACCTAGATCTGAATGCACTAGAATTAAGGAAACATAAAATATATAAGAATCAAAGTGGTTGAATCCAATTTTAGTAGGTATTCCATATTTTACACCTACATCCAATCAGATAGAATCATTGATTCTCATCCCAGGTCAATGCAAGTATTTGTGACTATAGAGGTATAATTTTGAGAATCAAGTGATTGATCCAAAATTTAGATCCAATATTTTATATTCATGTTCTAGGTATACATCTGTATTAACATAAAAAATAACTAATTATCTTTTTTTCATTATTATTTCAATATTTAGCTTACTTGTACTTTCTATGTTTGTCATATCTCAGCACAATAAGTTTAGTATATGCTTATCTAAATTTTAAAATTAGTTGAAATGATTTAAAGATAATCTATCATAATTGGTCCCTAATCAATCTCTACCCTTTAACCTATATTCCATAATATATATTAAGGGTTAAATTTTGTGGTGAAGTTGACCTATGTCAATACAAATAAAATTATGATCAAGGGTTTTCAACCTCTTAGTGTTTTAGCTTGTGATTTATTTTTAGATCTAAAAATTTACAATAAAGTTTTTACCCTCTTTTTATTTCCAATATTCATATTTGGACACTTTAAATTTGTATTTTACCTTATTGTCACATTTCAAATTTAAAAAAATTCCATTTTAATTTTTTTTATAGGTATTAACATCTAAGGTGCAAACAAAGATAAGTAATGTCATATCAAAAAAGTCAAAGGGCATAGAAAATCTTGAAAAATAGAAACCAAATGTGTATTGTAATAACATTTTTATTAAATCTACCATATTTAGATAGAAAGAGGCACAATATATTAATCGTTTCATCCCCTTGATACAATAAAATGATACACTTTATACATCTTATATGCACACATGTGACACATTTAATTTAGAAGATTTTATTCATCTACAACTTCTTAATGATTTTCATCCTCCTCTTGAGACCATTTGGTAGCTTTTACAATCTCCAAAATTTCCAAAAATACCAAAAATATTTGTAGCATTTACATATGATATTAGCTTCTTGGATTATATGTTTTTCGATCCATGTTGGTAAATTAACATATAACTTATTTCTATATACATGTATTTCATGCATATTTTAATTATGATTTGATCATATAAAGCCATGTGATATATGTAATTTCAGATGTTGGGTCTTCCCTATACTCATGTCATATGGACCTTGAGGGCATCCCCTTGTTTGATCATGATACACCCAAGTTATATAATTCTATGGTCACTTTACATTATCATGTTTGAGATTATGTACTTACACATTATTTTATTTATGCTTATATATTTCATGGTGTACTTCATATGCTATGTAATTAACATTTTTTTATAATAATATATCTAGGGACTAGTATTATATTTTTATGTTGGTTGCTTATAATTTTCATTTACGTATTTGCTTGAGTGTCTAGATTTTTATTTTTTAGCATTTGAATATCCTCCACTATTTATGCCCCTATGCCTTTTTTTACCTCTTTGAGATTTTAATATTCCATGATTATTTTTTGGTACATTTCAATAAGTCATGTCCATTATATTATGAGGAATTTGAACATGGCCCTTGTTTAAGGTCTCCTTGGAAGATTTTCTTTTGATTTGATTTTGAGTGCTCATGTGTGTGATTGATTGATTTTTGAGTTTGTGTTATTTATATATAGACATTTCCATGATTCACATCATGCATATTAAGAATTATGATCACATTATTTATAATTCAATGATATATCTACCTAAACATGTTCCTTATATATGATACATGGTTCATACACATATTATACAGTTATATTTTATTTTTGAGGTAAGGTAACTACTATTTTATACTTCCCCTAACCGCAAAAGGGGATGAATATTAGTGGGGACATGTTATTTAAATAAGTTATCCAAAATTATACAATTTTAAAGATTTAGATATATAGTGGGGGCATATTTTTGAAACATGTTCACCACACATACATGACTTTTTAATTTTAGATATATAGTGGAGGCGTGTTATGGAAACATGTTCTCCACACTTACACCAGTTTTTAGATTAAAATATATATTGGGGGCATGTTTTGGAAACATTTTCTCCACACATACACTATTTATTAGTTTCATATTATAGTGGGAGCATGTTTTGGAATCATGTTCTACACACTTACATAGTTTTCAAATTGAATAAATTGCATAGTTATATGATTCAAATACACATTTATGGTAGAATTATATACATTGGTGCCATTGTTATATAAAATTTCACCATAAGACATATCTAATGTGAATATTATATGAAATGTGAAACTAAAATTTTAAAATAAAGTTACTTTGATATTTGAAATAATTTTATGGACTGTCATCACCCGCCAAGTTAGAATTTTATTCACTGTATTGCGTCAATCTATTATATTATTTGGTTCACTTCTAGTATGGTTGAGGTTATTAAATCAATAAATATTTCTAATTTTATAAATTATAATTGATTACACCATCTAACCTCACTAGATTTATAATGTGAGATGACTAGGTTCACTCACCCTCACCATGTTATATGTTTGATTGGGTTGAATAGTTGAGATAATATCAACTATCAGGTGGTAACTCAATTTTTGTCCAATGTTTGGGGCATGTGTCATCCAATATGTCTCTATCTCCCTAGATATATACACTTTCTATATTTTATATTTTTTCTAATTTTAATTTTAATTATGCATAATGATACATATATTCAAACCTAATTCATAAAAGGGTAGTTGCATCAATACATAGGTGTAATCCTAAACCTTGCTCTCTTTCAATTTAAATCATTTCAATATTTTAGATTATATGCATTGATTATATAATATAACATGCTCTTGGTTATAGGCCAGTCACCAAAAACACACTCAATTTGGGATCAATAAAAGTCAAGGTGTGTTATAAACACCCATGTATGCATTTATTTTCCTTTAAAATAGAAATTTCATTACTAGATTAAAGGGGTGGAAATGTAGACACTATTACTAAATTATATTGCACCTCAATAATGTATACTTGGAAAAATATATAGTGGATATAAATTTACCTTATATACCTTTGAACTATCAATATGTTCACATTCACTCTTTTGTGAAATATTTATTATCTATTAGTGTGACCAATGTTATTTTCATGACATGAACCTTCTATCATGCTTAGAACATTATAAAACTATTTATCTCCTATTTATCTAAGTTTTAAACCTATGCATATTTTTTAGATACACAAACACTTGAGTCCTAGTCAGATGCCTATTTCAAGGAAAGTGTCCTACCCCAACATAAGTGTCATATATATACAAATCAACCTTCATTCATTCTTCACCTAGAATCTTCTTACCTACTTACAAGGCAACATACCAAAGGATTTCAATCAACCACTTAAGTGATAAAAGGTTATATATTTTTATTATTCATAAGGAAACCACATATAAAGATTTGAAGTACTAAATTATCATCCCATGAGCCACATTTTCAAAGTTATAAGTAATATCACTCTATGTACATTTTTATCACACATTACATGATACACAAACAATATAACACATAAGGAAAAACTACATAAGTCTTAGTCCCTCTTCATATAATTGTCTATGTAGGCTATTCTCATTGATAAAGGGGTATTTGGGGTATCTCAACACTGTGTGACCACTAACCCATTTTTTCCATTGCATATATGAAGATGTAGAACTAAGGTTTTTTTATTTGACAAGGAAAAATAGTCCATGACCAAGATATGAATGAAATAGAGTAAAAGTGACACAACCTAGAAGTATATGGGTGATTTCATGTAGTTTTAGTAGGTATTCCATACTCATGCTTGAATCCAAGTCATACATAAGCATTGCCATAGTTCTCCCAAGTCAACAAAAGTATCCATGGCTACAAAGGTATAATTTACACAATCAAGGGAGTGATGTATAACTCAGATCCATTATACTTTATTCCTATAGATTTATATCTGTATTAGCATCAAAAGTAGATACATATGTTTTTTCATTATCATTACAATATCTAACATAGTTTTACTTTCTATATTTAGATTATCTCAACATAATAACTTAAATATATGTTTATATAAGTTTTAAAGTTAATTTTCCTACTTTAGAGATAGTATACTATCGTTTTGACCTAGGATATCATTACCCATTTAACCATAAATTCCTTAAAATATATTTTAGGGTTAAAAACTCTATTAAAATTTCACCCTTTTAATCCCTTGTTGGAAGGAAGCATGAAAAACCAATTGGGTGGTAAGGCTTAAAAAATAGAGTAAATGTAGAATTATAATTAATTAAATAATATGACACACAAATGGTTATCATTACATAAATTCTCTATGTTGAATACTATATAAGAATATCTATGAATATTTTAAAATGTCACCAAGGGAATTTCAAGTTTAAAAAAAATTATTTTATAGGGTGTGCCCTTAAAAGAGTTTTATAAAGTTTAAAAAGACTTTCAAGCTAGTTGTATTATTTGCTTTAACTTTTGACATTATTAAAAATATTATATTGTTATGTAAAAATGGGCGATTCAACATTCTTTATATATAACACATAATGTGTTTCATGTATCTATAATTATAAAATATGTTTTTGATCATTCACAATTTTTGAGTTAGAATAATTTACATGTTGATGATGGGGTAATTACTTAATTATAACCAATCAAGGTTATAGATCATCACAACATTTACTTGAGAAGTAATGAGTTTAAAAAAGTGTTATTCCAATGGGACATGTTAAGTGAGTGGAAAACTAAATGAGAAGATGAAAATACTTTTATAGAAATTGCACTTACGTATTTTAAATAATGGGCACTTGTATGCCACCAAGTTGAAAGTAGGAAGTATGTCAGATCCCCATTGATAAGACTTGATTCTATGTCATAATAAGTTACAATAGGCACAAGTATTGTGTTAAGGATGTTATTTAATATTTTCCATGTGATTTTTTTAGTACTAAATTCATCTATAATTATATGCCAAAAATTTAAATTTTATTTTTTATTTATTTATTTTTATTATTATTATTATTATTATTATTATTATTATTATTCTATATTAACTATAATTTTTTCAAAATTTATCATTATGCAGCTGAATTTACATTAGTTTTATTGGACGAGGAACTATTCAATTTTTTTGGTGATTCTATAGGCATCTGGATTGGCCACAAGACCTAAGCTAGGCTATAGGAAAATATGATGGAAATGGTAAAGAAAAATATTATAAGAGAGATACCTAGGAACCCTATTGGCCATTGAATTCATTAATTACATACATATGCTTGAGTCATTTAGACATTCTAATTTTGATTAATTTTATGCTCATATGGTTTTGGTCATAATTGATATTAACTGACATATTTAGATCTAGAGAGTGTGATATGTGTTATTGTTGTGAAAATCACACAATTATTAATAGTTGCTAGTAAAATTATATTTTATATTATCTAGTGAAATATTTGAGTTGAAAATTTAAGTTTGAATAATTAGATGAAGGTTATTATTAATTATAAATTTAGTAAAGGACTTTATCTACTTGCATCACCTAGTGTTTATAACTTTTATAGTAATTGTGTTATGACCAACATGCCCCATTTAAAAAATAGAAAATGAATCCTTTATCCTTAAAAATCATAATATTTATTCGCATTGAAATACAAATTGACTCTAGAATAAATTTAAACCCAAACATACCAAATATTAAATTTTGTCATTTATGAATTACTTTATAAAATTTGGCTTAGAGTTAAGGCATCAATTAAGTAAAAGTAAATTTTAAATTTTAATATTATTTTATTTGACTAATGAATCTAACCACCTAATTATCTATATTATTAGGAGTTATAGGTCAAAATCAGTGAACAGGGGTTACTTATAAAAATTCCAAATACCATCAAATTATATTAGAATTTAAAAATATTTTCAAAATGTTACCTAAATGAGATCCTACCAAGTGTACACTTCTTAGTGTATCACATATATTAAATATAAAAATTAGTCAATAAGTATTATTACCAATTGACTACAAATGATTTGGTATCATGTCTCCATCTCACTACATCATAGCTCTCAACCTAGAATCTTTAGTCAAAAACTTGTGACCACCTAAGTAAGTGATATTTTTCCATGTCTCAATCTCATTTGATCACATGATTTAGGGTATAAATATAAGTTACAAATAAATGAAACCAAGTGATTTAATAATATCACTCTATCTACCATAATCTCATTATATAAAGGCCAATATAAAAAATACAAAGTTTAAATATATATACTAAGAACTTAATGATTAGATGCCACATGTCATAATTTACACTATTGTCTACCACATATCATTTAATAATTAATTCATGTGTTCATTTCATGAAAATATTATACCATATTTCATGCCACATGTCATCACCTCATTTTTACATACACTGACATGACCTAATGATGAAACAACATGTATAAATTCAGTGATAAAGTGAAAATATGTTGCATATCATATAAATGTAGAGTCAAATATAAAAATTAACTATTCAATGATATAAATAGAACTATAAACATATAGTGACACATTAAATATTAAGAGTATGACTAATAAATTAAAAACAATTACAAAATTCCATGTGTCAAATAAGCCTATGAAAGCTTATGTCATAATCTAAAATTTAAAATTGGAAGGGATGGATGATTGAGATTATTACTCTTCAATAAATTCTCATCCATGGAGTATTTGAGTAATGAAATCATAAGATAATTTAATGGCCTATATGTTATGTGTAAAATTCAAATCAAATTACATTTACTAATTTTTAATATGTGGACTACTATCTAGAGATCTATATCAACTAAAATCCCTAATTTTTGAAATCAAGCACATATCTCACCTTAGTAAACAATGGAGGCTAAGTATCAATATCGACCTCCTTAAATTTTATGCTTTCAAACCATGTAATATTTCAAGGACACATAATTTAACTAGGCCACTTTGAATAATGTGTTCAGTAATATTCAGTAATTTATATAGAAGCTAAGACTATTTGACCATACAAAGATGAGCACAACATAACTCTTGATGAAACGGAATACATAGATGACCTTTTGTCAATCAAATCTATCATTATTCATAAATTAGTGTCCAAATTGAGGTATTTCCCTATGCATACTTATATATAATATATTTATAATAGACATAAATAAAAAGGATATTATTAATAAGATTAAAAGAACAAATCTAGTTGCATATATGGTTAGCTTAGATTTTGATAAGTTATATAAACTATAAAAACTAGACATACCCTACAAATATAAAAAAGTACTGATTATTTTAAATATAATAGTATTGGGGATACCTTAATAGGATGTGCTCAAAATCTTTAAAAACTTATTATGAATAATAATGTCTTGATTATCTAACCTAAAGATGATAGCCTAGTAGTGAGTGAGATGATTAGAGGTGGGAGGTCTCATGGTCCATTTCTTGGGATCAACACTCTCTAGCATCATTCTTGTACTAAGTTGTTATGGGTTATTCATGAAAAATATCCATAATGCAATGGGCTACTGATTTGGTGTTTAATATGATGGGGGTCAGCATGTGGCTTAAAACTTTTCTTTAATATGATGAGGAAATTTTATAATCTATGGATAGGGATAATATTCACCATTTGTTTGGGAATTATGGTTATAAAAATGTTGATAGTTCTTAGTTTATTTCAAAAATCTCATCACCTAAAATTTTAACTCAATGATGATAGCCTAGCGATGAGTGAGCTAAGTGTTAGAGGTGGGAGTTCTCAGAGTCCATTCCCTAGGATGACCACTCTCTAGCATCATTCATACACTAATCTATGATGGGTTGTTCATGAAAAGTATCCACAATGCAATGGGATACCGAATTGATGTTCAATATGATGGGGGTTGGCATGTGGATTGAACCATGTGTTCAATTCAATGAGAGAAGTCTATAGTCCATAGATAGGGATATTATTCACTGTTGGTTTAGGCATTCTAGTTACAAAAAGGTTTATGGTTCTAGGTTCATTTTAAAATTCTTGCTACCCAATTTTTTTTAACTTGGTGATGATAGAATAATGGTGAGTGAGCTAAGTGTTAGATGTGGGAGGTCTTAAGATCTATTCACTAGGATGAGCACTCTCTAACATTGTTCTCACACTAATCTACAACAAGTTATTCATGAAAAATATCCACAGTGCAATAGGATCCTAATTCAGTGTTCAATGCAATGGGGGTCAACTTGTGGCTTGAAATTTGTATTCAATGCAATGATGTAATTCCATAGTCCATGGCTAGGGATACTATTCACCACTAGTTTGGGAATTCTGGTTACAAAAAAGTCTATGGTTCTAGGTCCATTTAAAAATTCCTATTACCCAAAATTTTATCAATGACATGTGCGTAAATTGGTAATGTGACTTGGTTGTTTCAAACACCACCCAAGTTTAAATCTCATTATGGTATTAGAGGCTAGAATTAACTGATCATTGGTATTCTTGGGATGATATTAGTTGATTATTGAAATTCTTAGGCCAATTTTGGTAGATCATTGGTATTCTTGGGCTGGTTATGGATGTTAATGGTATTATCAAGTTGATTATGGCCATTATTTGGTATTTTGAAGTTAGTTATGGACATTATTAGTATTATTGATCTAGTTCTAGTCATTATTG